>CM018688.1:20339514-20939514 GCA_009363875.1 Mikania micrantha
AAATTCTTTTGGATTTCTTCGCGGTACGCGAAGCCTTTCTTGGCTTCTCTTCGCGGTACGCGACGGATAAGGCGGTGCAATGGATCAGATTTCTTCATCAGATTTCATGCAGAAATTATTTTTGTTACATTTCTCGAACTCAGACGCACACCAGACGAAAAACCATCCATTTTTAACATCTAAACTTCAATTTGAAGCTGCCAAAGTCCACAGATCGTACTAAGAATCATGGTTACAAGTTCTGATCGCTGTTCTACGGTTGAAAATCCGTCTGATTAGGTAACGGTTTGCTTTAACCTTCTAGTTTGATAATGATTGATTAGATCTTGTTTTTGAACGTAATGATATAGTTAGGGTTGTTGGTTATTCCCTAGATGATGGCTAGGATTGATTATAAACGAAGAACACGATGTTTTAACGGGTAAATCCTTGTTTTGATCCGTTGTAATGCCCGGTTTGCATGAAATCATAACTATGATTATAATGGTTTAAACCATTTGATTGTGACAATGTAGGTGATTAGTTTGGTTAATCTTTGAAATGCAAGATTAAATCCATGTGTTTCAAACTAATAACAATCATTAACATACTCATTGGAACGATTATCTGATGTTTATGATAACAGTCAGATTAGTATGTTAAATATGGTTATTAAACCTATTCTAATGCTACATTGTGATATTTCATGATATTTGGATAATCAATAACAAGAATTGATAATTCCTAAGCCATTAATCTATCTAGAAACTACTTTAGCAACATAATCAACAACATTAACTATTTGGTTAATCCGAGATTATTCTGATTAATCAAGTGTATCATCAACTTTGTATTAGGAACCTAATTCAGTGTAGGTTCCTACATTATCATACATTGTATGACATGACATTAAAATAACTAATTAAATACTTAACTTCAGTTTGATGACTGTTAAGACAAAGTCTTTGACATTGGACGTTCAGAAAGATCTAATCAGTAAGTTAAAACATAAATAACTTATTAAACATAAATAAATGCATAATCACTCTATTACTATCATTCGTGTGATATTCTGCTACTTCTAAGTTATCAGGTGAGTTTCGTACAACCCCTTTTCTTTTTAATATTTTGTAAACATCGGGGTAGCACTGTGGAACTTTTCAAAACTATATGATATGTATCACTGTTATCTATATGATTTCATGTGATCTGTTGAGAACTTGTGGATTTCATGGGATTGTGTTTGTAGAACAAAACTCTATCACAAAACTTGAAAGTCCTCATTCCTGAACTGTATCTAGTAAACCCGTGTGGGGCCGAACAAAAAACAATGATAGTACTATCGGCTGACAACCCATTTTCCTGGAGCTTGCAACTCCCCTTGGTGTAAATTTTTGTTATATGTTTTCACAATTTCTTAATGTAGTGATAGACATTAAGACAATGAGGCATTAAAATATTACCAGTGGGTAGTGTCTTCGAAGATCGTAGAGTCACGTCCGAAAGGAACTAGATATGGGTCCCATAGTTATCTTAAACTGAACACTTTGAGAACTTACATATCATATCATATTGGTGAACATGAATTTTATGGACTCACCAGCTTTGTGCTGACGTTTTAAATCTAATCATTTTCAATGGAGACAGTGAACCACCGGGTGAGGCAGCACTCTAAACGCTTGTAAATAAATAAGTCAGTTGTGTAATAAACTTAGTTTGTGAACTGTATTGTTGATTGTAATAACGATCCTTGTAATATATTTACTTTAAGTTAATATGTGTGCTATGATATCGGATCAATAAGTCACACCTCATCTCTGAGACATCACCACTATGCTTCCGCAACCATCTCAGAGTGACGCATGACATCATCTCAGGTGACGAGTGGTGGGGGTGTGACACATAGGTTCTTCATACCTGTATAAGCTTTTCTTTTCCTTTATTCTTCTTGTCCATCTATACAAAATAACTTGTTTATATTTCTAGATAACATATCTGCTATCCCATTATTTTTTCCTTTAGTATGTTCAAAATTTATAGTATATCCTTGTCCTTGTATTATATTTTGTAAATTAACCCATCTGGTTCTATTTACTTTTTTACTTTGATCATTTTTTACAAATTTTACTATAGCTTCATAGTCTGTTCTAACTGTGAATTCTTTTTGTAAAAATATTTTAAATTTTTCAAGAGAATTTATTAATGCCTGTATTTCAAAATCTATGCTTGTCCAGTTATTTTTTAATTTAAAATTTCCACTGGCATAAGCACAAATGTTTTCTTCTTCTTTTAAACTATATTTATTAGGTTTACTAAGCAAAACTGCTCCCCATCCTTCTTTACATCCATCTGTTTCTATTATTATATAATCTGTTATTAATGGTAGTTCTAGGGGTTTCATTTTCTTCTGAGCATGTAAATGCTGTCCATTTTTTAAAATTTTCTTTTAATTTTAACCGATTATATCCTCATTTTAAATCAAACTTTGAAAATATCTTTTTCTTTTGTATTAATTGGATTAGATTATATTTATTTGGTATATTGTATCCATCATCTTCTGTATTATTATTTATTCTTTTGTAATTATATACTATCCTTGCTTTTCCTCTTTTTATTTCACTATGATTTCTTACTATAAATGCTGCTGATCTGTGAAGACTTTCTGATTTTCTAGTCAATCCTTGTTCTATGATTTCTCGTATCTGTTTTTTAAATTCTTCTTTATCTAAAGGGGTGTATTCAATGTTTGCTGTTGTAATTGTTATATCCGTATTTTTTATTTTAAATTTACAAACATACGTTATCTTGGATTTTTTAATATCTTCTCCTATTAATCCTATTTTTTCTAAATGTAATATTATTGGATGATTTATACTATTTTTTACATCTTTTCCTTTTTCTAATTCATGATTTAAAAAATCTGTTAATAATTTTGTTGTTTTATTCTGTAATAATTCTTTCCGTCTATTAATTTTTAAAAATTCAAAATTTCCTATTTCACCCCTTTTTTCAGCAAATGTAGAAGTATTTTTATATCTTGAGGTTGGAAAACTATATATATGTTTACTTAAAGTTATGAAATTCTTTGTAACTGTTATAATGGAAAATTTTATTGAAAAAACAAGATCATATTTTAAATATTTAGAAAACTACTGTGTTGGTAAGTCCAGTCGACCAGTTGGTTGGATTAGCGTAAGACTCTCAGAGATGAGCAGTCGGACCACGACGGTATGGGGATGTTCCCTCAGTATAATCTAAATAATTTTAAAATAAGATCAAGTTAATTCAATATAAATTTAACATTTAAACTGTTATAAATAATGAATCAGTTATCTTGATTTTTATCACGAAGAGATCATAGCTCAAATAATGCTAATGATCAAGATGAAGATTTAAATATGAATTCTTTAGAAATTAGTATTTCTCAAATTGAAAATAATTTATTGAATTGGAATATACCAAAACAAGATGTTAAAACTATATATAAAATATGAACCTTTAATTTTTTACAAGATTATTTAATTAAAACAACCGAACAAATTATGTCTATAAATAAAGAACATCAGAATCTACAATTATTAATAGGAGAAGCTATAAAAAGACATAGAAAAAATTACAAGTTTTTACATATAGGATCAGTCCAAATAGCTATAAAACCTATGTTTAGATTAGGTATAGATGCTTCTGTACTAGTTATTTTAAGAGATACAAGACATACTAATTTTAATAATTCACTCTTAGCTATGGCCGAATCAAATATAGCAAATGGCCCATTATATTTTAATTGTTATCCTAATTTTTCAATAGGATTATTTGATCCAAATATTCTAGATACTTTAACTTTAACAATTAAAACAAGAAATTTAGAGTTTAAAGAAAAAACAAATGCTGCAGTAGTAATATATAGAGTTTATTATAAAACTATGATTATTACTATAGAACCAAAAACTAAATTAATATCTCCTAGAGATGAAACTATATTATTTGAAGTAAACACTATGCATGCATCTGAGGCCCCGAAACCGGGCACCTCGCAGAGGTTGGTTTTCATCATAACACATAGCTCTTAAACTAAAAACTTTCATAATCATGCAGCGGAAGTGTAAACATAGTTTGATAAACATAAATCAGTAAAGTGTCTGTATCAAAAACATATCGGATTGCCAAAACCAACGGATCGTCTGGATTGATGCCCGAGCTCCATGCCTTCTCTTATCATAGCTTTAACCTGACATACATGCTAAATCAAGTCAGCTTACGCTGGTGAGTTCTAGTTTTCATAAACAACATTAAACATACTTAACATAAACCTCATTTCATACACATAGTCCATAACCTTAGCACATAACATCGTAACAATAAGCATGTATGCCAGCCCAAAACCTTAAACATAAAATAGGGCGTCTAGAACTCACCAGATAGTAGACTCCTGTTATCCTTAGCCGAACTCCTTAGCTAGGGCCTTAAGGACCTACATCAGTTACGGCGTCTCGTTACATTCCATCACATCACATTCTTAGACTTATAAATCATTCTAGGTCCTCATATCCTACTAGTCCCCATTATGAACTCAAGTTCCCGAACCTTAGCTAAGTATCCGAAACACTTGAGGTTCATTAAACATCCCATACTCGAAACCCATGTACACGAAATTCCTGGAGTTCACGAAATGGCTGGTACTCGAAACCATCATCTGTATTCGAAATAAATTGTGTATTCGAAATAACCATGTACTCGAAATGGCCATGTACTCGAAATTCTAGGTATGATTTCGAGTACCCTTTGTGCAGGATTTCGTGTACTCATCACCTTAGTCATTAAACATCTCAGAAATTCATCTAAGACTTTGGGGAGCTAGTTCTAGGTTCCTCATGTTGTTACCAACATGCTGGAACCTCAAAGTTCCGAACTTTATGCATAAAGGTGCAAGCTTTATGCACAAGTTCACCTTTCATAAAAATCCTAACTTTTGCATAAAAATCCTAACTTTTGCATAAAAATCCTAGCTTTTTGATTTAGAACACTTACTTGAAGTTAGGTGATCACCCCTGTAGATTCCCGTGCGTTTCCTCCTTCGTTTGGTAAATCAAAAGCTTGATCCTTGAAATTTCTTGGTTCCGACTTCGTGTACTCGAGAGAGAGCGTGCTCAGCCAAAGGTTCGCACATATCCCAAGGCAATGGTATTTATAGGGAGGGTCCTTGTATTCGAAATCTCCTGTACACGAAATATGGTGTACTCGAAATCTCCCTCATTTCGAGTACACGATCCCTAAGACCCTTATCGATTATTTTTCGTCTGATTTCCCACAAGTTACTTATCCGTTACACATAGTAGGATTCGAATAACTTGTATTAGAAAATTTGGGATATTACAAGTCTCCCCTCCTTACAATAGGTTTCGTCCCGAAACCTGCCTCGTTACATATCGAACAAATGTGGATACAACTTCCTCATCCCATCTTCCAATTCCCATGTCGTGTCTGAACCCTTCCGATGCTTCCACTGAACTCTTACTTGACGAACCGTTTTATTCCGTAGCTGCTTTTCATTCGTATCCACAATGGCAACTGGCTCTTCAATGTAGTTCAGTCGATCATCTACCTCAATGTCATCCAAAGGAACATGCGCCTGCTCGTCTGCCAAGCACTTCCTAAGATGTGACACGTGGAAGGTAGGATGAATCCCGTTCAGCTCCTCTGGTAGATCCAGTCAATACGCGACTTTCCCTACCCTTGCTTTTATCTGAAACGGTCCGATGTACCTCGGACTCAACTTTCCTCTCCTCCTGAATCGAATGATTCCCTTCCAAGGTGATACCTTCAGCAACACTCGATCGCCAACATCGAACTCGATTGGTCTTCGGCGCTTGTCAGCGTAAGACTTTTGGCGATCTTGTGCAGCTTTCATACGTGCTTTTATCACCCGTAGCTTTTCCGCCATATCAATCACGGAAGCCTTGTTTCCCATTTCTTTCTGTCCAACTTCACCCCAACATACCGGGGTTCTACATCGTCTTCCGTACAACGCCTCATATGGGGGCATTCCGATGCTGGAGTGGTAGCTGTTGTTATAAGAAAACTCCACCAATGGCAAGTGGTCATCCCAGCTCCCTCCAAAATCGATAATGCACGCCCTAAGCATATCCTCCAACGTTTGGATAGTCCTTTCCGACTGTCCATCCGTCTGAGGGTGATAGGCGGTACTGATATTTAACCTCGTTCCCATGGCGTCATGAAACTGCTTCCAGAATCTGGAAGTAAACCTCGTATCCCGATCTGACACTATGGAGACAGGAACTCCATGTCTGGCCACAATCTCTTTCACGAACAACTCAGACAACCTTTCGGACGTATACGTTTCCCTGATAGGAAGGAAGTGTGCACTCTTCGTCAGTCGGTCCACAATCACCCATATGGTATCATGCCGCTTAGCTGTCCTCGGTAGCTTGGTGATGAAATCCATGGTGATGTGTTCCCATTTCCATTCTGGTACCTCTAGAGGTTGCACATATCCGTAGGGCTTCTGATGTTCAGCCTTCACTTGCGCACAAGGCACCTGTTCACATACTGCATCACATTAAACTTCATGCCCGGCCACCAATAATCTTTCCGAAGATCTTGATACATCTTTGTCGCACCGGGATGCACAGAATAACGTGATTTGTGGGCTTCATCTAAAATCCTTGACAGAATGTCCCCATTTCTGGGTACCCACATACGACCGAATCGTACTTTCACACCGTGATCATTGTCTTCCAAGTTCTTGACTTGCCCGAAGACACGTTCAAAACCCACATTCTCTTCTTTCAATCCTTCCTCTTGCGCCTGCTTGAGCTCATTCAGAAAGTCTGGTGTTATTACCAAACTATACGATTTTACTCGTATGGCAGGATGATCAGTCTTGCGACTCAGAGCATCCGCCACCACATTGGCCTTTCCCGGGTGATATAGAATATCACAATCGTAATCCTTTAGAAGCTCAAGCCATCGTATCTGCCTCATGTTCAAATCCTTTTGCTCGAAGAAGTACTTCAAGCTCTTATGGTCGGTATAGATGGTACTCCTTACTCCATACAGATAGTGCCTCCATATTTTCAATGCAAACACCACCGCAGCGAGTTCAAGATCGTGGGTCGGGTAGTTAGCCTCATGAATCTTTAGCTGGAGCGAAGCATAAGCTATCACCCTTTCCCTTTGCATCAGTACGCATCCCAACCCTTGTCGCGATGCATCGGCATACACAACAAGATCATCATTTCCATCCGGCAGTGCTAGAACAGGAGCTTGGGTAAGTTTCTCCTTTAGCACTGAAAACGCTTGTTCTTGGTTTGGACCCCATTCGTACTTTACGTCTTTCTTCGTGAGCTTCGTCAGTGGCGTCGCTATCTTGGAGAAGTCCTGAATAAATCTCCGATAGTAACCGGCCAAACCAAGAAAACTGCGTACTTCCGTAGGTGACTTTGGAGGGCTCCATTTCATAATCGTTTCAACTTTAGCTGGATCTACCATAATGCCTTCTGGGTTCACCACGTGACCCAGAAACTGTACCTCTCGTAACCAGAAAGCGCATTTGGAGAAATTAGCATAAAGTTTCTCTTTCCTCAGGATCTCCAATACCTCACGTACGTGGCAAGCATGGTTTTCCTCGTTCTTTGAATAAATCAAAATATCGTCAATAAACACTATCACCGATCGGTCCAGCATCGGTCGACATACCCCTGTTCATCAAATCCATAAATGCTGTAGGAGCATTCGTCAATCCAAACGACATAACGAGAAACTCGTAATGTCCATAACGCGTACGGAAAGCAGTCTTTGGAATATCCTGCTCTTGAACTTTCAACTGATGGTAACCGGATCGGAGATCTATCTTTGAGAACCAGCTTGCACCTTGCAATTGATCGAACAAGTCATCAATTCTAGGTAGAGGATACCTGTTCTTTACGGTCAACTTATTCAGTTCCCTGTAATCGATACACATACGCATACTTCCATCTTTCTTCTTAACGAACAACACCGGTGCTCCCCACGGAGAGACACTCGGTCGTATAAAACCTTTATCAAGGAGTTCTTGTAGCTGGGTCATCATTTCCTTCATCTCGTTTGGAGCTAAACGGTACGGTGCTTTGGCAACGGGTTGTGCCCCTGGCACTAAGTCGATCTGGAACTCAATTTCCCGTTCGGGTGGTAATCCAGGCAATTCCTCAGGAAATACATCGGGGAAGTTACACACCACGGGAACATCATCAATCGTCCTCGTATCCGTACGTTCCTCAATCGCATAGGCCAAATAGGCTACACACCCTCGCCTCATCATAACATCAGCCGTGATCATCGAAATGATCTTAGGCGCATACATCGTTTTATCACCATAAACCGTCACAGAGCTCCCATCCATCGCACGTAAACATATCATCTTTCGTCGACATACAATGTTAGCCTCATATTTGGCTAACCAGTCCATACCCAAAACCACATCGAATCCTCCTAAGGTAATAAGAAACAATCGGACTGGGAACCTATGACCTCCTATCTCAACATAACAATCATCAATAGCCTCAGTCACCCTGGTCATCTTACCATTTGCCGTCTCTACATCAAATACCCGATCTATCTTCTTAACCTTCCCAGATAACCCATCACAGAAAGTAGAAGATACAAAACTCATACTGGCACCAGAATCAAACAATACAGAAGCAGGAATATTGTTAATAGAAAAGGTACCTGTGACCACATCAGGGTCCTCAATCGCATCATCCTTCGTCATCGTAAAGGCTCGTGCTTTAGACTTCTGCTTCTCCTTTCCTTTCTCTTCTTTCTTACCCGAGCCCGAAGCATCA
This sequence comes from Mikania micrantha, assembly GCA_009363875.1. NCBI lineage: Eukaryota > Viridiplantae > Streptophyta > Magnoliopsida > Asterales > Asteraceae > Mikania > Mikania micrantha. Next base: position 20,348,334 of record CM018688.1, read on the forward strand.
GCCCGTGGTTGCCTGCAATCTTTGGACAGATGTCCAAACCCGTTGCAGTTGTAGCATCTGGTGGCACTTGGGCAATTGCCGGAAAAATGCCCCGTCTTTCCGCATCGGAAACATAGGTTAGTGCCCACCAAGCACTGTCCGGTGTGAATTTTACCACACTTGCTGCATCGGTTCGCATCCTCACGCTTCACCCTTTTGCCTGAAAACTTTCGTTGGTCTGTTCGACCCCGCTTAGTCCCGGAGGACTCTTTCACCTTTGCTTCTTCTTTGGCTGGCTCATCTGACATAACATCGTCCCAAACTATTCCACTGAGCTCCACAGTGGAATCATAAGTCTTGGGGGCATTCGCCTTCACATGAATCCGAACCTTGGAAGGCAAACCCTCCATGTACAACTTCACCCTGCGTTCCTCGGTAGAAACTAGATGAGGACCATCTCGTTAAACCTCGACGTGTACTGACGGTGGTTCAGACTTCTAGCTTTCAGAACCAGAAATTCCCTTTCGACCTTATCCAGCTCGTTCTTGGGACAGAACTGTTTAGTAACCAGTTCCTTGAGATCGTCCCAAGTCATATTTTCCACATCAGCTGCAGCCCTGGACTGCTTAATGGTGTTCCACCAGTGAAGTGCCTCCTCGACAAAGGAGTGAGCTGCAAACTTGACAGCTTGATCAATTCGGCACTCACTGATGGAAATAACAGCCTCCATCGCAGAAATCCAGTGGCAGGTGGCCACAGCATCCTTCTTCCCATCGAAGATCGGTGGGTTACATCCCTTGAAGGACTTGTAATCACAACCCTTCAGTTTCCCAGACATAGAATCACTGCTCTTTGTCTCGACGATCACAACATCCTCATCTTCCTTAGAGCTTTCCTTGGTTCCCTCGGACTTGTCCTTCAGAGTATCCTTCAGTGCCTTAGCAATCAAGGCTGGTAGCTTCTCATCCATGATCTTGCATACCTCGTCTGAAATAGCCTTTACCACAATAGGCTCTAGAGTGAACTCGTCTTCATTCTCAGGTTGCTCGTTGTGCTCGTGGTCGTCTTCATTGACGGGTTCTTCACTCTCGACACGTGGTTCTTCAGGTTTCTGTGGTTGCTTACGTGGTCTACCCTTTTGTCCAGCCATCTAACTATCTACAGGATGCAACAATTGATGAGTTAGTATAGGAATCAGTTTAGCACGGAATAAGCTTTGTAAATCATTAATGATGTTGATCAAGTGCTATTAACCATTTACTCAACTCATAGGCTCTAAACGTTTCCCATCCCATCTCTTCAAGGTGCATGACACTAACTACATACATAACCTTACATCTAACTTTTAACTCATACATAAACATTCCGCTCGTGGCATCCGTTCATCCGTGGTTGGCAATCCGCGTCACTTGATCCCATTCTCAGTTTAAGTCTTGGCATTTGGGATGCCATGATCTCTCAAACTATGGCTCTGATACCAACTTGTGAGGCCCCGAAACCGGGCACCTCGCAGAGGTTGGTTTTCATCATAACACATAGCTCTTAAACTAAAAACTTTCATAATCATGCAGCGGAAATGTAAACATAGTTTGATAAACAGAAATCAGTAAAGTGTCTGTATCAAAAACATATCGGATTGCCAAAACCAACGGATCGTCTGGATTGATGCCCGAGCTCCATGCCTTCTCTTATCATAGCTTTAACCTGACATACATGCTAAATCAAGTCAGCTTACGCTGGTGAGTTCTAGTTTTCATAAACAACATTAAACATACTTAACATAAACCTCATTTCATACACATAGTCCATAACCTTAGCACATAACATCGTAACAATAAGCATGTATGCCAGCCCAAAACCTTAAACATAAAATAGGGCGTCTAGAACTCACCTGATAGTAGACTCCTGTTATCCTTAGCCGAACTCCTTAGCTAGGGCCTTAAGGACCTACATCAGTTACGGCGTCTCGTTACATTCCATCACATCACATTCTTAGACTTATAAATCATTCTAGGTCCTCATATCCTACTAGTCCCCATTATGAACTCAAGTTCCCGAACCTTAGCTAAGTATCCGAAACACTTGAGGTTCATTAAACATCCCATACTCGAAACCCATGTACACGAAATTCCTGGAGTTCACGAAATGGCTGGTACTCGAAACCATCATCTGTATTCGAAATAAATTGTGTATTCGAAATAACCATGTACTCGAAATGGCCATGTACTCGAAATGGCCATGTACTCGAAATTCTAGGTATGATTTCGAGTACCCTTTGTGCAGGATTTCGTGTACTCATCACCTTAGTCATTAAACATCTCAGAAATTCATCTAAGGCTTTGGGGAGCTAGTTCTAGGTTCCTCATGTTGTTACCAACATGCTGGAACCTCAAAGTTCCGAACTTTATGCATAAAGGTGCAAGCTTTATGCACAAGTTCACCTTTCATAAAAATCCTAACTTTTGCATAAAAATCCTAGCTTTTTGATTTAGAACACTTACTTGAAGTTAGGTGATCACCCCTGTAGATTCCCGTGCGTTTCCTCCTTCGTTTGGTAAATCAAAAGCTTGATCCTTGAAATTTCTTGGTTCCGACTTCGTGTACTCGAGAGAGAGCGTGCTCAGCCAAAGGTTCGCACATATCCCAAGGCAATGGTATTTATAGGGAGGGTCCCTGTATTCGAAATCTCCTGTACACGAAATATGGTGTACTCGAAATCTCCCTCATTTCGAGTACACGATCCCTAAGACCCTTATCGATTATTTTTCGTCTGATTTCCCACAAGTTACTTATCCGTTACACATACGTAGGATTCGAATAACTTGTATTAGAAAATTTGGGATGTTACAATGCAAAGGTAATAACTCCAAAAAGATTAAAATGGAATGAAATTACACAATCATTATCATGGAATTTACAAGAAATAAACCCCCAAAACCTATAGAAACATGTCACACCCCAAGCCGGCGGGCTGGATCGAATGTCCCGCCGGGCAGAAGGTTCCCGGGGCGTGATATCGTTGTGATAATCGAAATGATCAGACTATTTACATAGCACATGATAAATAAATGAGAAATGCTAACATGACAATGATATAGAATTACAAGATTAAATTACAATGTATCGTTCATAATTTAACCAAGTAAATCTATCAAAAAGAATCAATGAGTTTATATCTTGTCACTATACAAGATATACAAAAGATTATTCGATGTATTTTCAATCAAAAGTATGCAACACCAAAAGTAGCTAGGCCTTCTAAAAGTTCACTAGCATTATCCCTGTAATCCTGGTGACTAACCCTGTTCGTCACCTGAGAAAACAAGCATTTAAACAAAGTCAACACTAGGTTGGTGAGTTCATAAGTACATTAGTGGAAAACCTTGATTCATTCACATGCACAATCACAATGTATGTTCTGTTACTTGTATGTTGTTTGTTCACCCGTTCACCCAATGGCTTCTCAATAGTTTTATTTACAAATTATATATCATCCTAGTAGTGATGCTTATATATAGGGCATATGTAAGGGAACCAAGCCCTAGCCAACATCCCACCACATCACTACTAGAACTCCACACTACTTGCAATGCAACTATTGATTTCCATCTCCATTCCACATGTTCATCTAATTGTTGTTCACCTGTGATATCACGTATAGAATAATATGGTAGTAAAGTTGTAGTTATCAAACCGAAGTATGGATAACCATTATATGTATTAAGGATATTAGATTTACTTAATCTGCTCCTTGTATTATTCTATTGCTTGTGGGGTTAACTGTTGATTCACTTTTAAATATTAAAAGTGTTAGTTAACTATTTGTCATTTGTTCTCAATGCAAAGTGCATAGAGCCTAAAAGGAATCCATTGCAATCCTCACGTAATCAGATTTCAATGCATCCGATTTACCTCTACCACTTTGTGATCCCATTGCCCTCATCGAAACTGTTACTAGTAATATGACATGAGAGAAAATAAGTTCCTCAGTCTACTAGTCCACAGGTAACGATGGATGATGTACATCGGTGTTGTTGTTTGTTCTCAATGTGGGATGTTCTCAATGTGATTAACAAGGTTGAATAAGAACATGTCTTATCACGTTATGTTAATCATTGTGTGAATGATGTTGTTATCATGAAGTTACGTTATCATGATTATCATTCCATGTAATCCATTTGTTCACCATATAATCCTTAAGCCGTAGTAAGAACTAGTCTTACTACCCTTAAGTGTCGCAGGTGGTGGATAATCAATGCTCCATGTTATCGCATAACATGTTTTAGGTTGTAAACTGAGCGCTATAAGTACTAGACTTATCACACTTAGTTTATTATAATGGTGAATGACATTAAGAAGATGTTTTATCTTCTAGTCATTCATGTGTTGTGTTGTGTCATCATGTTTTTCTGTCATTGTTCTCAATGTTTGTTTATGTATGAATTTCCCCAATGTTTGCTCATGTAAGAATAACTAAGTGTTGTAATATAAAATCTTACAACTATGTAATTCTAATGTGTTGATGAATTAAGAAGATACATTATCATATTCATCTGATTAGCCCTGACATACCATGATCATACAAGCATGCATACAATGATAAGCGATAATAAACAATTTAATATTATCTAAATCAAAGTATAAGCAATATGTTAAACATTAAACTTTTAAATAAATAAAAGTTAAGCATGTTTCTTAGCCCCGTGAGTTTAAAATCAGTTAAGATTAAAGAAAAGGGGCATATGAACTCACCTTATGTTTGAAGTGGTTGACTTAGCTTAAACGAAGAAATGCGCGCGCTCTTGATTGTATTTGTCGCGTATTCACGATCATGTATTGATTTCATGTTGTATGTAATTCATAAGTATGAGTCGTATGGATTTGTGCGTGTGTATGTGTTAACCCTAGAGCTGTCCTCCACTATGATTCCCGGTCATCATCCGGCCTTGATCCACTATGTAATAAAATGAAATATTTAACTCTTTCATGGTTTGTAACTTTCTCGCTTAGTGCTAGTTTAAAGGTTAAATCTTTAAATAGAGTTTTAGGCTTTCGTGTGGTTTACCTAGCAAATTTATTACCACACTTATAATAAATAAAGTGATAATTCTTCCATGGGTTACTATTGGTTTTAGGTATTCCTTTACATGTTTAGTAACATCTTGAATCAAGTGGGCCGGTGTGAGGCCCCTAATCCCCGGGAGTCCCCTCAGTTGGCAAATCATCAAACTCATAGTCATTAAACCGAATTTACATTACTATGGCAGCGGAATATCAGGTGGTTACATAAAACATGGCACACATATTATACATATCCAAACAAACTTTCATACATAACACTCGTCTCTATAATTCTATAACATAACCAGTTCATGCCAGGGTAGTTCTCAGTGTATGCCTCGAGCCTTCCTGCTATGCCTTCACAATACCATTTAACCTGATATACATGCTAAAACAAGTCAGCTTTCGCTGGTGAGTTCTAAGTTAACTTTTCATAAAAATCTTTACTCATTCATATCGGTATATAACATAACATCAGTCATATCATACATAGCATCATAACTCACTACTGACCGAAGTCAGCAGTCACAGCCATACTGTACATAAAACATTTCATATACATAATATACATGACATCATAACATCAATCTTACGGCACATAAATGTAGCCTGTCCTGTTGACCGAAGTCAACATGCTTGCACAAGACTTCTTAAACTATCAACCCGAAGTCGATAACTTATACATGCATAAGATTTCCTCAACTGGCGACACACAGTCGGCAGGCCTGTTCTTGCACAGGACTTCTTAAACCATCAATCGAGATTGACGGCTCATACCGGTACAAGACTTCTTAACATACATCATTCATACATAACATAGTTTAAATCATTTAAACTATCATATCATACCCAGTCCTTCGCACCGCAGTGCTCAGGTCTTGCCCAACCGCAGTGTAACAACCGAATAATTAGCACATTTGATCGTGTATAAAATCTATGTTGAATTGACAATGGTAATTACTACAGATTGATAGTACACGAGAAAAGATGAACGTAGGCGAAAACCGTGCGCGAAACGGAGTTACGGATTGTCCGGAATTGCGAAACGAAGGAAAATTTCAAAGCATGGAATTTTGGACTCGTCGCGGTACGCGACTATGTGGTTGAGGATCCTTCGCGGTAATTACTACAGATTGATAGTACACGAGAAAAGATGAACGTAGGCGAAAACCGTGCGCGAAACGGAGTTACGGATTGTCCGGAATTGCGAAACGAAGGAAAATTTCAAAGCATGGAATTTTGGACTCGTCGCGGTACGCGACTATGTGGTTGAGGATCCTTCGCGGTACGCGATGGACCAAAAATATCTGAAAACCTCCGAAAATCTTCGCGGTACGCGAAGCCTTATTTGGCTCCTCGTCGCGGTACGCGACGGGTGAGGCGGTGGAATAAGTTGATATCTTTCATCAGATTTCATGAAAGTTATATTTCATCTTCATATCTCGAACATATTCGCTCCAGACGAACATCAGACGAACTTTTCTCATCAAATCACTATTTCGAAGCCATCAGAAGTCACCAATCATACCAGGGATCGTATCTGCAAGTTCGGATCGTTATTTTAACCGCAGATATCCGTCCGGTTAGGTAATGATTCGTTTTAACCTTCTAGTTTGATTTTGATTGATTAGATCTTGATTTTGAACGTAATGAGATAGTTAGGATTGTTGATTATTGCCTAGATGATGGCTAGGATTGATTATAAATGAAGAACACGATGTTCTAACGGTTAAATCCTTGTTTTGATCCGTTGTAATACCCGGTTTGCATGAAATCACAACTATGGTTATAGTGGTTTAATCCATCTGATTATGACAATGTAGATGATTAGTTTGGTTAATCTTTGAAATGCAAAGGTTAAATCTAAGTGTTTCAAACTAATCACAATCATTAACATACTTATTGGAACGATTATCTGATGTTTATGATAACAATCAGATTAGTATGTTAAACATGGTTATTAAACCTATTCTAAGACTACATTGTGATATTTCATGATATCTGGGTAATCAATGATAAGGATTTATCATTTCTAAGCCATTAATCTGTTTAAGAACTGTTTTAGCATTATAATCAACAACATTAACTATTTGATGACTTTCAAGACAATGTCTTTGACATTGAACGTTCAGAAAGATCTAATCAGTAGGTTAAAACATAAATGACTTATTAAGTGTAAACGAATGCAGAAATTCACCATTAGTACCAGTTTGTGAGTGATCTTGCTACAGTAAGACATCAGGTGAGTTCTATGAGCCCTCTTTTACTATTTTAACATTTTAGGGCTGATATGCATGTTATAAAAGTTATTTTAGGTAAATGATTGTTTTATCTGGCTACGGTCAGATAAGAGAATACGCTAAAGTAAATGATTTTAAGAGTCTCTTAGGAGACGTAATGAATGTTTGAGTTCTCAACCAAGGTTGAGAAGTAAATGATTTTAAGAACCTCAGCTGAGATGTCAAGGATGTTTTAAAGACTCAACTACGGTTGAGAAATAAATGATTTTAAAAGTCTCGGCCGAGGTTAATTAGAAAATGCGATTTTGAAGTCCCGGCTGCGGTTGGGCAAATGTTGAGCGCTGCGGTGCGGATAATGATTTATGATTATGATGGTTTAAATGATTTAAACCATGTTATGTATGAATGATGTATGTCAAGAAGTCTTGTACCGGTATGAGCCGTCAATTTCAGTTGATGGTTTAAAAAGTCCTGTGAAAGAACAGGCATAAGTCCTGTGAAAGAACAGGCATAAGTCCTGTGAAAGAACAGGCATAAGTCCTGTGAAAGAACAGGCATGTCGACTGTGTGTCGCCAGTTGAGGAAATTTTATGCATGCATAACGTGTTGACTTCGGTCAACAGAACAGGCTACATTTATGCACTGTATGATTGATGTTATGATGTCATGTATGTTATGTATATGAAATGTTTTGTGTTTAGTATGATTGAGACTGTTGACTTCGGTCGGCAGTAAAGGCTAATGTTTTATGTATATTAAAGATTTAACTTTTATGAAAAGTAAACTTAGAACTCACCAGCGAAAGCTGACTTGTTTAGCATACATATCAGGTTGAATGGTTAGAGAAAGGAGACCAGGAAGGCTCATGGCATATATTGAAGACTACCCCTGGCATAGACTGGCTGTATTATATGACTGTTAGAAAACTGGGTTATGTTTAATGCGTAAAAGTTTGTTTAGATCTGTATGATATTTTATGTTTTTACCCTACATTCCGCTGCTATGATAATGTTATTATGGTTTAAGTATTATGGGTTTGATGTTTTGCCAACTGAGGGTCTCGGGGCCTCTCAAGTTGGTATCAGAGCCATAGTTTGAGAGATTCGGTCATTCCTAATGACTGGACTTAAACTGAAAATGGGACAGAACGATAAGAATGCTAGTCAAGGGTAGTTTGATGCCATGAGCTGAATGTTATGTACGAGTTAAGACGTAGGTGTAAGGTTAGAAAGGTAGTTAGAGTCATGCACGTTGGGGTGACGGGATGGGAAACGTTTAGAGCCTATGAGTTGGGTAAATGGTTAATAACACCTGATCAACGTCATTAACGATTTACAAAGCTTATTTCGTGCTAAACTAAACCTGTACTGACTCTCCAATTGTTGCATCCTGTAGGTAATTAAATGGCTGGACAAAGGGGTAGACCACGTAAGCAACCACAGGAACCTGAAGAACCACATATCGAGAATGAAGAACCCGTCAATGAAGACGACTACGAGCACAACGAGCCACCGGAAGATGAAAACGAGTTTACTCTAGAGCCTATCGTAGTGAAGGCTATTTCTGATGAGGTCTGTAAAGTTTTGGATGATAAGCTACCAGCTTTGGTTACAAAAATACTGAAGGATACTTTGAAAGACAAGTCTGAAGAAACTAAGGAGAGCACCAAAGAAGAGGAAGTTGTGATCACCGGAACTAAGAACGGTGATTCTACGTCAGAGAAACGGAAGGGTTGTGATTACAAGGCCTTCAAAGGATGCAGTCCACCATCCTTTGATGGTAAGAAGGATGCCGTGGCCACCTGCCACTGGGTTTCGGCTATGGAGGCAGTGATCGCTATCAGTGAATGCCGGGAAGACCAAGCTGTAAAATTTGCAGCTCATTCATTTACTGAAGAAGCTCTACATTGGTGGAACACCATCAAGCAGTCAAAGACCACTACTGATGTGGAGGGCTTAAAATGGGAGGAATTGAAAGAATTAGTTATGAAACACTTTTGTCCGAAGAATGAAATTGATAAAATCGAACGGGAATTTCTGACGTTGAAAGCTGGACCTATGAACCATCGGCAATATACGTCAAAATTTAATGAAATGTCAAGACTGGTTCCTCATATGGTAAACACGGAGGAACGCAGATTGAAGTTATACGTGGAAGGACTACCGCCTAAAGTCCGAACACATGTGAAGGCGCATGCTCCCAGAACTTTTGAATCAGCCGTAGAAATTAGCGGCATTGTCTGGGATGATGTTGTTGAAGCTGAACCAACAAAGGAGGAACCGAAGCAAAAGTGGTCACCTAAATTTAAAAGAAACAGAAATGACAAATCCGGACCCCCTATGAAAAGGTTTAGAATCGAAGAATCAGAAAAATGCCTTAAGTGTGGAAAGAGACATAGGGGAGAATGTCTTACGGGGACTACTTTGTGCTACCGTTGTGGAAAGACTGGACATCTCTCTTATGATTGCCCAAATATACCAAAATGTTACAATTGTGGTGGATTCGGTCATGTGAGCAAGAATTGCTTTAAACCAAAGACAACACCCACTGAAGCCAACAAACCTGAAAGTAGCAAGGGAGGGGAGAAGCAAAAGGCAAAAGCTCGTGCCTTTACTATGACTAAAGATCAGGTAGCCAAAGACCCGGATGTGGTGACAGGTACATTTTTGATTAATGATATCCCTGCTTCAGTTCTATTTGATTCTGGTGCAAGTATGAGCTTTGTGGCCACTACTTTTTGTGACAAGCTGCATGCTAGTGTTAGAAAGATAGAAAATTCCTTTAACATAGAAACTGCTCTTGGTAAATCCACTAGAGTAACGGAGGTCATTGATGATGATTGTTATATTGATATAGAAGGTCATAGATTCCCTGTTAAGTTGTTTATGATTACGTTAGGAGGTTTTGATGTAGTTTTGGAAATGGATTGGTTGGCCAAACATGAGGCTAACATTGTCTGTCGACGAAATATGATTTTTTTTAACAGCTCTCAATGGGAGATCAGTAACGGTTTACGGGGATAAAGTGTTTAATGCGCCTAAAGTCATTTCAATGATTAAGGCGAGTGAATTTATGAGGCGAGGGTGTGGGGCTTATCTGGCTTATGTTATTGATAAAGAAATTAAGGTAAAAGAATTGAAGGACGTACCCGTGGTATGTAATTTTCCTGATGTATTTCTTGAGGATTTGCCAGGAATTCCACCTGATCGGGAAATCGAATTTCAAATTGATGTTGTGCCAGGAGCTCAACCTGTCGCCAAGGCACCGTACCGTCTGGCTCCAACAGAGATGAAAGAATTAATGACCCAACTACAAGACCTTCTAGACAAAGGTTTTATACGACCGAGTGTGTCACCTTGGGGTGCACCAGTGTTGTTTGTAAAGAAAAAGGATGGAAGTATGAGAATGTGTATTGATTATAGGGAATTGAATAAGCTCACAATAAAGAATAAGTATCCGTTACCAAGGATTGATGATTTATTCGACCAATTGCAAGGGGCAAGTTGGTTTTCTAAAATAGATCTCAGATCAGGGTATCATCAATTAAAGGTGAGAGAACAAGATATTCCGAAGACAGCGTTTTGCACACGTTATGGACACTATGAGTTTCTTGTGATGTCTTTCGGATTAACAAACGCTCCTGCGGCGTTTATGGATTTGATGAATCGGGTGTGCAGACCTATGTTAGACCGATCAGTGATTGTGTTTATTGACGATATATTAATATACTCAAGGAGTGAATGTGATCATGCGTGTCATATCCGGGAAGTTCTTGAAATACTAAGAAGAGAAAAGCTTTATGCTAAGTTCTCTAAATGTGCCTTTTGGCTACGGGAAGTACAGTTTTTAGGTCATGTTATTAGTCCAGAAGGCATAATGGTGGACCCAGCTAAAGTAGAAGCGGTAATGAAATGGAATTCTCCGAAAACACCAACGAAAGTTCGTAGCTTTCTTGGATTAGCAGGTTATTATAGAAGATTTATCCAGGATTTCTCCAGGATTGCTACACCATTGACAAAATTGACGAGGAAGGAAGTAAAATATGATTGGGGTCCAACTCAGGTCCAAGCTTTTGAGGAATTGAAAAAGAGATTAACCGAAGCTCCTATTTTAACACTGCCGGATGGTAATGAAGACATGGTGGTGTACTCAGATGCGTCTTATCTGGGTTTGGGTTGTGTACTTATGCAAAGGGGAAAGGTAATAGCATATGCCTCAAGACAATTGAAAACCCATGAAGCTAATTATCCAACACATGATTTGGAATTGGCTGCTGTGGTATTTGCTTTAAAAATTTGGAGGCATTATTTATATGGAGTTAAATGTACAATCTACACAGATCACAAAAGTTTAAAATACTTCTTTGAACAGAAGGATTTGAATATGAGACAAAGAAGATGGCTTGAACTGCTCAAAGATTATGACTGTGAGATCTTGTATCACCCGGGCAAGGCCAATGTGGTGGCTGATGCTCTAAGTCGTAAGACAGAACACTCTGCTATACAAATTAAGTCTTACAGTTTGGTAATCACACCAGATTTTCTAAATGAACTCAAGGATGCGCAGAAGGAAGGATTAAAGGAAGAAAATGTGGGATTCGAAAGAATATTTGGTCAGGTTAAAAGTCTAGAAGAAAATGAATGTGGTGTTAAGATTCGATTTGGTCGAATGTGGGTTCCACGAAATGGGAACATCAGGTCAAGGATTCTAGACGAAGCACATAAGTCACGCTACTCTATTCATCCTGGTGCAACAAAAATGTATCAAGACCTTCGAAAAGATTATTGGTGGCCAGGTATGAAATTCAATGTAATGCAGTACGTAAATAAATGTTTGACATGTGCACAAGTAAAAGCTGAACATCAGAAACCTTATGGTTATGTGCAACCTTTAGAAGTTCCAGAATGGAAATGGGAACACATCACTATGGATTTTATTACCAAGTTGCCTCTTACGGCGAAACGTCATGATGCTATTTGGGTGATTGTAGACCGGTTAACGAAAAGTGCTCATTTCTTGCCTATACGAGAGACTTATACTTCGGAGAAACTGTCTGAATTATTTGTAAAAGAAATAATTACAAGACATGGAGTTCCAGTTTCTATAGTGTCAGATCGTGACACGCGATTTGTATCAAGATTCTGGAAACGGTTTCATGAATCAATGGGTACAAGGCTCAATATCAGCACTGCATATCATCCTCAGACAGATGGACAGTCTGAAAGGACTATCCAAACTTTAGAGGATATGCTCAGAGCTTGTATTATTGATTTCGGTGGTAATTGGGATGATCATTTACCATTGGTGGAATTCTCGTACAACAATAGCTATCATGCTAGTATTGGAATGCCACCATACGAGGCGTTGTATGGACGGCGTTGTAGGACACCGGTATGTTGGGGAGGTGTAGGACAGAAAGAAGTAGGAAGTAAAGCTGCAGTAGTTGATTTGACCGAAAAGCTCCAATTAGTTAAAGCACGAATGAAAGCTGCACAGGATCGACAAAAGTCCTATGCCGATAAAAGACGGAGGCCAATAGAATTTGAAGTAGGGGATCAAGTATTGTTAAAAGTTTCACCATGGAAGGGAGTTATTCGATTCAGGAAAAGAGGAAAGCTGAGTCCGAGATTTATTGGACCTTTTCAAATAATAGCACGGGTCGGTAAGGTAGCTTACCGATTAGATCTACCAGATGAACTGAGTGGAATTCATCCGACATTCCACGTTTCACATTTGAGAAAATGTCTAGCAGATGATGTAGCATATGTGCCGTTAAATGACATTGAAGTTGATGAGAAATTAAATTACATAGAAGAACCAGTTGCAATTGTTGATACGAAAGAAAAACAGTTACGTAACAAGGTGATTAGGCAAGTTAAGGTTCAATGGAAACATCGAAAAGGATCTGAGACGACATGGGAGACTGAAGACGAGATGAAACGACTCTACCCACATTTGTTAGAAACGTAACAGGTTTCGAGGACGAAACCTATTGTAAGGAGGGTAGATTTGTAACAACCGAATAATTAGCACATTTGATCGTGTATAAAATCCATGTTGAATTGACAATGGTAATTACTACAGATTGATAGTACACGAGAAAAGATGAACGTAGGCGAAAACCGTGCGCGAAACGGAGTTACGGATTGTCCGGAATTGCGAAACGAAGGAAAATTTCAAAGCATGGAATTTTGGACTCGTCGCGGTACGCGACTATGTGGTTGAGGATCCTTCGCGGTACGCGATGGACCAAAAATATCTGAAAACCTCCGAAAATCTTCGCGGTACGCGAAGCCTTATTTGGCTCCTCGTCGCGGTACGCGACGGGTGAGGCGGTGGAATAAGTTGATATCTTTCATCAGATTTCATGAAAGTTATATTTCATCTTCATATCTCGAACATATTCGCTCCAGACGAACATCAGACGAACTTTTCTCATCAAATCACTATTTCGAAGCCATCAGAAGTCACCAATCATACCAGGGATCGTATCTGCAAGTTCGGATCGTTATTTTAACCGCAGATATCCGTCCGGTTAGGTAATGATTCGTTTTAACCTTCTAGTTTGATTTTGATTGATTAGATCTTGATTTTGAACGTAATGAGATAGTTAGGATTGTTGATTATTGCCTAGATGATGGCTAGGATTGATTATAAATGAAGAACACGATGTTCTAACGGTTAAATCCTTGTTTTGATCCGTTGTAATACCCGGTTTGCATGAAATCACAACTATGGTTATAGTGGTTTAATCCATCTGATTATGACAATGTAGATGATTAGTTTGGTTAATCTTTGAAATGCAAAGGTTAAATCTAAGTGTTTCAAACTAATCACAATCATTAACATACTTATTGGAACGATTATCTGATGTTTATGATAACAATCAGATTAGTATGTTAAACATGGTTATTAAACCTATTCTAAGACTACATTGTGATATTTCATGATATCTGGGTAATCAATGATAAGGATTTATCATTTCTAAGCCATTAATCTGTTTAAGAACTGTTTTAGCATTATAATCAACAACATTAACTATTTGATGACTTTCAAGACAATGTCTTTGACATTGAACGTTCAGAAAGATCTAATCAGTAGGTTAAAACATAAATGACTTATTAAGTGTAAACGAATGCAGAAATTCACCATTAGTACCAGTTTGTGAGTGATCTTGCTACAGTAAGACATCAGGTGAGTTCTATGAGCCCTCTTTTACTATTTTAACATTTTAGGGCTGATATGCATGTTATAAAAGTTATTTTAGGTAAATGATTGTTTTATCTGGCTACGGTCAGATAAGAGAATACGCTAAAGTAAATGATTTTAAGAGTCTCTTAGGAGACGTAATGAATGTTTGAGTTCTCAACCAAGGTTGAGAAGTAAATGATTTTAAGAACCTCAGCTGAGATGTCAAGGATGTTTTAAAGACTCAACTACGGTTGAGAAATAAATGATTTTAAAAGTCTCGGCCGAGGTTAATTAGAAAATGCGATTTTGAAGTCCCGGCTGCGGTTGGGCAAATGTTGAGCGCTGCGGTGCGGATAATGATTTATGATTATGATGGTTTAAATGATTTAAACCATGTTATGTATGAATGATGTATGTCAAGAAGTCTTGTACCGGTATGAGCCGTCAATTTCAGTTGATGGTTTAAAAAGTCCTGTGAAAGAACAGGCATAAGTCCTGTGAAAGAACAGGCATAAGTCCTGTGAAAGAACAGGCATAAGTCCTGTGAAAGAACAGGCCTGTCGACTGTGTGTCGCCAGTTGAGGAAATTTTATGCATGCATAACGTGTTGACTTCGGTCAACAGAACAGGCTACATTTATGCACTGTATGATTGATGTTATGATGTCATGTATGTTATGTATATGAAATGTTTTGTGTTTAGTATGATTGAGACTGTTGACTTCGGTCGGCAGTAAAGGCTAATGTTTTATGTATATTAAAGATTTAACTTTTATGAAAAGTAAACTTAGAACTCACCAGCGAAAGCTGACTTGTTTAGCATACATATCAGGTTGAATGGTTAGAGAAAGGAGACCAGGAAGGCTCATGGCATATATTGAAGACTACCCCTGGCATAGACTGGCTGTATTATATGACTGTTAGAAAACTGGGTTATGTTTAATGCGTAAAAGTTTGTTTAGATCTGTATGATATTTTATGTTTTTACACTACATTCCGCTGCTATGATAATGTTATTATGGTTTAAGTATTATGGGTTTGATGTTTTGCCAACTGAGGGTCTCGGGGCCTCTCACGCAGCCGGGACATCAATATTACATTTCCTTCTCGACCTCGGTCGATGTCTTTTAAAAATCATTTCCTTCTCAACCTCAGTTGAGAATGCAAACATTCGTTACGTCTCCTCAGAGACTCTTAAAAATCATTTACTTCTCAACTACAGTTGAGACTTAAAATATTCTTTACATTTAAAAACATTCCTTACTTGAAAACATTTTTTTTTCCTGAAAACATTCCTTACCTGATCTGTATCAGGTTAAGATCAATTTTTCATACATTAACCTTCAACATGCATATCAGCCCTAAAACGTTAAAACAGTAAAAGAGGGCTTATAAAACTCACTTGATGTCTTACTGTAGCAAGATCCCTCGTAACTGGTACTAACGGTATAACTCTGCAATGGTTTGCGTTTAAATTAGCTATCTATACTTTAATTTACAGATTAAATCTTTCTGAACGTTCAATGTCAAAGACATTGCCTTGATAGTCATCAAACCGATATTAGGTTGATAACACACTTGATTAGTCAGAATAAATCTTAAATTAATCAAATAGTTAATGTTGTTGATTGAACTGCTTAAACAGGTTCCTAGACAGATTAATGGCTTAGAAATGACCAATCCTTGTTATTGATTACCCAGATATCATGAAATATCACAACATAGCATTAGAATAGGTGTAACAACCATATTTAACATACTAATCTGCCTGTTATTACAAACATCAGATAACCATTCCAATGAGTATGTTAATGGTTGTGATTAGTTTGAAACACTTGGATTTCATGTTGCAGGCCAAGGATTAATCAAACTAATCACCTACGGTGTCATAATCACATGGTTTAAACCATTATAACCATTGTTATGATTCCATAAAAATCGGGCATTACAACGGCTCAAAACAAGGATTTACCCGTTAACAATTCGAGTTTGTCACTTATAATCAATCCTAGCCATCATCTAGGCAATAACCAACAACCCTAACTATATCATCACGTTCAGAAACAAGATTTAATCAATCATAATCAATCTAGAAGGTTAGAATAAACCGTTACCTTTCCAAACGAAGTTTTTGTGCGTAAAACAGCAATCAGGACTTGTTTTAACGATCCTTGGAGCGATCCTCTTGATCAAAAGCTTCAAACTTGAAGATTTATAGCTTAAATGATGATTTTTTCGTGGGTGAAGTGGCTGATCATCGAATAGAAGGATAAGAATGGATGTGTGGATAAAATTTTGACTTTTGAAGCTCAAACCGCGATCAGATGCTCCGGGGCGCATCGCCCCAACCCGAAGCAACATCTCAGGCGTACCGCGCAGATGTATGGCGGCCAGACTTTTGTCTTATCTTCGTTTCACGATTCCGGGAGCATACGAACTCCGTTTTGCGCACGGTTTTCGCTTACGTTCACGATTTTTCGAGCTCTTTCCAATGATTATAATCTCAAGACCTAAAGAGTTCAAAATATTTGACCTCTAATCTATTGCTATATTCAATTCAGTGTATCTTGAAATCGAAGCCTTGTTTCACGATTTCGCTTACACTCATTCTCTTCATTTTCGAGTTGTGATTCTAACCTGAGAATTTTGAGTTGTCACACATATCATCGTGGATTTCAAGCACGTTCAAATGTGCTAAATTTTTCGGCTGTTACAAATCTACCCTCCTTACAATAGGTTTCGTCCTCGAAACCTGTTACGTTTCAAACAAATGTGGGTAGAGTCGTTTCATCTCATCTTCAGTCTCCCAGGTAGCCTCTGATCCTTTTCGGTGTTTCCATTGAACCTTAACTAGTCTAATTATCTTGTTACGTAATTGTTTTCTTTCATGTCAACTATTGCAACTGGTTCTTCTATGTAGTTCAACCTTTCATCAACTTCAATATCATTTAAAGGCACATATGCTACATCATCTTCTAAACATTTTCTCAGATGGGAAACGTGAAATGTCGGATGAATTCCACTCAGTTCATCTGGCAGATCTAATCGGTAAGCTACTTTACCGACTCGTGCTATTATTCGAAAAGGTCCAATAAATCTCGGACTCAGTTTTCCTCTTTTCCTGAATCGAATAATTCCCTTCCATGGGGAAACTTTTAACAGTACTTGATCACCCACTTCAAACTCTATTGGTCTCCGTCTTTTGTCGGCATAGGACTTTTGTCGATCCTATGCAGCTTTCATTCGTGCTTTAACCAGTTGAAGTTTTTCAGTTAATTCAATTACTGCAGCTTTGCTTCCCACTTCTTTCTGTCCTACTCCTCCCCAACACACAGGTGTTCTACAACGTCGTCCGTACAACGCTTCATATGGTGGCATTCCAATACTAGCATGATAGCTGTTGTTGTACGAGAATTCCACTAGTGGTAAATGATCATCCCAGCTATCACTAAAATCAATAATACAAGCTCTCAGCATATCCTCTAAGGTTTGGATAGTCCTTTCAGACTGTCCGTCGGTCTGAGGATGATACGCAGTGCTGATATTGAGTCTTGTGCCCATTGATTCATGGAACTGTTTCCAGAATCTTGAAACAAATCGTGTGTCACGATCGGACACTATAGAAACTGGAACTCCATGTCTTGTAATTATTTCTTTCACGAATAATTCTGACAGTTTCTCTGATGTATAAGTCTCACGTATAGGCAAGAAATGAGCACTTTTCGTTAATCGGTCTACAATAACCCAAATAGTATCATGACGTTTCGCCGTGAGAGGCAACTTGGTAATAAAATCCATGGTGATGTGTTCCCACTTCCATTCTGGAACTTCTAGAGGTTGCACATAACCATAAGGTTTCTGATGTTCAGCTTTTACTTGCGCACATGTCAAACATTTGTTTACGTACTGCATCACATTAAACTTCATACCTGGCCACCAGTAATCCTTTCGGAGGTCTTGATACATTTTCGTTGCACCAGGATGAATAGAGTAACGTGACTTATGTGCTTCGTCTAGAATCTTTGACCTAATGTCCCCATTTCGTGGAACCCACATTCGACCAAATCGAATCTTAACACCAGATTCATTTTCTTCTAAATTCTTAACTTGACCAAAGATTCTTTCGAACCCAACATTTTCTTCCTTTAATCCTTCATTATGTGCATCCTTGAGTTCATTCAGAAAATCTGGTGTTATCACCAAACTATAAGACTTAACCCGTATAGCAGGGTGTTCCGTCTTGCGACTTAAAGCATCAGCCACAATATTGGCCTTGCCCGGGTGATACAAAATCTCACAGTCATAATCTTTGAGCAGTTCAAGCCATCTTCGTTGTCTCATATTCAAGTCTTTCTGTTCAAAGAAGTATTTTAAACTTTTGTGATCTGTGTAGATTGTACATTTCACTCCATAAAGATAATGCCTCCAAATTTTTAAAGCAAATACCACAGCGGCCAATTCCAAATCATGAGTTGGATAATTAGCCTCGTGGCTTTTCAATTGTCTTGAGGCATATTCTATTACCTTTCCCCTTTGCATAAGTACACAACCCAAACCTAGATAAGACGCATCTGAGTATACAACCATGTCTTCATTACCATCCGGTAATGTTAAAATAGGAGCTTCGGTTAATCTCTTCTTTAGTTCTTCAAAAGCTTGGTCCTGAGTTGGACCCCAATCATACTTTACTTCTTTCCTCGTCAATTTTGTCAACGGTGTAGCAATCCTAGAGAAATCCTGAATAAATCTTCTGTAATAACCTGCTAAACCGAGAAAGCTACGTACTTCCGTTGGTGTTTTCGGAGGATTCCATTTCATTACTGCTTCTATTTTAGCTGGGTCCACCATTATGCCTTCTGGACTAATAACATGACCTAGGAACTGCACTTCCCGTAACCAAAAGGCACATTTGGAGAACTTGGCATACAACTTTTCTCTTCTTAGCATGTCAAGTACTTCCCGAAGATGACACGCATGATCACCTTCACTCTTTGAGTATATCAAGATGTCGTCAATGAACACAATCACTGATTGGTCTAGCATGGGTCTGCACACCCGATTCATCAAATCCATAAACGCTGCAGGAGCGTTAGTTAACCCAAAAGACATTACAAGAAACTCATAATGTCCATAACGTGTGCGAAACGCTGTCTTCGGAACGTCTTGTTCTCTTACCTTTAGTTGATGATACCCTGATCTGAGATCAATTTTAGAAAACCAACTTGCACCTTGCAATTGGTCAAACAGATCATCAATTCTTGGTAACGGATACTTGTTCTTTATCGTGAGCTTGTTCAATTCCCTATAATCAATGCACATTCTCATGCTTCCGTCCTTTTTCTTGACAAACAACACTAGTGCACCCCAAGGTGACACACTTGGTCGTATAAAACCTTTGTCTAGAAGGTCTTGTAGTTGGGTCATTAATTCTTTCATCTCTGTTGGGGCCAGACGGTACGGTGCCTTGGCGACAGGTTGAGCTCCTGGCACAACATCAATTTGGAATTCGATTTCCCGATCAGGTGGAAGTCCTGACAAATCCTCAGGAAATACATCAGGGAAGCTACACACCACGGGTACGTCTTCCAATTCTTTTACCTTAGATTCATTATCGATCACATAGGCCAGATAAGCCCCACACCCTCGCCTCATCAATTCACTTGCCTTAATCATTGAAATGACTTTAGGCACATTGAACACTTTATCCCCGTAAACCGTTACTGAACTCCCATTAGGAGCCGTTAATAAAATCATATTTCGTCGACAAACAATGTTAGCCTCATATTTGGCCAACCAATCCATGCCCAAAACTACATCAAAACCTCCTAACGTAATCACAAACAACTTAACAGGGAATCTATGACCTTCTATATCAATATAACAATCATCCTCAATGCGTCCGTTACTCTAGTCGATTTACCAAGAGCAGTTTCTATGTTAAGGACATGTTCTATCTTTTTAACATTTGCATGCAGTTTATCACAAAAAGCAATAGCTACAAAGCTCATACTTGCACCAGAATCAAATAGCACTGAAGCAGGGATATCATTAATCAAGAATGTACCTGTCACCACATCAGGGTCTTTAGCTGCCTGATCTTTAGTCATAGTAAAGGCACGAGCTTTTGCCTTTTGTTTCTCCCCTCCCTTGCTACTTCCAGGTTTGGTAGATTCAGTAGTTATTGCCTTCGGTTTAACGCAATTCTTGCTTACGTGACCGAATTCACCACAATTGTAACACTTTGGCCTACTCGGGCAATCATAAGAGAGATGTCCCGTCTTTCCACATCGGTAGCACAAAGTAGTCCCCGTAAGACATTCTCCCCTATGTCTCTTTCCACACTTAGGACATGTTTCAAATTCCTCCGTTCTAAGCCTTTTCATAGAAGGTCCTGATTTGTCATTTCTGTGTCTTTTAAATTTAGATGACCACTTTTGCTTCGGTTCCTCCTTTGCTGGTTCAGCTTCAACAACATCATCCCAGACAATGCCGCTAATTTCTACGGCTGATTCAAAGGTTCTAGGAGCATGTGCCTTCACATGTGTTCGGACTTTAGGTGGTAGCCCTTCCACATACAACTTCAGTCTGCGTTCTTCCGTGCTCAGAACCAATCTTGACATTTCATTAAATTTTGACGTATACTACCGATGATTCATACGTCCAGCTTTCAAAGTCAGAAATTCCAGCTCGATTTTATCAATTTCATTCTTCGGACAGAAGTGTTTTATAACTAATTCCTTCAAGTCCTCCCATTTCAAGCTTTCCACATCAGTCGTGGTCTTTGACTGCTTGATAGTATTCCACCAATGTAGAGCTTCTTCCGTAAATGAATGAGCTGCAAATTTCACAGCTTGGTCTTCCCGGCACTCACTGATAGCGATAACCGCCTCCATAGCCGAAACCCAGTGGCAGGTGGCCACGGCATCCTTCTTACCATCAAAGGAGGGTGGACTACATCCTTTGAAAGCTTTGTAATCACAACCCTTAAGTTTTTCTGACGTAGAATCACCGTTCTTAGTCCCGGTGATCACAACTTCGTCTTCTTTGGTGCTCCCCTTAGTTCCTTCAGACTTGTCCTTCAGAGTATCCTTCAGTGCTTTTGTAATCAAGGCTGGTAGTTTTTCATCCAGGATTTTACTAACCTCATCAGAAATAGCCTTTACTACGATAGGCTCTAGAGTAAACTCGTCGTCATCTTCCGGTTGCTCGTTGTGCTCTTAGTCGTCTTCATTGACGGTTTCTTCATTCTCGATACGTGGTTCTTCAGGTTCCTGTGGTTGCTTACGTGGTCTACCCCATTGTCCAGCCATTTAACTACCTACAGGATGCAACAATTGGAGAGTCAGTACAGGATCAGTTTAGCACGAAATAAGCTTTGTAAATCGTTAATGACGTTGATCAGGTGCTATTAACCATTTACCCAACTCATAGGCTCTAAACGTTTCCCATCCCGTCACCCCAACGTGCATGACTCTAACTACCTTTCTAACCTTACACCTACATCTTAACTCATACATAACATTCAGCTCATGGCATCAAACTACCCCTTGACTGGCATTCTTATCATTCTGTCCCATTTTCAGTTTAAGTCCAGTCATTAGGGATGACCGGATCTCTCAAACTATGGCTCTGATACCAACTTGTGAGGCCCCTAATCCCCGGGAGTCCCCTCAGTTGGCAAATCATCAAACTCATAGTCATTAAACCGAATTTACATTACTATGGCAGCGGAATATCAGGTGGTTACATAAAACATGGCACACATATTATACATATCCAAACAAACTTTCATACATAACACTCGTCTATATAATTCTATAACATAACCAGTTCATGCCAGGGTAGTTCTCAGTGTATGCCTCGAGCCTTCCTGCTATGCCTTCACAATACCATTTAACCTAATATACATGCTAAAACAAGTCAGCTTTCGCTGGTGAGTTCTAAGTTAACTTTTCATAAAAATCTTTACTCATTCATATCGGTATATAACATAACATAAGTCATATCATACATAGCATCATAACTCACTACTGACCGAAGTCAGCAGTCACAGCCATACTGTACATAAAACATTTCATATACATAATATACATGACATCATAACATCAATCTTACGGCACATAAATGTAGCCTGTCCTGTTGACCGAAGTCAACATGCTTGCACAAGACTTCTTAAACTATCAACCCGAAGTCGATAACTTATACATGCATAAGATTTCCTCAACTGGCGACACACAGTCGGCAGGCCTGTTCTTGCACAGGACTTCTTAAACCATCAATCGAGATTGACGGCTCATACCAGTACAAGACTTCTTAACATACATCATTCATACATAACATAGTTTAAATCATTTAAACTATCATATCATACCCAGTCCTTCGCACCGCAGTGCTCAGGTCTTGCCCAACCGCAGCCGGGACATCAATATTACATTTCCTTCTCGACCTCGGTCGATGTCTTTTAAAAATCATTTCCTTCTCAACCTCAGTTGAGAATGCAAACATTCGTTACGTCTCCTCAGAGACTCTTAAAAATCATTTACTTCTCAACTACAGTTGAGACTTAAAATATTCTTTACATTTTAAAACATTCCTTACTTGAAAAATTTTTTTTTCCTGAAAACATTCCTTACCTGATCTGTATCAGGTTAAGATCAATTTTTCATACATTAACCTTCAACATGCATATCAGCCCTAAAACGTTAAAACAGTACAAGAGGGCTTATAGAACTCACTTGATGTCTTACTGTAGCAAGATCCCTCGTAACAGGTACTAACGGTATAACTCTGCATTGGTTTGCGTTTAAATTAGCTATCTATACTTTAACTTACAGATTAAATCTTTCTGAACGTTCAATGTCAAAGACATTTCCTTGATAGTCATCAAACCGATATTAGGTTGATAACACACTTGATTATTCAGAATAAATCTTAAATTAATCAAATAGTTAATGTTGTTGATTGAACTGCTTAAACATGTTCCTAGACAGATTAATGGCTTAGAAATGACCAATCCTTGTTATTGATTACCCAGATATCATGAAATATCACAACATAGCATTAGAATAGGTGTAACAACCATATTTATCATACTAATCTGCCTGTTATTACAAACATCAGATAACCATTCCAATGAGTATGTTAACGGTTGTGATTAGTTTGAAACACTTGGATTTCATGTTGCAGGCCAAGGATTAATCAAACTAATCACCTACGGTGTCATAATCACATGGTTTAAACCATTATAACCATTGTTATGATTCCATAAAAATCGGGCATTACAACGGCTCAAAACAAGGATTTACCCGTTAACAATTCGAGTTTGTCACTTATAATCAATCCTAGCCATCATCTAGGCAATAACCAACAACCCTAACTATATCATCACGTTCAGAAACAAGATTTAATCAATCATAATCAATCTAGAAGGTTAGAATAAACCGTTACCTTTCCAAACGAAGTTTTTGTGCGTAAAACAGCAATCAGGACTTGTTTTAACGATCCTTGGAGCGATCCTCTTGATCAAAAGCTTCAAACTTGAAGATTTATAGCTTAAATGATGATTTTTTCGTGGGTGAAGTGGCTGATCATCGAATAGAAGGATAAGAATGGATGTGTGGATAAAATTTTGACTTTTGAAGCTCAAATCGCGATCAGATGCTCCGGGGCGCATCGCCCCAACCCGAAGCAACATCCCAGGCGTACCGCGCGGATGTATGGCGGCCAGACTTTTGTCTTATCTTCGTTTCATGATTCCGAGAGCATACGAACTCCGTTTTGCGCACGGTTTTCGCCTATGTTCACGATTTTTCGAGCTCTTTCCAATGATTATAATCTCAAGACCTAAAGAGTTCAAAATATTTGACCTCTAATCTATTGCTATATTCAATTCAGTGTATCTTGAAATCGAAGCCTTGTTTCACGATTTCGCTTACACTCATTCTCTTCATTTTCGAGTTGTGATTCTAACTGAGAATTTTGAGTTGTCACACATATCATCGTGGATTTCAAGCACGTTCAAATGTGCTAAATTTTTCAGCTGTTACAGCCGGATCACTCCCTTGGGCCAAATCATCATGTCACACCCCCACCCCTCGTCACCTCGTGTATGATGTCACTGAACTGGTTGCGGAAGCATAGTGGTGATGTCTCAGAGGTGAGGGGTGACTTACTTGAACCGATATCACAAGCACACAGATTAACTTAAAGTAAATACATTACAAGGATGTCGCGATCACAATTACATTATAGCTATGTCTATTTAATTACAACTTATAATTATTCAAGTGCAAATATCCCAAAAGTGCATCCTCACCGTCTATTACTGTTTCCTGCAAGATGTTTTTAAATTTGAAACGTCAGCACAAAGCTGGTGAGTTCGACAGTTCAATTTAAAACAGTATGATATGATAAGCATGTTCTCAACAGTTCAATTTCGGATAACCATGGGACCCGTATCTAGTTCCTTTCGGACGTCTAGTTCTGTTCTCAAGATATTACCCGTTGGTACATATCTTAGTGCCTCATTATCTTAATATCTATCATACCATTAAGAAGTTCTGGAAACAGATAACAAACATTAACACAAGGGGAGATGCAATCCTCCCAGCGAATGGGGTGTCAACCAATAGTACTATCAATGTTTCTGTTCGGCCACACATGGGTTCACTAGATACAGTTCAAGAATGAGGACTTTTAGTTCCATGATAGAGTTCAGTTCTACAGGCAAAATCCCATGAAATCCCACAAAAATCACATAAAATCACACAGATATCATTGATGCATATCATATGTTCAGACAACAGTTCACAGAGTTACCCCGAT
This sequence comes from Mikania micrantha, assembly GCA_009363875.1. Classification (NCBI taxonomy): domain Eukaryota; kingdom Viridiplantae; phylum Streptophyta; class Magnoliopsida; order Asterales; family Asteraceae; genus Mikania; species Mikania micrantha. The sequence continues at coordinate 20,373,628 of CM018688.1, forward strand.
GTTTATAAAATATTAAAAAGAAAAGGGGTTGTACGAAACTCACCTGATGATATATAGGTAGCAAAATATCTCGAAGCCGATGACAAAGAGATGATTCTGCATTTAGTTATATTTTATGAATTATTTATGTTCTAGTTTACTGATTAGATCTTTCTGAACGTTCAATGTCAAAGACATTGCTTAGTAAGTCATCAAACCGTTATTAAATGTTTAATTGCTTAATTTAGTATTATATCATACAATGTATGATAATGTAGGAACCTACATTGCATTAGATTCCTAATACAAGGTTGATGACACTCTTGATTAATCAGAATAATCCCAGATTAACCAAATAGTTAATGTTGTTGATTATGATACTGTAACAGTTTCTAGATAATTTAATGGCTTAGAAATGATCAATCCTTGTTATTGATTACCCAATTATCATGAAATATCACAATGTAGCATCAGAATAGGTGTAATAACCGTGTTTAACATACTAATCTGACTGTTATCATAAGCGTCAGATAATTGTTCCAATGAGTATGTTAATGGTTGTGATTAGTTTGAAACACTTGGATTTAACCTTGCATTTCAAGGATTAACCCAACTAATCACCTACATTGTTATAATCAAATGGATTAAACCATTATAATCATGGGTATGGTTTCATGGAAACCGGGCATTACAATGGATCAAAACAAGGATTTAACCGTTAAAACTTCGTGTTCTTTGTTTATAATCAATCCTAGCCATCATCTAGGCAATAATCAACAATCCTAACTATGTCATTATGTTCAAAATCAATATCTAATCAATCAAAATCAAACTATAAGGTTTAAATGGATCATTACCTAATCTGACGGATATCTGCGGTTAAAACAACGATCAGAACTTGTAGAGATGATCCCTGGTACGATCCTTGGCTTCAGAAGGCTTGAAAATGGTGAATTAATGGTGGTTTGGCCGGAGTTTTTGTCTGGTGGTAAAAACAGTTCGAGAAGAAGAAGAATAATCTTCTCCTTTTGCATGCAATCTGATAAAAGGATCAGATCAAAAAGGCTTCGCGTACCGCGAAGATTTCCGGAGGAATCTTAGATATTTTACATGCATCGCGTACCGCGGAGGACTCTCGAGCCCACCTCCGCGTACTGCAACGTGTCCATTTGATCAACACTTAGAAATTTTTTTTTTTTCGATTCCGGGCAATCCAGGACTCCATTTTGTACACAGTTTTCGCCCACGTTCATCATTTTTCGTGTACTATCAACCTATAGTAATTTCACTTACCAAATTAGCACTGATTTCTAGAACGATCAAATGTGATCACACCATTTATGACGTAATCCTCGTATACAACTGTCACAGTCTCCTCTTGTTAGAGAAATTTTGTCCCGAAATTTAGTGAAAACTTACATTATGACAATCATTATGAGAATAGATGTGGGTACTTTGATTTCATTTGATCTTCACGTTCCCAAGTATATTTGGGCCCACGTTGCGAGTTCCATCGCACTTTAACGATTGGTATGCGGCTACATTTCAGCACTTTCATTTCTCGATCCATTACCTCTACTGGTTCTTCACTGAACTGAAGTTTTTCATGAATATGAATCTCTTCTAGAGGTACGATCAATGATTCATTAGTCAGGCACTTCTTCAGATTGGATATGTGAAAAACATCGTGAATGTTACTGAGTTCAAGAGGTAACTCAAGTCTGTAGGCTACTGATCCAATTCTTTCAAGAATTTTGAATGGCCCTACATATCTTGGCGAAAGTTTACCTCTCTTTCCGAATCTGAAAATGCCTTTCCAGGGTGATACTTTCAACATAACCCGATCACCTACTTGGAATTCTAACGGTCTACGACGATTATCAGCATAACTCTTTTGACGATCGCGAGCAGCTTTAATTCGTTCTTGAATGAGTGCGATCTTATCAGTTGTTTCCTGAATGAATTCTGGGCCTATGATTCGATTCTCACCTACCTCTGACCAACAGATAGGTGATCTGCACTTACGTCCATAAAGTGCTTCAAATGGAGCGCATTGAATACTGGTATGGTAACTGTTATTGTATGAAAATTCAACAAGTGGTAGATGAATATCCCAGCTACCTCCAAAATCAATCACACAACTTCTGAGCATGTCTTCAAGAGTTTGATTTGTTCGCTCAGTCTGCCCGTCGGTTTGTGGATGATAAGCTGTGCTCATATTGATTTGCGTGCCCAGAGTTTTCTGAAGAGTTTGCCAAAATCGTGACATAAATCGACTATCTCTGTCAGAGATGATAGAGATCGGTACTCCGTGTCGAGATACAATCTCATTAACGTAGAGTTTAGCGAGTCGATCCATAGAATAATCTTCTCGGATGGGTAAGAAATGCTCAGATTTCGTAAGGCGATCAACAATAACCCATATAGAGTCATGATTACTTGATGTTCTGGGTAATTTAGTGATAAAATCCATAGAGATCTGATCCCATTTCCACATGGGAATCTCAAGTTGTTGTAATAACCCAGAAGGTCGTTGATGTTCAGCCTTAATTTTTAGACATGTTAAACATCGCTCCACGTATTCAGCTATTTGTTTCTTCATTCCAGGCCACCAGTAAAAGTCTTTAAGATCTTTATACATTTTATCAGCACCTGGATGAATAGAATACCTGGATTTGTGCACCTCATCCAAGATAATTGTTCTATAGTTACCGAAGAAAGGAATCCACATTCGGTTTTTGAAATACAAAACTCCATCAGCTTTCGTTTTGAGTTTCTTGTCTAATCCCCTTAGTCCCTCAACAGAATAGTTCGTTGTTTGCAAAGCTTGTTGCTGAGCTTCTTTGATCTGAGGAATCAGACTGGTTTGAATAGTCATACCTAACGCTTTCACACGTACAGGCTTGACTCGTTCCTTGCGACTTAAGGCATCAGCTACGACATTCGCTTTACCTGGGTGATAACAAATTTCACAGTCATAGTCGTTTAGAAGTTCAACCCATCGCCTCTGTCGCATGTTCAACATTTTCTGATCTAGAATGTGTTGGAGGCTTTTGTGATCAGTGTATATAATACACTTAGTCCCGTATAGATAATGTCTCCAAATCTTGAGTGCAAACACCACTGCACCAAGTTCTAGATCATGTGTGGTATAGTTCTTCTCATGTACTTTCAGTTGTCGAGAAGCGTAAGCAATTACCTTATCCTTCTGCATTAAAACACACCCAAGACCTTGACGAGTAGCATCACAGTATACTGTGAAATTATCAGTACCTTCCGGTAATGCCAAGATAGGTGCGTTGCAGAGTTTGTGTTTCAACAGTTGAAACGCCTCCTCCTGTTGAGAATCCCATATAAACGGTTGATTTTTCTGTGTCAGTGTGGTCAGTGGCAAGGCTATCTTTGAAAATTCTTAATAAACCGGCGATAATAACCTGCTAACCCCAAAAATTTACGTATTTCAGTTGGGTTCGTGGGGTCTCCCACTGTTTCACTGCTTGAATCTTACTAGGATCCACTTGAATACCGTTTTGATTCACTACATGACCAAGAAATTGAACTTCTCGTAACCATAACTCACACTTGGAGAACTTGGCATATAATTTTTCACGTGCCAAAAGTTCTAGGATTAATTTCAAGTGTTGAGCGTGTTCATGTTGGTTCCGAGAATAAATGAGAATATCATCAATAAACACAATCACAAATTTATCCAGATAAGGTCTACATACTCGATTCATTAGATCCATGAAAACTGCTGGTGCATTTGTTAAGCCAAACGGCATTACTAGAAATTTGTAATGTCCGTATCAGGTTCGGAAAGCAGTTTTTGGAACGTCATCATCATGTATACGCAACTGATGGTATCCGGATCTTAAATTGATTTTTGAGAAGTAAGTAGCACCTTGTAGTTGATCAAACAGATCATCGATACGAGGTAGTGGATAACGGTTTTTGATTGTCAGTTTATTGAGTTCCCGATAGTCAATGCACATTCTGAATGAACCATCCTTCTTTTTCACAAAAAGAATTGGTGCTCCCCATGGTGAGAAACTAGGCCTGATAAAACCTTTGTCTAACATTTCTTGCAATTGACCTGACAGTTCTTGCATTTCGGATGGTGCAAGCCGATACGGGGCTTTAGCAACAGGTGCTGCACCTGGAATCAAATCAATCCGAAATTCAACTTGTCTCACTGGGGGTAATCCTGAGATATCCTCAGGAAATATTTCAGGAAAATCTTTGACTACTGGGATGTCTGTGATTCGTTTGGATGAAGAATTGTGCTCAGTCACGTGTGCCAGAAAAGCATAACAGCCTTTCCTTAAGAATTTTTGAGCTCGCATACAAGATATGATACCAAGTTTTCTACCAGCTCGTTCTCCTTGAACTATCAGTGTATTACCGTTAGGTAATGAAATACGGATCATCTTGTTTTGACACACAACTTCCACTTGGTTATCAGAAAGCCAGTCCATACCGACAACGACATCAAAGCTCCCAAGCTCAATAGGAAGTAAATTGATATTGAAAAGATGATCATTCAGATTCAAGGAACATCCTTGAATAACACTATTAGTTTTGATCAACTTTCCATTAGCAAGTTCAATAACATAAGGAGTTTCTAGATCTACCGTAGGCAATGAAATTAATGATGCAAATTCAGGAGAGATAAAGCTCTTATCTGCTTCTGTATCAAACAGAACTGATGCGTATAGATTATTAAGAAGAAACGTACCAGTGACAATATTCGCATCATGTCTTGCTTCAGTAGCACCAATCTGAAAAGCTCTCCCCTAGCTTCATTTCCCGGATTGGTGTTATTGTTTGGACAGTTTCGCATGAGATGGTTGGGGCTTCCACATTTGTAGCATGACCGGTTCGTTCGAGTGGTTTGTCATGGTGCTTGATTTTGTGGTTGAGCAGGAAAGTTGCAATATTTAGCATAATGTCCAACTTGGTTACAGTTCAGACAAACAGGACATGGTCCCGTGTGATGGAGTGGACACTTATCGCATTTGGGCGCCTGCCCTGTATAAGCTTTCCTCTCAAGAATAGCAGCACCATAGTTTTTCACAGTTGGCTTGCTCTGGGTGATTTCAGCCGGAGCCTTCGCCTTGGTTTTGCCAAACCACTTTCGTTTGGTACCTTTCGACACATTCGAGGTACCGACATCACTACGGCCGTGAGCCGTCTGAGGTTTCAAAGACAGAGTACCACTCCTTACCGCCTCATTGGTAAGCTTAGTGGTCAAAAGAATCTTATGTTTCAGAGTTGTAGGTTCAGCAGCAGTCACCATTCCCCGAATCTGGGGAATCAAACCCTTAATGTATTTCTCGATTAAAGCGGCTTTCGTAGGAAACATATCGGGAAGTAAACAAGTAAGTTCGTGAAACCGATCGGTGTAAGCCAGACAATCAGCACCGATCATAGAGTGATTCCAGAATTCCTCCTGGAGTTTTTGAATTTCAGTGATTGGGCAGTACTCTGATCTAATTAGAGTTTTGAAATCATTCCAGCCCATCGAGTCAACTGTGGCTGAACCTAAAGTCTTGGCCTGGGTATTCCACCAGGTCAAAGCTGAGTCTTTCAAAGAACAGGCAGCATAAGACACCTTATGCTCCTCAAAACACTGACTCATTTTGAGTTTGGTTTCCATCTCCTCGATCCACCTTAAAAGACCAGACGCTGCTTCCTTGCCCGTAAAAGTAGGAGGGTTGCAAGAAGCAAAGTACTTATATGTACACCCTTGCTGTGGTGGATCAGGAACAGTTGTTTTTGTGTTTGTTGCACCGGTGGAAGTATGAGTTTCGACGTGACCACCAGTAGCATTATGTTCAGCATGATTATGTTCCCCACCAGAACCTGCGGTGATATGTGGTTGGTGTTGTGTCAGAACACCACAAGCAGATAATTGTTCACGCACAATTCGTGCTATCATAGGCTCATTTGTTTCAGATCTGCTTGTACCAGCAGGTGGAACAGTGCTTGCTCCAGGGTTCACTGGTGGAGCAGTATTTGTTTCCAAGTTCCCAGGTGGAACTACGTTCATTTCCGGATTAACATGTGGATCCGGATTCGATTCAACATTCACAGGTGGGATTTGATTTTGTTCAGGGTTTGTAATGTTCTGAGCAGCTTTCTTAGCTGGTCGACCTCTTTTAGGAGCCATTAATCTGCTCACAAGCAGACAATTTCAGGTCAGTTTAAGAACATTAAAAATATAACCCGTTCCATCACATAATTTCAATCATATTCAGTTAAATTGAAAATTTATATTGAAATGTGATTATAAAGAATACAGTATAACTACATGAATTTAGTCCAGACATGTTCACATTACACACATATCACATAAATATTCGTAGTTATACTTAGTCCTGTTATTTCAAAAACATGTTAGAGTCTTACCCAGCTCATTGCATTGCAACACATGTTTTTAGAAATATGTTCATACAGGACTAAGATATGTCCTCACACGAGTTCTCTGATATGTTCTCAGTTCATACACTAAGTTCTCATACAAACAATAGATATGTTCCCGTTAAGATATGTTTTTGTACAGTATGGCTCTCGTACTGTACTTTAGTTATAGATATGTTCACAATTAGATATGTTCTCGTACAGTATGGCTCTTGTACTGTACTTAGTAACAGATATATTCGCATACAGTATTGCTCCCGTACTGTATTTCAGCAAAATATATGTTTTCAGTTCAATATATTCGCATACAGTATTGTTCCCGTACTGTATTTCAGTGAAATATATATTTTTAGTTCAATATATTCGCATACAGTATTGTTCCCGTACTGTATTTCAGCGAAATATATATTTTTAGTTCAATATATTCGCATACAGTATTGTTCCCGTATTGTATTTCAGCGAAATATATATTTTTAGTTTGACATGTTCTCATCTTTATATGTTCATATACAGTTATGTTCTCACACAGAAGAATTAATTATAGGTCACACATCACAAACATAGTTCACTTTAGAGACAGATATACAAAAACACTCATGTTATTACACTACCATAGTTTTATACATTACAAAGTTTTTAATACAATAACTATCAGAAATGATACATTAACACTAACTACCGGAAATCCATTTCCCAATCAAAACTTCCCATCCACATCACACACTAACAACCTATTCGTCTGTACATAAGATATTCCAAAAAGAAGTACATGAACATACTTATCGTAAAAAGTACGATAAGCAGGAAAACACCATGGCTACTACTGCCATGATCACGCCCAAAACTGTCATCTTAGTCTCGAAACTGGCCATCCCAAGCCAAATCAGAAACTCTCTCACTATCACCACTCCTGCCCTCAACAACTCAACCTGCTGCCAAAAGGTAGCAATAATCCTCCGCACCCACGTCCTATGCAACCGCTCCTCTACCGAGGTTCTCCACGCCTGTGTATCTACCTCTAATGTGTTCACTCGATCTATAATAGTCAAGCGAGAAGTCAAAATCTCTAAAACAGTGCTACGGGTATCGTCTATCATAGCACTCTGCTGCTGTATATCCTGATGCATCCCTTGCAGATCCTGAGTGACCTGCTGTAGCTGGGCCCTCCACTCAGCTTGGTGAGAGGATTCTCCCACCTCATGTATGGTCTGTGGCTCATCTCGGGGAGTCATCTGATGTCTAATGGGTAGTCCCGTGGTTTTGCGGGCTTGTCTCTGCATCCGTCGTAATCCGTCCCACGAGGGGACTCTCCGTGGAGAGGAGTCCTGTCTCCTCTCAGCTGATGTAGGAACTAAGGGTGAATGAGGGGGACTGGGTATAATGGGGGCTGCTGGTGGTAGTACTGGTGATGGTGGTGGTGGTGGAGTAACAGGTCTAGGGGATGATGGTGTACGTGGTCCGGCAGGGGTCGCCTGAGAGGCTACCAATGATGCCTCACTAGGATCTGAGTCTGATCCTGCGCTAGAGCTAGGGGTGTCATCCAACCTCAAATAAGGAAACCTCTTGTAAATATACTGCTCGGCTGGATCGGCCATCGCTGTACAATCAAAATCTCTAATCAGTATCATGAAGTAAATATTAAATAATAATATTTAACATAAACATGAACATGATATGATGCTTCTTCCTATCTCAAAACAACTATTCGTCCTTATAGTTATTAATGTTCTGCTTGAATTAAATTAAACTAGAACGCACACGTGTTGCAAATTTCAGTTATGCTGGCCACTCATAACTGGAATTTGCACCACCTGATTATCCTGGCTTAATTCAAAACAAATTTTGTTCAATATTAATGTTCGGTGCTCTCTGTGTCACTATACGAGCATATGGTTATAGTCTAGGTCTCTAAGTCAACCTAATTCTCTATAACCTGTGGCTCTGATACCACCCTGTCACACCCCCACCCCTCGTCACCTCGTGTATGATGTCACTGAACTGGTTGCGGAAGCATAGTGGTGATGTCTCAGAGGTGAGGGGTGACTTTCTTGAACCGATATCACAAGCACACGGATTAACTTAAAGTAAATACATTACAAGGATGTCGCGATCACAGTTACATTATAGCTATGTCTATTTAATTACAACTTATAACTATTCAAGTGCAAATATCCCAAAAGTGCATCCTCACCGGCTATTACTGTTTCCCTGCAAAATGTTTTTAAATTTGAAACGTCAGCACAAAGCTGGTGAGTTCGACAGTTCAATTTAAAACAATATGATATGATAAGAATGTTCTCAACAGTTCAGTTCCGGATAACCAAGGGACCCGTATCTAGTTCCTTTCGGACGTCTAGTTCTGTTCTCAAGATATTACTCGTTGGTACATATCTTAGTGCCTCATTATCTTAATGTCTATCATACCATTAAGAAGTTCTGGAAACAGATAACAAACATTCACACAAGGGGAGATGCAATCCTCCCAGCGAATGGGGTGTCAACCAATAGTACTATCAATGTTTTATGTTCGGCCACACATGGGTTCACTAGATACAATTCAAGAATGAGGACTTTTAGTTCCATGATAGAGTTCAGTTCTACAGGCAAAATCCCATGAAATCCCACAAAAATCACATGAAATCACACAGATATCATTGATGCATATCATATGTTCAGACAACAGTTCACAGAGTTACCCCGATGTTTATAAAATATTAAAAAGAAAAGGGGTTGTACGAAACTCACCTGATGATATATAGGTAGCAAAATATCTCGAAGCCGATGACAAAGAGATGATTCTGCATTTAGTTATATTTTATGAATTATTTATGTTCTAGTTTACTGATTAGATCTTTCTTAACGTTCAATGTCAAAGACATTGCTTAGTAAGTCATCAAACCGTTATTCAATATTTAATTGCTTAATTTAGTATTATATCATACAATGTATGATAATGTAGGAACCTACATTGCATTAGATTCCTAATACAAGGTTGATGACACTCTTTATTAATCAGAATAATCCCAGATTAACCAAATAGTTAATGTTGTTGATTATGATACTGTAACAGTTTCTAGATAATTTATTGGATTAGGAATGATCAATCCTTGTTATTGATTACCCAATTATCATGAAATATCACAATGTAGCATCAGAATAGGTGTAATAACCGTGTTTAACATATTAATCTGACTGTTATCATAAGCGTCAAATAATTGTTCCAATGAGTATGTTAATGGTTGTGATTAGTTTGAAACACTTGGATTTAACCTTGCATTTCAAGGATTAACCCAACTAATCACCTACATTGTTATAATCAAATGGATTAAACCATTATAATCATGGGTATGGTTTCATGCAAACCGGGCATTACAACGGATCAAAACAAGGATTTAACCGTTAAAACTTCGTGTTCTTTGTTTATAATCAATCCTAGCCATCATCTAGGCAATAATCAACAATCCTAACTATGTCATTACGTTCAAAATCAAGATCTAATCAATCAAAATCAAACTAGAAGGTTTAAACGGATCATTACCTAATCTGACGGATATCTGCGGTTAAAACAATGATCAGAACTTGTAGAGATGATCCCTGGTACGATCCTTGGCTTCAGAAGGCTTGAAAATGGAGAATTAATGGTGGTTGGGCCGGAGTTTTTGTCTGGTGGTCGAAACAGTTCAAGAAGAAGAAGAATAATCTTCTTTTGCATGCAATCTGATAAAAGGATCAGATCATTCCACCGCCACACCCGTCGCGTAACGCGGCGGGGAGCCCAAAAAGGCTTCGCGTACCGCGAAGATTTCCGGAGGAATCTTAGATATTTTACATGAATCGCGTACCGCGGAGGATTCTCGAGCCCACCTCCGCGTACCGCGACGAGTCCATTCGATCAACACTTAGAAATTTTTCTTCGTTTTTCGATTCCGGGAAATCCAGGACTCCGTTTTGTACACGGTTTTTGCCCACGTTCATCATTTTTCGTGTACTATCAACCTGTAGTAATTTCACTTACCAAATTAGCACGGATTTCTAGAACGATCAAATGTGATCACACCATTTATGACGTAATCCTCGTATACAACTGTCACACATCACGTGTGGCCCAAGTATCATCTTTTGGGCCAATTGACTTGGGCTAGATTAATCATAGTGGACCGAGAAGGTTGTCAATTGGAATTAACAATGGAATTTGGGCATGTTAATCCTATTGAGCTAACTCATGGTTTATGGGCCGAATAATCTGTTATTGGCCGTAACAAAATGATTGGGTCTAAGGTGAGATCCTGGGCTTCAAAATGTCTTGGCCTAGGATGAGGCAGGCGTAGGAACATGGTTCGGCCACCCAAGGCATCGAACCTTTTGGGTGCATAGGTGGTTGGGTTCGGCTAAGGTGGTGGTCATGAAGGTTCGTTGGTTATAGGTGGCCAGTCGGTTCGCATCCCTGGGGCTCGGTTCATAGTTCGTGGGTGATGGTTCGTCTCCAAGATCAAAGGCCCATAGGTTCGTTCCATCTTGAGGGTTCGGTGATCACATAATGGTTCGTTGCATGAGCCGGGTTTCGTGACTATGATAAGGTTCGTGGACAGTGCATAGGTTCGTCGGCCAGTTTTGTAGTTGTCAGGTTCGTCCCTTGGCTACGTGGGTTCGTGAGTCCCCCAAAGGGTTCGGCTCACTTGTGTCACCACAGGTTCGGGAGGGTGAGGGTTCAGCCAATGCAACCCACTAGAGTTCGGCCATAGGCCGCGAACCTGTGTTCAGTGCCATCGTCTTCATCGAGATGGTCGTGGTTGGAAGTTTGGTCTAGGGTTAGTAACATGCGTAGGTTGGTTGATTTACACAGGTTCTAGCACCTGTTACATGGTTGGGTCGAACAAAGCCCATCAAACCCTCATTTCTGTGAGTTTCTCTTGCTCATACCTCGGATTTGGCCGGTGAAAACTTCAGATCCCTTGTACTTCTAGGTAGAGGAGGTCGAGAGCTACGCGTGGACACCAAGAACGCCCATTTTCGTTGAGAAATGATCGAGTTAAAAAGGATTGAAGCTTGAACTTTAGAGAGGGGAATAGGTTCGTGAATATGTGTTTAGAGAGAGAATTGGCTGAAAAAAAATGAGGGAAAAGCCTTCTTTAGGGCTTTTATACTACGGGTGGTATTCGGTTTCATTTCGGTTGATCGATTCGCGTTTTCGTCGCCTTTCCGGAACGTAACGCGTAAATTACGTGTTTTAAATAAAAGATTGATATTTTAATTATTTTGATGAGTTTCAAAATTGTAAAACATTATTTATTTTATTTTGTTAATTTATTTTCGTACGTGTCGTGTTTCGTTTTCGTTTCGTCAGATCGCTTCACCATCGCGCGTATTCGTTCGAATCGTCATTCGAACGAACACGTCGATGGTTTGGCTTTCTGACTTTTGTTTTCTACTTCCCAGTCATCATTTCATAACGTTAATCTCACAGATATGTTTGTGTGAATCGTCACCCACACAAACACACTGTCAGTTTGTTATTCTGAAACAACACTGCAATATTGTTTTAAATTGTATTTTCTCACTGTCGGACTCAACTAAACATCCTGTTATCACATTGTTTGCACATTGATTTGTCGGCCATCTGATTCCTGTCATCTATGGATATCAGATCGCAACCGATTTGTTCTTGTTATTCACTTGAACACTGTCGTTTCTCTTGTTTCGTTGTATTATTTGTACTTAGGTTTTCACCTAAATACTAACAACTATTGTTTCAAATGAGTGTTGTACTTATGGCATTTAAGTTTACACATAAATACGTACAATTGTTTCTTGTATTCTGAATTCTGTTAATACAAGTACTGTTCACAAACATGTATTTACACATAGTTACTGTTGAAAGTACACATACCGTACGGACTTGCCGGCCGGTCAGGTACTAGTTGTCACAAAATAGAAAATCACACATCAAGTATAATAGAAAATTCAGATGGATCTGTAGAAATAACTTTTAGTAATGATTTTCCTAGACATTCTATATCTAGTAATAGTACAATTTTTTTAAAAGAAAATACTATTAGAAGACCACAATCTATGAAAATATCAGGAATAAATTTTTCTAACTATATACCCAAACCTTTATACGAAGAGGAAAATAATACTTATGTTCCAAGTAGATCAGATATGGGAAGTTATGTAGAATTATAATGAGTGATACAAAATTTCAAATAAGAAATAATTGGATGAAATTTAATATATCAATGTTAAGAGATTGTTTTAATAAAATAAAAAATTATCAAAAAGAATTAATAGAAGTAAACAATTATTTTGATAAAGAAGAAATTGATAATAATATAAAAAATAGAAGTAAATAGGTTATATTATTATACAAATCTTCAAGTATATCTAAAGGAAAATATAGAAGAACAATGGAAACTTATAAAAATATTTTCCTCAGAGATATCAAAATTTATTTGTTAAAATGAATAGAGAAATGTTAAATTATTTAAAATGGTATTATGATAATTTTGATGAAAAATCTAGATTTATTCATAAAATAGAATGGCAATCATATATTTTATAAAATATTGAAAATATTACTTTCTTTACATGGTTTCCAATATATTGTGTAAAAACAATATTAAATATCCTAAAGATGAACAAATATCTGTTAATACTAAAATTACAAAAAATTACATAAAAATAAGCAATAAAGAAGAATTAATAAGTATTCATCTACCCCATGAGGATATACAAATTTTAAAAGATAATGAAGAATATATAGGTAAACCATTAGCAAAAATTAAAGAAGATACATTTAAATCATTAAATACAGTTATTTTTCAAAATAATTATACAAATGAAAAGTTAAATAAAATAGGAGAACAATTAGAGAGAATAGAAATTAATTCTAAAAATAATGATAAAGCAAGTACATCAAAATTTGTAGAAATTAATAATGATAAAGAAAATACATCAAAATTTATAATAGAAAATCCTATATTTAAACATTTTAATATAGATACTCCTATAAATCTTAATAATAAAGAAAAAACATTAAAATTATTAGAAGAAAAATTAAAAAATCTAAATACAAATACAATAAAAGATGAATCAGATGAAACAGAATTCTCTGAAGATGAGTTAGAAGCTCAATTTAATCCTATTAATCTAGAAGCTATAAATAAATTAAGAAGAAATAGTTTTAATACTTATACTCGAAGGCCAGAAATAAGGAATTGGTATTATAGGCCAAATCCTCCAGATTTACAATATGAAGAAAATAATATAAGTTATAATCAATGGAAAATCTTTATATGAATGGAATATAGATGGACAATCTGAATTTCAAATTTTAAATATATTACAAGAAATGACTATGGCAGCTAATGCTTATAAATCAATAGGAAATTATGAACTCTAAATTCTTACTATGATTATTTCCGGTTTTACTGGAACTCTAAAAGGATGGTGGGATCATTATATTATAGAATCAAAAAAACAATTTATAATTAATGCGAAGAAAAACTATAATAAAAATGGAAAATAATACACAAATTCCAACTAAAGAAACAGATATAATAAACACTCTTATATATGCTATTATAAAAATTTTTATAGGAAATCCTTGAGATTATCAAGAAAGAAATTCTGTAATATTACTAAATTTAACATGTAGAAAATTACAAGATTTTAGATGGTATAAAGATGTATTTATATCAAAAGTAATGACAAGAAATGATTGTAGAGAAGCTTATTGGAAAGAAAGATTTATTGCAGGATTACCAAAATTATTTGCATAAAAATTAAGAGAAAATATTAAAAAAGAAAATAATAATAATATACCATATAAAGATTTAACATATGGACAAATTATAAATTATATAAACCAAGAAGGATTAAAAATATGTAATGATCTAAAATTAAAACAAAAAATGAAAAAGGATGGAATAAATGGAAGAAATGAATTAGGAAACTTTTGTCAACAATATGGTTTTGAAAATATAAAATTACCAGAAAATTCTAAAAGAAAAAACAATTTTATAAAAAGAAAAAATTTTAGAAAAAACTATAATAAAAATAAAAAGGAAAAGAAGAAGAACATATGTTTTATAAGAAAGGTAAAAAACAAATTTTTTATAAAAAACGAAATATAATTATTTGTTATACTTGTGTAAAAAAGGGTCATACCTCAAAAAATTGTTATACAAAAAGAAAAATCAATGAATTAAATATTTCTGAAGAATTAAAAGAACAAATTAATAAAATATTAGACATTAATATTAGTGAAGAAGATATATCTGATTATAGTAGCAATGATATAAATTATATTGATAGAACTAGTAGTGATAATAATTCTCAAGAAGAAGAATGTGAATGTATTGGTCCTTGTATGTGTAATATACATAATACTGGTACTATAAAAATGATAAATGATGAAAATAGTCTGTTATTAAAATTACTAGAAGAAACTAATGATATAAAATTAAAACAATTATATTTTAGATAAATTAAAAGATAAGTGTAATGATACATCAATAAAAGGTAAAGAAACTAAAATATATAATTTAGAAGATATTTTTCAAAAATTTAACAAAAAAGAAAGACCAACAACTATACAAGAATTACAAGAAGAATTAAAGATTATAAAACAAGATATTAATATAATTAAGATGCAAATTAAAAATATAGAAAAAGGAAAAGAAATAATAAAAGTGAATAATGGTGAAGAAGGAACCCATGAAATTAATATCTTAAAAGAATTAAATTATCAAACATGATATAAAATCTGGATTTTGGCAAATACAAATTGCAGAAAAAGAGAAATATAAAACAGGTTTTAATGTCCCATTTGGACATTACGAATGGAATGTAATGCCATTCAGTTTAAAAAATGCACCTTCTAAATTTCAGAATATTATGAATGATATTATTATTCCTATAGGAAATTTTTCAATAGAATATACAGATGATGTTTTAATATTCTCAAATTCCTTAGAGCAACATTTTAAACACTTAAATATAAATATTATAATATAATTCATAAAAATAGACTAGTGGTTTCTCATACTAAAATGAATTTATTTAAAACAGAAATAAGATTTTTAGAACATAATATTAATCAAGGAACGATTATTCCAATTAATAGGAATTTAGAATTTTCTAATAAATTTCCAGATGAAATAAAAAATAAAAAGCAATTACAAAGATTTTTAGGATGTCTTAATTATATACATGATTTTTTCAAAGATTTAGGAATAATATGCAAACCATTATATAATATATTAAAGAAAAATCCTGAACCCTGGTCACAAGAACATACTAATATAATAAAACATATTAAAAGTAAAATAAAACAACTACCATGCATAAATATTCCGCATCCTAATGCTAAATTAATAGTAGAAACGGATGCTAGTGATATGGGATTTGGTGGAATTTTAAAACAGACAATAAACAATGAAAAAGAACAATTAGTAAGATATTATTCAGGATCATGGAATGAAACACAAGAATTATTCTACTATAAAAAAAGAAATATTGAGTATTGTTTTATGTATCAAAAAATTTGAAGATGACTTGTATATGAAACCTTTTTTTATTAAGAATTGATTGTTTATCTTCAAAGCATATTTTAGAAAAAGATATAAAAAATTTAATTTCTAAACAAATTTTTGCAAGATGACTAGCATTATTAAGCAATTTTGATTTTCAAATTGAATTTATAAAAGGAGAAAACAATTATTTACCTGACTTTTTATCAAGAGAATTTTACAGGGAACATGAGTTCAGATTCTAAGAAGATTATTTTGACAAATCAACAATTATCAAAGTCTTCTCAATTCTCAAGTTCTTCATCAACCTCACCATCAACATTACCAATTATAAATCGATTTGCTCCTTTATCTCCAGCTCCAAGACCTAGACCACCCTATGCTTCTGTTATTCAAACAAGAATATTACCTAAGTGAATTATCCATCCAAATTCTTCAAAATTACCCATAATCAATCTCTCAATCAATTCTTCATCTAACAAACCTGAATCTATCCCATATTTCATAAACCCTAATCATAAAATTATAAAAATATTAGAACCTATAGAAGAAGAAAATGTTTCTCAAAGCTTTCTAAGCCTTATAGATTATCTATATCCAAGAAACTGTCATTTTTATGATTTTGATCAAAAAACTAGAGATTATTATCAAGCTATACTTATAGATACAGGATCTGTTGATATTCAACATATTATGAATTCTCAAGAACCATCAAAAATGATTATTCTAAAATAAAAATTAGAAGAGTATTGACTTCTGAAGAATGGAGATCTAAACCATTTGTTCAGAAAACTCTTTCCAAATTTGCTTCATATCCCCAATACAATTATTATGATTATCAAGAAGTATGGGATAAAGTATTTTTAATAAGAAATTTCAATCATTGTTGGTTTATTCATTTTGATGATCAATTCTCAAACATTATCCAAGATGGTTTATCAAATGGTTCAAATATATGGGAATGATACCAGCAGCTTTTCCCAAGGAAATTTATATCTCATATAATAAGTTTATAGATTATTTCAAGCAAGAAGGAACTCTAGATTTTGAGTATACTCTACAATTATGACTATATTTCGAATTCCTTGGATTTCTTCTTGGACATATCATTATCAACCACAACAAGAATTATCTCCCCTCTTTTATTAAGACATTATAGAAGTAAATGGTGGAGTAAATTTTCAGTGGATAAAGCAAATATAACAGTAAAGATTAAGTAAGTAAAGATGGCGTAAGCAATAATTAACAACATAATATTTAAAAAAATACCTTTTGTTATATCTTGAGAATGTAAATCACAAATGATTTCTTTACAATTGGGAGGAGCTATAATTATTTGACAATTTAAAGACTTTGCACATTGAGAGGTTGATAATACGAGTTTTTGTTTGGGAGGATTTCTCATACATTTATTTTAAGGGTTATTTTTTCGAATGCCTAACTAATTTCTGGAGTCTTTAATTTATAGCAAAGATTTCATCTTCAAAATCAGATTGATAATTAAAAGATGTCTATCATTGAGAAAAGTTGATTGTCTTGATGTTGAATAATTGGACTTCTTTCTGAAAAGTTGTTTGTCTTCATACTAAATTATTGATCTGATGAAGAGCATCTTGAAAATAATAGAGCATTGTCTGCCATCCTAAAAAGTCTTTTGTCTTCATCTTGAATTATTGGTTTATCTTTGTTGAAAATTTCGCCAAGTGGGGTCTTGAGTAATTAATTCTTCTGCGTTCTTGAAAATGAGAGTTTTGATAAAATTTTATCTTTAGAAAAAATTTTTATTTTTATACTACACACACAAATATTCTTTTTTTTTTTTACATTATAATAACTTTTATAATTTTATATTTCTATATCGTCATTAGGGTTTTGAGAATCTTGATAGATATTATCTTCGGTTATTGATTTCTTTGATGGAGATGGAGATGGAGAATGTCGGATTTCACTTATAATACGTTGCATTTCTTTCGGGGTTGAACATGATTGTAGTCTAGTAAAATAATCTTGATCTTCATATAAATTGAGAGATTGATTCAGGATATAGATAATCTATAAGGCTTAGAAAGCTTTGAGAAACCTTTTCTTCTTCTATAGGTTCTAATATTTTTATAGTTTTACGATTACGGTTTATAGAATATGGGATAGATTCAGGATTGTTAGATGAGGAATTTATTGAGAGATTGATTATGGGTAATGTAACATCAGTGCCGGACGCGTGCCGGAACAGTGATCGTAACAGTAAACATGTACAGTGATTCAGGTACACATTTCGTTAAACTATGTTTAGACTAATTATACATTTGATTATCATGAAACTATTATACGATTGTCTGAATCTGACTAAAAACCTTAGGGTTTAACAGTCTGAAACATGTCAGACAACACAGTGTTGAAACATAAATACTTGATGTGATATTAGTTTACATAAACGTATGTGAGGTGAAACAAAACAAAATCTTTACGGTTATTGTTGCTGAATGCTAAACCGACGAGTTATTCGTATAGGTGACGATCTGTACGAATGATTCTGATAGTTTAACGTTCTGAAATAATGACTTAACAGTAGAAAACAAGAATCAGAAAGCCAAACCATCGACGTGTTCGTTCGAATGACGATTCGAACGAATACGCGCGATGGTGACGCGATCTGATAAAACGATAACGAAAAACGATACGAACGATCACAAATTTTAAAGAAATGTAATATTTCTTATTTTACAATTTTGAAACTCATCATAAAATAATTTAACTTAAACTATCTTAATTTAAATCGCGAACAAATTATTTAAACGCTAAAAATTAAACAAAACGCGTAAACTATTAAAATTCGATATTTAATTATACGCAACGATATTTTATATAAGTTCTAATGATATTTATAATTTAGTTATCCTAAGATAAACTCTTTTTAATTTATTTACGAAAAATACGCGTAACATGCCGGATACGCGACAAAACCGTGAACCGAGCAACCGAAACAAACCCGGATATCCATTGGAGTATAAAAGCACCAAATACTTCATTTATTCCATTTTTACATCATCTCTCTCTCACACATGCTCTCAACCCGTCACCACCCAAAACCCACCATCTTCAACCTTTGCAAGACCATATCTCCCTCGTTTCTAGCCCGATTTGGGTGATTCTTTCGCCCACGTGAAGCTCTTGAAGCCCTCTACATAGAAGTACAACCGATCTGAGAGTTTGGCCGACTGATTTCAAGGTATGAAGTGATAAAGTAACTGAAAATTAGGGTTTTCTATCTCTGGTTCGACACACCCATTTAAAACCGGATCTAGACTCAACTATATCACATACGCACCTTAGGAGCCTTCTGTAGTGTAGATTCACTCTCGAAAATGAGCTGAGAACAATTGGGTTGATGAAAGGATTCGGGGTGAGGATGTTGGAACCAGGGTTCGTGAGCCACAGCTTCGGCCGAACCCTGGTGAGTTTACACGAACTCTGACACACAAGGGCCGAACCCAAGCGGACGACGAACCTTCACTGGCGAACCATTCCTAATGCCGAACCCTTGAAGTGGCTGCGAACCAGTTAACAGCCAAACCAGTTAACAGGAACGAACCATGACCGAACCCTACAACATAGCTGACGAACCCTTTGTGGATTGCTGTTGCTGTTAGCCGAACCCTAGGGACCAGGAGCGAACCCTACTCAGCAGCTCCACATGAGACGAACCTTCGAATGCATCACCGAACCTGTGTGTTGATTCCATGAAGACGAACCTGTGACTGGAACTTTGGGCAAGACCGAACCTTAACATGTAAACCCCAAAGGTTCGCTGTAGAGAGGCTGGAAACAATTAGTGTGGCCGTGGCTACTGTTACAGCCCACTTGTGTCCAACCAGCCCAACAGGCCCAATACCATGTGGATTTCTTTCGGTCCAGTAGGGCTGTTCTGGCCCAATTCAATCGGCCCAAATTGGAGTGGGCCCAATCCCTTGCTTTTCGGCCCAACATAAAATGTGTACCCATGGAATGGCCTAAGCCCAACAGCCCAATAAACATTGGCCCAATACTCTATTTAAATCGGTCTAAGTCCTAAAGCCCACTAGTTATGGCCCAACAAAAACACTACGGCCCAATGCACCTAGCCGGCCCTAACTAAGTTGCGGCCCACTTCATTTAGCTTGGGCCCATGATCCAATAATTCGACCCACACCTCTAAAACGGGAAACAAACACTTAATAACGATTATAAGAGTTTTGTCAATACATTTATTATCATATAATAACAAGTGATGAGATTTCAAGAGCGGGATTTGATTTAAACATATAACATGAAGGCTTGTGGTAACAAGGAATTATAATAACAGAATATGAGTCGAATGAGGATTGAAACCACGAGTGTTAGCCAATTGTATGGCTAACACATGCACACACACGCAAATCAAGTACACTTAACACTTATAAGATAAATTAAACGTGAAATCAATACAGGGTCGTGATCATTACAACAAAAGAGAAACAAAAGAGCGCGTGCATACTTATTCTACATAGTCAACTACTACGGACATAAGGTGAGTTCATTGTCCCCTTTCAAACTTAATTGTTTTTACTTCGGGACTGAGAAGCATGATAAACATTTTATTGAAATGTTATTTAAATGCTTTAAAATATAATCATGATTACTTATGATTGAAAACTTTACTTCAAGCTAGATGCTTAAAATCCATTGTTGGTTATTTGATTCAATTACATGATACTTGATGCAAATACATGAGACTAGATGCAAATACATGAGACATGATACAAATACATGATACTTGATTCAATTACATGAGATGTGATTCAATTACATGAGATGTGATTCAATTACATGAAACATGATACAAATACATGATACTTGATTCAATTACATGAGATGTGATTCAATTACATGAGATGTGATTCAATTACATGAAACATGATACAAATACATGATACTTGATTCGATTACATAAGACTTGATACTATTACATGGGATATGATGTTTAGAAACTATTACATGCTACTAGGCCATCATACATGTATCTAACCATAGACTACGTAATTGCTGAACGTCTGGTATTCCAGAGCTTGTAACTATGGGGTGAGATACATGTAATAACATAAACGTAATGATACTCAGCTATTACCTGGTTATAAGGGACATGTAATTGCTAAACGTCTGGTATTCCAGAGCTTTTGTCGGCTTATATGAGGTATGTAAAGGCTAAACATGAAAGTATCGATTCTAAGCTATTACCTGGTTATAAGGGACACGAAATTGCTGAACGTCTGGTATTCCAGAGCTTGTGTCGGCTTATATGAGGTATGTAAAGGCTAAACATAAACGTAACGTTACGGAGCTATTACCTGGTTATAAGGGACATGTAATTGCTGAACGTCTGGTATTCCAGAGCTTTTGTCGGCTTATAAGAGGTATGTAAATGCTAAACATGAACTTGTTGAATGCTAAGCTGTTATCTATATAAGAGACATGTAATTGCTAAACGTCTGGTATTCCAGAGCTTTTGTCTGCTTATAGGAGATATGTAATTGCTAAACTATGTGAGTGTGAATATATGATGCTTGATAAACATGATGAGAACTAACACTACGAATACAATAGACATGAAAACTTTGAAACAGATAACAAAAGCTTTGTTGAGGATTGAGTTGTTTGGTAGGTAAAATGCTTAATTATTATTAACAACAATGTCATATCCGGGTTAGTATGTGGTGGGATGTTGGCTAGGGCTTGTTCCCTTACATATGCCCTATATATAAGCATACCGACTTGGATATTACAGGTGGAGTTAATGAGGTTAAGGTTTTACCGAAGGAGGTTTGTGAAACTATTTTTAAACTTATAAACTATATGAACTCACCAACTGTTGTGTTGACTTGATCTTTTTACATGCTTTCTCAGGTGAAGGACAGGTTTAAGCATAAGCTCTTGGATTTACATACTAGGCTGCCCAGATAGAGGACCTAGTAGACTTTTGGAAGAAGCACATATTTTGTTGATGATACATATTACTTTTGATATCTTGTACATATACAAGATATAAACATTATTCTTTTGATTAGGTTTACTGAGTTAAATTGCAGAACATTGCTATTGTAATTTAACTTTGTAATCCTATATATCATTTGATTGTGCTTTAGATATTCTTAAACATTGATGCTATGTAAACAATCTGATCATCATGATTATCATCCGCGATATCACGCCCCGGGAACCTTCCGCCCGACGGGGACTCCGATCCAACCCCGCCGGCTCGGGGTGTGACAGATTGGTATCAGAGCACAAGGTTATAGAGAATAATAGGTCACTACATAAACGGTTTGACCTAGACTATAACTTAGGGACCCACATGTAGAGAATTTAAGACTTAAGTTGCATTATGTTTTCTGCATTCGATCATTGCACTAACCAAATTCTTTTGGTTATGATCAGAATGCCGCCGAGAAAACAACCCACTCCGCAAGTTTCTGCTCCTCACTCTTCGACTCCTACACCACCAGATTCACCACCGCCACCTCCTCCTCCTCCGCATAGCCCTCCTCCGAACACGAGCATAGGTCCAGTCATTGACCCCACCACTGTTGCCTTGGCAACACTGTTGAGTACTCAACTGACCAGTCAGCTGAAGGATGTCATCCCTGAGATGATTAACAGGATTCAAAGTCATGGCAACAATTCTGGCCATACCACAGGCGAGGCTAGTGGAAACACCAGTCATACTTCTGATTGCTCCTACAAGTCCTTTGTAGGATGCAAACCCCCAAGTTTCACAGGAGTTGAAGGAGCTGTTGGACTGATCCAATGGCTTGAGAAGATGGAAAATACTTTGGACATCAGTAGTTGTCCCGAACACCACAAAGTTCGCTATGCAGCTGGTTCTTTTAGCAAGCGAGCTTTGACTTGGTGGAACGCCCAGATAAGAGCCAAAGGAAGAGATGAGGCAATGGCAATGCCTTGGGCAGAATTTAAACTTCTTCTGAAGAATGAGTTTTGCCCGAAACATGAGCTGCAACAACTGGAGATTGAGCTCTCGAATCATGTGATGAAGGGAGCCGATCACATGACTTTCACCACACGCTATCACGAGCTGGTAGCTTTGGTGCCAGAAATGGTACCAACTTTGGAAAAGCTGATTGACCGTTATGTAGCGGGACTACCTTCTTGCATCCAAAGCATTGTTTTGGCTGCCTACCCTGCTACCCTGGAGTCTGCTATCTCCTTATCAGCTAAGCTCACCAATGTGATGGTGAAGTCTGGAGTTTTAAAAGATGATGCTGGAAAAGCCAAAGAAACAACTTCAAAGAAACCCGAGTACCATCAGAAAAAGAAACAGAAGGTCGTTAAGAACTATGCGGCCGTCACCCCACTGAGACAGGCACCTGCAGCACCTGTCAACCCTGCTACTAGGGGTTATGGAGGGGAATATCCCCAGTGCACAAACTGCAAGTATCATCATCCTGCTGGTGCTCAATGCAGGAAGTGCACGAATTGTGGCCGGTATGGCCACTGGGTTAACAAATGTCGCTTTGCGGTGAATCAAGCAACCAACACTGCAACAAGAGCACTACCACCACCACCACAGAACCCAGGCAATAACAACAACAGAGACTGCTACAACTGCGGGGAACCAGGTCACTTCTCCCGCAATTGTCCAAAGAAGGTGCCAGCTGGAGCACAAGCACCTCGTGGACGAGCTTTTGTCATCGGAGCTAATGCTGCACGTCAGGACCCTAATGTGGTCACTGGTACATTTCTTTTACATGACTCTTATGCATCCATATTATTTGATACTGGTGCAGACCAGAGTTTTATTTCAACTGATTTTGCACGACAACTTAGTCTTACTGAGGATACTTTAGACTCCCCTTACATTATTGAAGTAGCTAATGGGAAACAAGTTACAGTTAGCACTATACTTAGGAACTGCCCACTTACACTCGTAGATCATACATTTTCCATCGACTTGTTGCCGATGGAGTTGGGCAGTTTCGATATCATCGTGGGGATGGATTGGCTCTCACTCAATCGAGTGGAAGTTGTCTGTTCCGAGAAGCTACTTCGGATTCCAGTAACGGACGATCGTGTATTGGAAGTTCGTGGGGATCAAGCAAAGAGAAACGTAAAGATCATTTCCTGCATAAAAGCGCGTAAGTGTCTGCAAAAGAAGTGCATAGCATTCTTGGCTCATGTGGTGGAGAAAGACAAAGACAAGAAAACATTACAAGACGTACCGATAGTGAAAGAATATCCTGAGGTGTTTCCTGAAGATCTACCTGGTTTGCCTCCTGTGCGACCGGTAGAGTTTCGTATTGATCTGATTCCTGGAGCAACACCTGTTGCTAAATCTCCTTACAGGTTAGCACCTTCGGAGATGCAGGAATTATCTAACCAACTACAGGAGCTACTTGATAAAGGTTTCATCCGACCGAGCTACTCGCCTTGGGGAGCTCCGGTTCTGTTCGTGAAAAAGAAGGATGGATCCTTTCGGATGTGCATAGACTACAGGGAGCTAAACAAATTAACCATCAAGAATCGGTATCCATTACCGAGGATTGATGATTTATTTGATCAATTGCAAGGAGCTCAGTACTTTTCGAAGATCGATCTGCGTTCCGGATATCATCAGCTTAGAGTACAAGACGAAGACATACCCAAGACGGCGTTTCGTACCAGGTACGGGCATTACGAGTTCATGGTGATGCCTTTTGGGTTGACGAATGCACCTGCGGTCTTCATGGATCTCATGAACCGTGTGTGTAAGCCGTACTTAGATCAATTTGTTATTGTTTTCATTGATGACATATTGATCTATTCTAAAAGCAAAGCAGAACACGAGCAACATCTGAGAACGATCTTGGAACTGTTAAAGGAAGAGAAACTCTATGCCAAATTCTCTAAGTGTGAGTTTTGGTTAAAAGAGGTTCAATTCCTAGGCCATGTTGTTAACAGTGAGGGAATTCACGTTGATCCTGCCAAGATAGAGGCAATAAAATATTGGGACACTCCGAAGACACCTACGGAGATACGTTCTTTTCTAGGCTTGGCAGGCTATTACAGAAGATTCATCTCGAATTTTTCTAAGATAGCTCTGCCACTCACAAAGCTAACACAGAAAAGCGAGCCGTTCGTTTGGGAGCAAAAGCAAGAAGAAGCCTTTCAGACATTGAAACAAAAGTTATGTGATGCTCCGATCTTATCTCTCCCAGATGGTTGTGATGACTTTGTTGTGTATTGTGATGCATCCCATCAGGGACTTGGCTGTGTACTTATGCAGCGGGATAAAGTCATTGCTTACGCTTCGAGACAATTAAAGATTCATGAGAAGAACTACACAACTCATGATCTGGAACTGGGAGCCGTGGTGTTTGCACTGAAGATCTGGAGGCATTACTTATATGGCACCAAGTGTACCATATTCACAGATCATAAAAGTCTGCAACACATTTTTGATCAGAAGGAACTCAACATGCGGCAGCGACGTTGGGTTGAGCTTCTGAATGACTATGACTGTGTGATCAAGTACCATCCGGGCAAGGCAAACGTTGTTGCTGATGCCTTGAGCCGGAAGGAAAGAGTCAAACCCTTGCGCGTCAGAGCAATGGGAATGACTGTGCAGACAAGCTTACACGACCACATTATGCAAGCACAACAGGAAGCAATTGAACGAGAAAACTTAAAGAAAGACTTAGACTGTGGAATGGAGAAATATTTGGAAACAAAACCCGACGGACTTGTTTACTTCAAGGATCGTATCTGGATTCCTGCAGTAGATGAGTTGAGAAAACTTATTTTTGATGAAGCACACAAGACCAAGTACTCTATGCATCCCGGTGCCGATAAAATGTATCAAGACTTGCGTGCATTTTATTGGTGGCCAGGCATGAAGAAAGACATAGCCGAGTATGTTGGTCGATGTCTTACGTGTGCTAAAGTGAAGGCAGAACACCAAAAACCGTCAGGTTTGCTGGAACAACCTGAAATTCCACTTTGGAAGTGGGAACAAATAGCTATGGACTTTATTACCAAGCTACCCCGCACTTCCCGTGGACATGATACCATTTGGGTTATCGTTGATCGATTAACCAAGTCTGCTCATTTCTTGCCAATGCGAGAAACTTACACGATGGATAAACTAGCGAAGCTTTACATTGACGAGATAGTGGTACGCCATGGTGTGCCATTGTCTATCATTTCAGATCGTGATAGCAGATTTACATCAAGGTTCTGGCAATCATTGCAGAAATCTCTAGGGACGCAACTAAATTTGAGTACGGCTTATCATCCACAAACGGATGGTCAAAGCGAACGTACTATCCAGACCCTGGAGGATATGTTAAGAACTTGTGTTCTAGATTTCGGTGGTAATTGGGATTCCCACTTGCCACTAATCGAGTTCTCCTACAACAACAGTTATCATAGTAGCATCGGTTGTGCCCCATTCGAGGCTCTTTATGGCCGGAAATGTCGGTCACCAATCTGTTGGTCAGAAGTGGGAGACAATTGTATCACTGGGCCAGAACTTATTCAAGAAACTACAGACAAGATTGCTCAGATACAACAAAGGCTACAAGCAACACGAAGTAGACAAAAGAGCTATGCTGATAAACGGCGCAAGCCGTTAGAATTCCAAGTGGGAGATCGTGTCATGTTAAAGGTTTCCCCTTGGAAGGGCGTAGTTCGATTCGCGAAGAAAGGCAAACTAACACCACGATATGTAGGACCGTTCGAAGTCATCGAACGTATTGGTCCTGTAGCATACAGACTGAGCTTACCCGATGAACTTAGTGGTGTACATGACGTGTTTCATGTTTCAAACTTGAAGAAATGCCTTGCTGATGAAACTCTTATCATACCAGTTGAAGAAATTCAATTGGATGAACATCTACGTTTTGTTGAAGAACCATTGGAAATCATGGACCGTAAAGTCAAGCAATTGAGACGCAGTCGTATTCCTATTGTTAAAGTTCGTTGGAATTCAAAGCGCGGACCTGAATTTACTTGGGAACGTGAAGATCACATGAGAAACAAGTATCCCCAACTCTTTGTCGAGGAAGTCGTACCGAATAACGAGTCTTAAATTTCGGGACGAAATTTCTCTAACAAGGGGAGACTGTAACATCAGTGCCGGACGCGTGCCGGAACAGTGATCGTAACAGTAAACATGTACAGTGATTCAGGTACACATTTCGTTAAACTATGTTTAGACTAATTATACATTTGATTATCATGAAACTATTATACGATTGTCTGAATCTGACTAAAAACCTTAGGGTTTAACAGTCTGAAACATGTCAGACAACACAGTGTTGAAACATAAATACTTGATGTGATATTAGTTTACATAAACGTATGTGAGGTGAAACAAAACAAAATCTTTACGGTTATTGTTGCGGAATGCTAAACCGACGAGTTATTCGTATAGGTGACGATCTGTACGAATGATTCTGATAGTTTAACGTTCTGAAATAATGACTTAACAGTAGAAAACAAGAATCAGAAAGCCAAACCATCGACGTGTTCGTTCGAATGACGATTCGAACGAATACGCGCGATGGTGACGCGATCTGATAAAACGATAACGAAAAACGATACGAACGATCACAAATTTTAAAGAAATGTAATATTTCTTATTTTACAATTTTGAAACTCATCATAAAATAATTTAACTTAAGCTATCTTAATTTAAATCGCGAACAAATTATTTAAACGCTAAAAATTAAACAAAACGCGTAAACTATTAAGATTCGATATTTAATTATACGCAACGATATTTTATATAAGTTCTAATGATATTTATAATTTAGTTATCCTAAGATAAACTCTTTTTAATTTATTTACGAAAAATACGCGTAACATGCCGGATACGCGACAAAACCGTGAACCGAGCAACCGAAACAAACCCGGATATCCATTGGAGTATAAAAGCACCAAATACTTCATTTATTCCATTTTTACATCATCTCTCTCTCACACATGCTCTCAACCCGTCACCACCCAAAACCCACCATCTTCAACCTTTGCAAGACCATATCTCCCTCGTTTCTAGCCCGATTTGGGTGATTCTTTCGCCCACGTGAAGCTCTTGAAGCCCTCTACATAGAAGTACAACCGATCTGAGAGTTTGGCCGACTGATTTCAAGGTATGAAGTGATAAAGTAACTGAAAATTAGGGTTTTCTATCTCTGGTTCGACACACCCATTTTAAAACCGGATCTAGACTCAACTATATCACATACGCACCTTAGGAGCCTTCTGTAGTGTAGATTCACTCTCGAAAATGAGCTGAGAACAATTGGGTTGATGAAAGGATTCGGGGTGAGGATGTTGGAACCAGGGTTCGTGAGCCACAGCTTCGGCCGAACCCTGGTGAGTTTACACGAACTCTGACACACAAGGGCCGAACCCAAGCGGACGACGAACCTTCACTGGCGAACCATTCCTAATGCCGAACCCTTGAAGTGGCTGCGAACCAGTTAACAGCCAAACCAGTTAACAGGAACGAACCATGACCGAACCCTACAACATAGCTGACGAACCCTTTGTGGATTGCTGTTGCTGTTAGCCGAACCCTAGGGACCAGGAGCGAACCCTACTCAGCAGCTCCACATGAGACGAACCTTCGAATGCATCACCGAACCTGTGTGTTGATTCCATGAAGACGAACCTGTGACTGGAACTTTGGGCAAGACCGAACCTTAACATGTAAACCCCAAAGGTTCGCTGTAGAGAGGCTGGAAACAATTAGTGTGGCCGTGGCTACTGTTACAGCCCACTTGTGTCCAACCAGCCCAACAGGCCCAATACCATGTGGATTTCTTTCGGTCCAGTAGGGCTGTTCTGGCCCAATTCAATCGGCCCAAATTGGAGTGGGCCCAATCCCTTGCTTTTCGGCCCAACATAAAATGTGTACCCATGGAATGGCCTAAGCCCAACAGCCCAATAAACATTGGCCCAATACTCTATTTAAATCGGTCTAAGTCCTAAAGCCCACTAGTTATGGCCCAACAAAAACACTACGGCCCAATGCACCTAGCCGGCCCTAACTAAGTTGCGGCCCACTTCATTTAGCTTGGGCCCATGATCCAATAATTCGACCCACACCTCTAAAACGGGAAACAAACACTTAATAACGATTATAAGAGTTTTGTCAATACATTTATTATCATATAATAACAAGTGATGAGATTTCAAGAGCGGGATTTGATTTAAACATATAACATGAAGGCTTGTGGTAACAAGGAATTATAATAACAGAATATGAGTCGAATGAGGATTGAAACCACGAGTGTTAGCCAATTGTATGGCTAACACATGCACACACACGCAAATCAAGTACACTTAACACTTATAAGATAAATTAAACGTGAAATCAATACAGGGTCGTGATCATTACAACAAAAGAGAAACAAAAGAGCGCGTGCATACTTATTCTACATAGTCAACTACTACGGACATAAGGTGAGTTCATTGTCCCCTTTCAAACTTAATTGTTTTTACTTCGGGACTGAGAAGCATGATAAACATTTTATTGAAATGTTATTTAAATGCTTTAAAATATAATCATGATTACTTATGATTGAAAACTTTACTTCAAGCTAGATGCTTAAAATCCATTGTTGGTTATTTGATTCAATTACATGATACTTGATGCAAATACATGAGACTAGATGCAAATACATGAGACATGATACAAATACATGATACTTGATTCAATTACATGAGATGTGATTCAATTACATGAGATGTGATTCAATTACATGAAACATGATACAAATACATGATACTTGATTCAATTACATGAGATGTGATTCAATTACATGAGATGTGATTCAATTACATGAAACATGATACAAATACATGATACTTGATTCGATTACATAAGACTTGATACTATTACATGGGATATGATGTTTAGAAACTATTACATGCTACTAGGCCATCATACATGTATCTAACCATAGACTACGTAATTGCTGAACGTCTGGTATTCCAGAGCTTGTAACTATGGGGTGAGATACATGTAATAACATAAACGTAATGATACTCAGCTATTACCTGGTTATAAGGGACATGTAATTGCTAAACGTCTGGTATTCCAGAGCTTTTGTCGGCTTATATGAGGTATGTAAAGGCTAAACATGAAAGTATCGATTCTAAGCTATTACCTGGTTATAAGGGACACGAAATTGCTGAACGTCTGGTATTCCAGAGCTTGTGTCGGCTTATATGAGGTATGTAAAGGCTAAACATAAACGTAACGTTACGGAGCTATTACCTGGTTATAAGGGACATGTAATTGCTGAACGTCTGGTATTCCAGAGCTTTTGTCGGCTTATAAGAGGTATGTAAATGCTAAACATGAACTTGTTGAATGCTAAGCTGTTATCTATATAAGAGACATGTAATTGCTAAACGTCTGGTATTCCAGAGCTTTTGTCTGCTTATAGGAGATATGTAATTGCTAAACTATGTGAGTGTGAATATATGATGCTTGATAAACATGATGAGAACTAACACTACGAATACAATAGACATGAAAACTTTGAAACAGATAACAAAAGCTTTGTTGAGGATTGAGTTGTTTGGTAGGTAAAATGCTTAATTATTATTAACAACAATGTCATATCCGGGTTAGTATGTGGTGGGATGTTGGCTAGGGCTTGTTCCCTTACATATGCCCTATATATAAGCATACCGACTTGGATATTACAGGTGGAGTTAATGAGGTTAAGGTTTTACCGAAGGAGGTTTGTGAAACTATTTTTAAACTTATAAACTATATGAACTCACCAACCGTTGTGTTGACTTGATCTTTTTACATGCTTTCTCAGGTGAAGGACAGGTTTAAGCATAAGCTCTTGGATTTACATACTAGGCTGCCCAGATAGAGGACCTAGTAGACTTTTGGAAGAAGCACATATTTTGTTGATGATACATATTACTTTTGATATCTTGTACATATACAAGATATAAACATTATTCTTTTGATTAGGTTTACTGAGTTAAATTGCAGAACATTGCTATTGTAATTTAACTTTGTAATCCTATATATCATTTGATTGTGCTTTAGATATTCTTAAACATTGATGCTATGTAAACAATCTGATCATCATGATTATCATCCGCGATATCACGCCCCGGGAACCTTCCGCCCGACGGGGACTCCGATCCAACTCCGCCGGCTCGGGGTGTGACAGGTAATTTTGAAGAATTTGGATGGATAATTGACTTTGATAATATTCTTGTCTGAATAACAGAAGCATAGGGTTGTAACATCAGTGCCGGAACCGTTACCGGAACAGTGATCTCAACAGTAACATGAACAGTAATCAGGTGCGAACTATACGTATTTCAGTGTATGTCATATTCATATCATGTATCATTATCATTTCTTGTTATCAAAGAGCAAATTTAGAATCATTTTGGAGAAACAAAACTCGAAAACATGGTTCATCAGTCAGATAATTATCTGGCGATACAGAACCATCATGTGATTATTCTTGTTAGGATTATTTGTTAGGATTTTAAAATGTTGCCACACAAGACTTTGAAATGTTTTGATATACATACACATTCCCCATATCAAATACAACACAATAGATACAAACAGATATCCATAAACAACCACTTCATTACCACTATATCAGCTTTTATACAACCAAAAGTTTTAGTACAAGGACTACCAGAAACTGTAATATCAATACTAACTACCAGGGATCTATTTCACAATCAAAACTTCCCTTCTACATCACATACCAACAACCTATCCGTCTACACAAATGATATCCCAAAAAAAAAACCCGCCTGAACATACTTATCATAGGAAATACGATAAACAGGAAAACATCATGGCTACAGCTTCCATAATCACAGCCAGGACTATCATCCTGGTCTCGAAGCTGGCCATCCCAAGCCAATCCAAAAACTCTCTCACCCTCACTACTCCTGCTCTCAACACCTCAACCTGCTGCCAAAACGCAGCAATAATCCTCTGCACCCAAGTCATCCACAAACGCTCCTCTACCGTAGCCCTCCATGCTCATGTGTCCACATCTAATGTGTTCACTTGATCTATAAGGGTCAAGTGAGAAGTAAGAATCTCCAACACTGTGTTACAGGTATCATCAATAGTGGCATTCTGCTGCTGTATCTCCTGCCTCATCCCTTGCAAATCCTGGGAGACCTGCTGTAGCTGGGCTTTAAGCTCAGCCTGATGGGATGATTCCTCCACCTCATGCACCACCGGAGGCTCATCTCTTGGTGCTAGAGGATGCCTAGGAGGAAGTCCAGTGGTCTTGCAGGCCTGACCCCGCATCCTCCTCAATCCATCCCACACTGGGGCTCTCTGTGGGGATAAGCTCCATCATCTATCATCTGATGCATTCTCAGAATGAGGCAGAGGATGTCCATGCGATCCTAACTGCGCTGGTGGTGGTGGCATAGGTGCTGGTACAGGTAATGGTGGTTTCTGTGGTACAAGTGAAACAGCCTGTGATGCAGCCGCAGACGCTTCCGAAGGATCGGAATCCGAACCCGAACTCGAACTCGGCGTGTCATCGAGTATCACATAGGGAAACCTCTGGTAAATGTAATGCTCAGGTGGGTATGCCATCGCTGTACAAACAAAATTCCCAGATCAGTACTATGAAATGAATATTGAATAATAATATTCAACACAATCATGACATTCTATTTCTTCCTATCTTAAAACAACTATTCGTTCTTATAGTTATTATTGTTCTGCTTGAATTGAAATTCACTAGAATGCACATGTGTTGCGAATTTTAGTTATGCTGGCCACTCATAACTGAAATTCGTACCACCTTATTATCCTGGCTTCATTCAAAACAAGTTTTGTTCTTTAGTTATGCTCGGTGCTCTCTGTGTCACTATACGAGCCTATGGTTATAGTCTAGGTCTCTAATACCACCCTGTCACACCCCCACCTCTCGTCACCGACGATGATGTCATTCGTCACTCTGAGAAGGTTGCGGAAGCATAGTGGTGATGTCTCAGAGATGAGGTGTGACTTACTTGAACCGATATCACAGCACACAGATTAACTTAAAAGAAATACATTACCAAGGGTATCATAATTACATCCAACATTACAGCTAAGTTTATTACACAATCTGATTTATTTAATTACTAATGTATGAAGTGCATCCTCACCCGGTAATCACTGTCTTCCTGCAAAAGTGTTTAAGTTTAAAACGTCAGCACAAAGCTGGTGAGATTGTAAAATTCAAGTTCAACAATATGATATGATATATAAGTTCTCAAAATGTTATGTTTCAGATAACCATGTGACCCATATCTAGTTCCTTTCGGACATTCTGTGATTTGATAAAGACACTACCCGTCGGTAAATATCTTAATGCCTCATTATCTTAATGTATATCACTAACATTAAGAAGGTGTTTCGGAAACAGGTAACAAACATCCACACCATGGGAGATGCAAACCTCCCAGTGAATGGGTTGTCAGTCGATAGTACTATCATTGATGCATGTTCGGCCCCACATGGGTTCACTAGATACAGTTCGAGAAATGAGGACTTTTTGATACTGTGATAGAGATACTAACGGCAAAATCCCATGAAATCACACAAGAGTCACATGAAATCACACAGATAACAGTGATGCATATCATATGTTCAGAAAAAGGTTTGCAGAATTATCCCGATGTTTATAAAACTTTAAAGATAAAAGGGATTGTACGAAACTCACTTGATGTCTCACCGTAACAAGATCACTCGTAAATGTTTTGTTAAGTTAAAACATATTTAACATAAACATCATTTCATACACATAGTCCATAACCTTAGCACATAACATCCTTAACCTCATCATCATACGTTCCGCTGTCACCATACCAACAGTGGGCTTATGCCGGCACAAGGCTTCATACCCAGTTATAGTCTTGGTTGACTATCATACCCAGTTATAGTCGTGGTTGACTATCATGCCCAGTTATAGTCGTGGTTGACTACCATACCCAGTTATAGTCGTGGTTGACTACCATACCCAGTTATAGTCATGGTTGACTAGCATACCCAGTTATAGCCGTGGTTGACTATCATACCCAGTTATAGTCGTAGTTGACTATCATACCCAGTTATAGTTGTGGTTGACTATCATACCCAGTTATAGTCGTGGTTGACTATCATACCCAGTTATAGTCGTGGTTGACTATCATTCGAACATTTTCCTATAACACGCATAGGAACATCATTCGTTCATCATACAGCACATGCTAGCTGTCACACCCCCGCTAGAGCGGAAACACGAGGGTGTCACGAAATCGGATCTCTGAACGCATTGTGTTTAAAGAAACTACTAGCATGCATTCATGGTCCATAAACGATACATAATGTCAGTTACAATATTCCAAAATAAATACAACATATAAAG
Source organism: Mikania micrantha (assembly GCA_009363875.1). Classification (NCBI taxonomy): domain Eukaryota; kingdom Viridiplantae; phylum Streptophyta; class Magnoliopsida; order Asterales; family Asteraceae; genus Mikania; species Mikania micrantha. Next base: position 20,407,985 of record CM018688.1, read on the forward strand.
ATTCTTCATATTGCCTAACTATCAAAACAATATTTTCCGAATCTTCAGTTGTATCACAAAAGAGCATGCATATTCCAAGCTTAGTTATTTCCTGAAATACATGCATAAAAAGGGTCAACTAAAATAGTTGGTGAGTCCGTAGGTTTATGACTCGATAAAATGTTGAAGAAAAGTATTTATAAAATTTATCCATATAATGTTTAAATTAAAATTAGCACAAGTGAATGATTATCTAACCATGAGCCCACAACCAAACCTATGACTTTTCGCCCCATAATGCCAACAATCAATCAAATATATAGTAAATGGAAATATACATTCATTTAAGCCCAGGCACTTGGGAACGATTTGGTGCGACCAAAATCTCAAAATGAATGGGGTCGTCAGCCCGATAGCACTATCCATATTAATCCACGGCTCGTCAATTGAGCTAAATAGTTGTGGAATTACCGATATAATACATACATTCATACATATATATCAATGGGGACTTTGAAATAAGTACTCATGCAATAAACATTCAAACAAGTATCATTTTAATAAACACGTATGGATAAGTAAGATAGCAAGTATTTCACCCCGAAGAGTATAAATATTTAAATAAAAAGGGGCTACGAAACTCACTTGAGCAGTGATCAGGCGGTTTCAAGTAACCGTGAGTTTGGGGTTCAGTGTCCTTCTCGGGCCCTACAAAATGTATGGCGCTTTATGAGGTTTATGGAATAACTCTTACGATATCGAAATACATCTTTATCTTAATGCTCGTTAATTTTTAGGTGTTCGTTTTATTTATAGTAAAATTGAGGGGTCTTACTTATTTGCCTAAATTTAAATAGGGGACTTACAATACCGCCCAAGATAATAATGAGAAACATTTATTTCATTTTACTTATTTATTGTTTATTTATTTATTTATTTATTTATTTATTATTATTATTATTATTATTATTATTATTATTATTATTATTTTATAAGGGTTATTGTAAGTTCAATATTAGCATTTCTTTCTTTTGTATAGATTTAATGTGTTTGATTCGTTAATGTTCTTACCTTTCTATTCCTATGCTTCAACATTAACTTATTCTTATATTTTTCAAGTGTATTTATGTCACCCCCTTTGGGTTTATATATATATATATATATATATATATATATATTACTTAGGAAATTTTAAATTAAAGATGAAACATTGGTCAAGACCTTTTACCCACGCATGCATGCATGTTTATGTTAATACATGTAAGCTGGGTATGTATTCATATCCTTTAGTCAAATTTTAATTATTCATATATATTCTCTAGCTTCCTTTGTGCTTATTCTAACACGATTTTTAGGTGCATGTTTTATTGAAGTTCCTCCTTTGTAATTCTAAACACATGGTTATTAGTGTGTATAAAAGATCCTATAACTACTCATAGTTTTATGTCTACGTGGTTCATCAGTAAGTTAGTTGTGGATAATTCTTTAGTCACCGATCATCTTTTCTTTCTTGGTTTGAGTTGGTTCTTACGTATACATGGTTGTATAAAACTGTCAATGGTTTACTAATTCAATGGTCTGGCCCATGCAACAACTTCTTTAGACTTTATATAAATATTTGAATAAGCGGTTACTGGTTTGCTCTTGATTTTTAATAAGGTTCGCTCCTCAATTAACCTGAAAACGTTTATTTAATGCATTAGTTGATTAAGATCTTCTTGCATGAGCTTACCCTTTTACGGTTATTATCTATACTATTGGTCTAGAAGGACTTACGGGAAGCAAGCTAAGCTGGAGGAGATGAGGATGTCGAGGAGTATGCTGGTTGTTTCCTGGACTGATCACCACGCCTAGAATGGTTGGGGTGCTGGTTGTCGACAGTTTCTTCCTTTCCGATTGCTGCTGCCTTTCTGCTTCTGTTGAAGCTGCTACGTGGGAGCAAAGAGAGCTGGGAGGTGGTTTTGTTCGCAGAGAATCGAAGGAAGAAAAGGGTTGGGAGTTGCTTTGTTTTCTGCCGAGAAGAACAAGAGAAAGATGTTGTTGAGGTGTGAGTTTTGCTCCAACCTTTGGTCGTTATTTATAGGGAGTTTGGAGGTCGATTTAGAGCTGGGAATTGGGGGGAAAACTCTTAGTTGAGATTGAACTGATCTTTACTTCATAATTTGTTTTGATATGAATTATTTCTTGAGAGTTAATTCAAATGTTTGCTTATTCTTTGCTGCATTTTTAGAAAAGTCCCATCAGATAGTTGATGGGTGTCATTATCCTGTTTGTTTTTTTTTTTCTGGCAGCTTATGGTAAGGGAATATGGACATGGTTCTCGGTTGAAAAGGGTGAGGGTAGGCTGTCTTAGGACTGCTGAACAGCAGGTGAGGAAGCTTCATGGCAGGTACTTTTTAGATCCACAAGGACTCCTTAATATCTGCCACCATATCTTGCATCAGCACGTGTCTTGTCTGGTTGCTTTGACAGCACTGTTGGGCTACTATATTAAGGTTAAATGATACTATGATAGATGTCTTGTGAAGAGGTGTAAATGTCACGTTTTCTATTATCTTCCCCATGTCTTTTTAGTGGTGTTGGGACGTGATCCTTTTCGTTTAAGATTAGTTGGTTGTTGGGTTTTCACATAGGTTCCCGGCTGGTCATTTGGTTCGGTTAGTCTAGATCAAGAAAGGTTGATTTGTTTTGATGATCTAATTTGGTTCAAGTAGTCGATCCATCTTCTATAGGTTCATAATTGGCGGGTTATTTCTTTGTTTAAGGCTAGGATATTTCTAAGATGAAATAGAACTAAGAATAAACCACCTTGTTTAGATTAAACCTTATGAGCTTGATTAATGCATGGAATTAGGAACAAGGTTTTCATGAGGCCATATTCTTGTATTTACATACGTGTGTATATACTTACACATGTGTACTCATATATTATGCTTATGTTTGGTTGGTTCATCAATTATCTATCTGGCTTGGTTATAGGTTAGGGATTACGATGGGCCAAGAAAAAAAAATGAAAAATAATCTTATACACTCCTCATAGTTATTTATTTTATGGTCATATTTATCTAACGTTAACACTTAGTTGTTCGTTCTTTAATATATGTAAAGATGATTGAAATTTGCTTAATAATACGAAATGTTAAATAGTTGGATACCTGTGTTAGTGTCGGATGTTACATTCTTTAATATACGCAAGGATGATTTAAATTTATATAATGATAACAAGGGTTTAATATTTGAGTACCTGTTTTTGTGTCGGATGTTACAGTCTCCCCTCGTTAGGAGAATTTCGTCCCGAAATTTAGTTACGGTCAGGAGCCGACACATTTGTAAATAGGTGAGGATATTTTTGTTTCATTTGATCCTCACGTTCCCATGTAAACTCAGGACCTCGTTTAGAGTTCCATCTAACTTTAACAATCGGTATTCGACTTCTTTTTAGCCTTTTCATTTCACGATCCATAATTTCAATGGGTTCCTCGATAAAGTGTAGCTTGTCATCAAGCCGAGCTTCATCAAGAGGGATTATTAATGATTCATCCGATAAACATTTCTTAAGATTTGACACGTGGAATACGTCATGCACCCCACCGAGTTCTTGGGGTAATTTAAGTTTATAAGCTACGGGACCAATCCTATCGAGGATTTCAAAAGGTCCAACGTATCTTGGTGCTAGTTTTCCCTTTTTGCCAAATCGCACCACGCCTTTCCACGGAGACACTTTCAACATTACTGTATCACCAATTGAAAACTCTAGTGGCTTCCTCCGGTGATCGGCGTAACTCTTTTGTCGGTCTCTGGCAGCTTTGATCCTTTCTTTTATTTGTGCGATTTTTTCGGTTGTTTCTTGAATTATCTCTGGCCCAATTAATTGACTTTCCCCAATTTCTGCCCAACAGACCGGTGATCGGCATTTTCTTCCATACAAGGCTTCAAATTGAGCACACTGAATGCTTGTGTGGTAGCTATTATTGTAAGAGAATTCAATTAATGGAAGATGAGCATCCCAATTTCCACCAAAGTCTACCACACAACATCTAAGCATATCCTCCAACGTTTGAATTGTTCTTTCTGTTTGACCATCAGTCTGAGGGTGATAAGCAGTGCTTAGATCTAAACGTGTTCCCATTGATTTTTGCAAGGATTGCCAAAACTAAGAGGTGAATCGACTGTCTCTATCAGATAAAATCGAGATAGGCACTCCATGTCGGGTTACAACTTCATTAATGTAGAGTCGAGCCAATTTCTCCATCTTGTAATCATCTCTAATCGGCAGAAAATGAGCGGATCAACAATAACCCATATGGAGTCATGACCACTCGAGGTACGTGGAAGCTTTGTTATAAAGTCCATAGAAATTTGTTCCCATTTCCACTGAGGGATTTCTGGTTGTTGTAACAAACCTGAAGGCTTCTGGTGTTCAGCCTTGACTTTAGAGCACGTTAAACACTTTCCAACATATTCAGCAATATCCTTCTTCATCCCAGGCCACCAATAGAATTCTTTGAGATCTTTATACATTTTGTCAGCACCAGGATGAATCGAGTACTTAGACTTGTGGGCTTCATCAAAGATTAATTCCCGCAAGTGGTTCAGATCAGGGACCCATATTCTTTCCTGGAAATACAACACTTCATCATCTTTTGATTCTAGCTTTTTCTCTGCTCCACATAACAGTTCGTCTTTTAACTCTTTCTTTCTTAAGACCTCTTGTTGTGCATTCAGAATTTGGGTCTTAAGATTCGTTTGAATTGTCATTCCCAAAGCTCGTACGCGTATGGGCTTGACTCTCTCTTTTCTACTCAATGCATCTGCAACTACGTTGGCCTTACCTGGGTGGTAACGGATTTCACAATCGTAATCGTTTAATAATTCTACCCATCGCCTTTGTCGCATATTGAGCATTTTCTGGTCAAGAATGTGTTGCAGACTTTTGTGATCGGTGTAGATGAGACACTTTGTACCATATAGGTAATGTCTCCAGATTTTTAGTGCAAAAATGACTGCTCCTAACTCAAGATCATGAGTGGTATAGTTCTTTTCATGAACTTTGAGTTGTCGAGAGGCGTACGCAATAACCTTGTCTTTTTGCATCAGCACACAACCAAGACCTTGGTGCGATGCGTCACAGAAGACAACAAAGTTGTCGGTACCCTCCGGGAGAGATAAGATAGGTGCATTGCACAGCTTAAGTTTCAACAGTTAGAAGGCATCCTCCTGTTCTTTTCCCCAATCATATTTTCTATCCTTTTGTATCAAAGCAGTTAAGGGTTGGGCTATCTTAGAGAAATTTTCAATAAATCTTCGGTAATAACCGGTCAACCCTAAGAACTGTTGGATCTCCGTTGGAGTCTTTGGTGCTTCCCATTGTTTTACTGCTTCTATCTTGCTTGGGTCCACGTGAATTCCTTTTTGATTAATTACATGACCGAGAAAGTGAAGTTCTCTTAGCCAGAACTCGCATTTGGAAAGTTTAGCGTACAACTTTTCCTTAGCGAGTAGCTCTAAAACCAACCTTAAGTGTTGTTCGTGGTCTTGTTGATTTTGAGAATAGATTAATATATCATCAATGAATACAATCACAAATTTATCGAGGTATGGCTTGCAGACTCGATTCATTAAGTCCATGAACACAGCAGGGGCATTAGTCAGTCCAAAAGGCATTACTAGGAATTCGTAGTGCCCGTACCGAGTTCTGAAGGCCGTTTTAGGAATGTCTTCCTCTTGAATTCGTAGTTGATGATAACCCGACCGAAGGTCAATCTTTGAAAAGTAAGTTGACCCCTGTAATTGGTCGAATAGATCATCGATACGAGGAAGAGGATAACGGTTCTTAATCGTCACTTTGTTCAGTTCCCTATAATCAATACACATTCGGAATGTGCCGTCCTTCTTTTTCACGAACAGCACGGGTGCTCCCCAAGGAGAGAAGCTTGGTCTAATGAATCCTCGATCCAATAGTTCTTGTAATTGATTGGATAACTCTTGCATCTCCGATGGTGCTAAGCGATAAGGAGATCTAGCAATTGGTGCGGCTCCAGGGACTAAATCGATGCGAAATTCGACTTGTCGAACAGGTGGTAAACCAGGAAGTTCTTCCGGAAAGACTTCCGGGAAGTCTCTAACAACCGGTATATCATCAATCTTCCTCTCTTTAATCTCCTTTACCTTCACATGAGCTAAGAATGCTTGGTACTCCTTCCTTAGATATTTTTGGGCTTTCATGGATGATATGATGTGAAAACTTCTTTCGGGAGTTTCACCTTTGATTTCAAGTATTTCGTCATCGGGGAGCGGAATGCGAATAATTTTATCGAAACACTTGATCTCGGCTTGGTTTTTAGATAACCAATCCATCCCTACGACTACATCAAAGCTTCCAAGTTGAATTGGAATAAGGTCAATGTCGAATGAGTGATTCTCTAAACTTATTTTGCATCCTTTAAGGATTGTTTGAGCTTTCAACAATTTTCCGTTGGCCAATTCAATTGTGTAGGGTTCATTTAGAGGAATAGGTTTTTGTTTGATCAAGCATTCAAATTCAGGGGATATAAAGCACTTATCAGCACCCGTATCGAATAAAACAGATGCATAGTTATTATTGATAAGGTATGTACCTGTCACTACGTTGGGATCCTGGAGAGCTTCCTTTGCTCCAAGAACGAAAGCTCTTCCCCTACCCTGATTGCCTCCATTTGTTGGTCCGCGCTGTAATTTTGGACACACATTTCTCAAGTGTTCCAAGCTTCCACACTCATAACAGACTCTTTGATCGCTTCGGCAGTTTCGGGCAAAGTGTCCTGTCTTCTTACATCGTGAGCAGATGGGACATTCCCCTTGGTGGAACAAGTTACACTTGTTGCATTTTGATGGTGGAGGTGGTTTCTTTTCCTGTGTGACTGCCCCATAATTGCGAACAGTTGTGGTCTTCTTGCTTGGTGCGTTTGCCGGGCGTGAGCTCTCAAACTTTCGCTTTTCCCCTGCACCTTTCTTTGTCAGTGTTCCTGTTCTGATCATCTCACCAGTCAATTGTCCTGCCAGGAGGATGGCACTTTTCAATGTGGTTGGTCGAGAGGAAGTGACCAAGCCCCGAATTTGAGGTGCCAAACCCCAGACATACCTTTCCACCTTCTTGGCTTCCGAGTTAACCATGTGTGGAAGTAAGCATGACAACTCATGAAAGCGATTAGTGTATGCTTGAATTTCAGCACCAACCATAGAGAGATTCCAAAACTCAGCTTCTAACTTTTGCAGTTCGTTAATAGGGCAGTATTCTTCAGTGATCAATGCCTTGAATTCACTCCATCCTAGTGCCTCAGCTTCATCGATTCCACGAGCTTGAATCTGAGTGTTCCACCAAGTTAAGGCTTCACCTTGGAGTGAACACACAGCATACTTCACTTTTTGGCTAGGAAGACAGTCACTAATGCAAAGGACTGCCTCCATTTTCTCAAGCCACTTCAAAACTCCAATGGCTCCATCATTTCCATAAAACTCCTTAGGTTTACAAGCTACAAAGGTTTTGTAAGTGCACCCCTTTTTGGCAGTTCCTTCTTCAAGGTCTACATTGTTGCTTGCAGAGCCGTTGTGACCGCCATTATTATTGGTTTTGTTCCCTGTTGTTGAATTCACTTGAGCAATGATTTTAGGTATGGCAGCTTCGATACGCTTATCCGCTATTTTAGCAATGTCATTGGAGCTGAGAGTCGTGTTCTCGGGATTTGCAGTTTCATCTTCGGTAGTTTGCTTCGGCTTCCTCCCTCTCCTTTTTGGCGGCATCTTCTATACACATATACAGTACTCTTATTTAAGAACTAAAGGCAATTAATCCTTACATATCATGTAAATGCACATAAGTCCTAGGATAAGCTAAAGGTCATAGTCTAGGTCTCACTAATAGTAAAACCTAATTCTCTATAACCAATGGCTCTGATACCAATCTGTCACACCCCCGCTAGAGCGGAAACACGAGGGTGTCACGAAATCGGATCTCTGAATGCATTGTGTTTAAAGAAACTACTAGCATGCATTCATGGTCCATAAACGATACATAATGTCAGTTACAATATTCCAAAATAAATACAACATATAAAGATTCTTCATATTGCCTAACTATCAAAACAATATTTTCCGAATCTTCGGTTGTATCACAAAAGAGCATGCATATTCCAAGCTTAGTTATTTCCTGAAATACATGCATAAAAAGGGTCAACTAAAATAGTTGGTGAGTCCGTAGGTTTATGACTCGATAAAATGTTGAAGAAAAGTATTTATAAAATTTATCCATATAATGTTTAAATTAAAATTAGCACAAGTGAATGATTATCTAACCATGAGCCCACAACCAAACCTATGACTTTTCGCCCCATAATGCCAACAATCAATCAAATATATAGTAAATGGAAATATACATTCATTTAAGCCCAGGCACTTGGGAACGATTTGGTGCGACCAAAATCTCGAAATGAATGGGGTCGTCAGCCCGATAGCACTATCCATATTAATCCACGGCTCGTCAATTGAGCTAAATAGTTGTGGAATTACCGATATAATACATACATTCATACATATATATCAATGGGGACTTTGAAATAAGTACTCATGCAATAAACATTCAAACAAGTATCATTTTAATAAACACGTATGGATAAGTAAGATAGCAAGTATTTCACCCCGAAGAGTATAAATATTTAAATAAAAAGGGGCTACGAAACTCACTTGAGCAGTGATCAGGCGGTTTCAAGTAACCGTGAGTTTGGGGTTCAGTGTCCTTCTCGGGCCCTACAAAATGTATGGCGCTTTATGAGGTTTATGGAATAACCCTTACGATATCGAAATACATCTTTATCTTAATGCTCGTTAATTTTTAGGTGTTCGTTTTATTTATAGTAAAATTGAGGGGTCTTACTTATTTGCCTAAATTTAAATAGGGGACTTACAATACCGCCCAAGATTATAATGAGAAACATTTATTTCATTTTACTTATTTATTGTTTATTTATTTATTTATTTATTTTTATTATTATTATTATTATTATTATTATTATTTTATAAGGGTTATTGTAAGTTCAATATTAGCATTTCTTTCTTTTGTATAGATTTAATGTGTTTGATTCGTTAATGTTCTTACCTTTCTATTCCTATGCTTCAACATTAACTTATTCTTATATTTTTCAAGTGTATTTATGTCACCCCCTTTGGGTTTATATATATATATATATATATATATATATATATATATATATATATATATATATATATATATACATACATATATACATATATACATATATATATATATATATATTACTTAGGAAATTTTAAATTAAAGATGAAACATTGGTCAAGACCTTTTACCCACGCATGCATGCATGTTTATGTTAATACATGTAAGCTGGGTATGTATTCATATCCTTTAGTCAAATTTTAATTATTCATATATATTCTCTAGCTTCCATGTTTTATTGAAGTTCCTCCTTTGTAATTCTAAACACATGGTTATTAGTGTGCATAAAAGATCCTATAACTACTCATAGTTTTATGTCTACGTGGTTCATCAGTAAGTTAGTTGTGGATAATTCTTTAGTCACCGATCATCTTTTCTTTCTTGGTTTGAGTTGGTTCTTACGTATACATGGTTGTATAAAACTGTCAATGGTTTACTAATTCAATGGTCTGGCCCATGCAACAACTTCTTTAGACTTTATATAAATATTTGAATAAGCGGTTACTGGTTTGCTCTTGATTTTTAATAAGGTTCGCTCCTCAATTAACCAGAAAACGTTTATTTAATGCATTAGTTGATTAAGATCTTCTTGCATGAGCTTACCCTTTTACGGTTATTATCTATACTATTGGTCTAGAAGGACTTACGGGAAGCAAGCTAAGCTGGAGGAGATGAGGATGTCGAGGAGTATGCTGGTTGTTTCCTGGACTGATCACCACGCCTAGAACGGTTGGGGTGCTGGTAGGTTACGTGCTGGTTGTCGACAGTTTCTTCCTTTCCGATTGCTGCTGCCTTTCTGCTTCTGTTGAAGCTGCTACGTGGGAGCAAAGAGAGCTGGGAGGTGGTTTTGTTCGCAGAGAATCGAAGGAAGAAAAGGGTTGGGAGTTGCTTTGTTTTCTGCCGAGAAGAACAAGAGAAAGATGTTGTTGAGGTGTGAGTTTTGCTCCAACCTTTGGTCGTTATTTATAGGGAGTTTGGAGGTCGATTTAGAGCTGGGAATTGGGGGGAAACCTCTTAGTTGAGATTGAACTGATCTTTACTTCATAATTTGTTTTGATATGAATTATTTCTTGAGAGTTAATTCAAATGTTTGCTTTTTCTTTGCTGCATTTTTAGAAAAGTCCCATCAGATAGTTGATGGGTGTCATTATCCTGTTTGTTTTTTTTTCTGGCAGCTTATGGTAAGGGAATAGGGGCATGGTTCTCGGTTGAAAAGGGTGAGGGTAGGCTATCTTAGGACTGCTGAACAGCAGGTGAGGAAGCTTCATGGCTGGTACTTTTTAGATCCACAAGGACTCCTTAATATCTGCCACCATATCTTGCATCAGCACGTGTCTTGTCTGGTTGCTTTGACAGCACTATTGGGCTACTATATTAAGGTTAAATGATACTATGATAGATGTCTTGTGAAGAGGTGTAAATGTCACGTTTTATATTATCTTCCCCATGTCTTTTTAGTGGTGTTGGGACGTGATCCTTTTCCTTTAAGATTAGTTGGTTGTTGGGTTTTCTCGTAGGTTCCCGGCTGGTCATTTGGTTCGGTTAGTCTAGATCAAGAAAGGTTGATTTGTTTTGATGATCTAATTTGGTTCAAGTAGTCGATCCATCTTCTATAGGTTCATAATTGGCGGGTTATTTCTTTGTTTAAGGCTAGGATATTTCTAAGATGAAATAGAACTAAGAATAAACCACCTTGTTTAGATTAAACCTTATGAGCTTGATTAATGCATGGAATTAGGAACAAGGTTTTCATGAGGCCATATTCTTGTATTTACATACGTGTGTATATACTTACACATGTGTACTCATATATTATGCTTATGTTTGGTTGGTTCATCAATTATCTATCTGGCTTGGTTATAGGTTAGGGATTACGATGGGCCAAGAAAAAAAAAATGAAAAATAATCTTATACACTCCTCATAGTTATTTATTTTATGGTCATATTTATCTAACGTTAACACTTAGTTGTTCGTTCTTTAATATATGTAAAGATGATTGAAATTTGCTTAATAATACGAAATGTTAAATAGTTGGATACCTGTGTTAGTGTCGGATGTTACATTCTTTAATATACGCAAGGATGATTTAAATTTATATAATGATAACAAGGGTTTAATATTTGAGTACCTGTTTTTGTGTCGGATGTTACACTAGCATCATATCATCATTCATTGTATTCCTCGTAACATTATAACATTTCATGCTAGTATCTTATCATCATAACATCATCACTTTGTCCTAATATCACAGGAGTCATCATATTATGTCATGCCAGCATTATTTCATCATATCATCATAACCCACTAGCAATGAATACATATCATGCTATCATCATATCATCAGATCATACATTCTGACATTCATAAACTGATCATGCTAGCATCTTATCATCATAGCATTCTGCCCTAACAACAAAGGCACATATCATATCATAACATTTCATCGCATGCTAGCATCATTAACATCATATCATATAATCATCCTAGCACTCTAGGACATCATCATGGCATCTACTAACTATTGTCATAGTTATCATCATATTGCATGTCATCATACAGTTTTCATCATGTTATGTCTTCATAACTCATTCATCATATGTTCATCATAAGTTCATCCTACTTAACATATTACTTGCACAATTCATCATACATAATGCATACATGATCATGGCATAACATGCATCATCATAACATAAACACATAACATTTTCACATAATAGTAAGCATGTATGCCAGCCCAAAACATTTAGTGTGAAACAGGGCATCTAGAACTCACCTGATAATGGCTCCTTTTCTTCTTAACCGAACTCCTTAGTCAAGACCTAGGAACCTACATCAGTATATTGTCTCATCACATAACATTTTTAGACTTAGAATATATTCTTAGTCCTCATAGTCAACTAGTTCCCCTTAAGGAATCCAAGTCCTCGAAACTTAGCTAAGTATTCGAAACCCTTGGAATGCATTACGTTCCCATGTACACGAAATCCCATAGTTCACGAAATAGCTGGTACTCGAAACCACCATCTGTATTTGAATTTACCAGTGTATTCGAAATAGCCTGTGTATTCGAAATAACCAGTGTACTCGAAATATTCTGTGTATTCGAAATAGTCTTTGTACTCGAAATGGCCTTGTACTCGAAATTCTAATTATGATTTCGAGTATCCTTTGTGCAGGGTTTCGTGTACTCATCACTTTCGTCATTAAACACCTCAGAATTTCATCTAAGGCTTTGGGGAGCTAGTTCTAGTTTCCTTAGGGTGTTACCTACATACTGGAACCTCAAAGTCCCGAACTTTATGCATAAAGGTATGAGCTTTGTGCATAAGTTCTCTTCCATCTAACAATCCTAACTTTTGTAAAAAAATCCTAACTTTTCAGTTTAGATCACTTACTTGAAGGTAGATGAGCACTCCTGTAGATCCTCATGTGTTTCCTCTTCCGTTTGGTCGATTAAAAGCTCGACCTTTGCAGTGCTCGAACTCTGCTTCGTGTACTCGAGAGAAGATGTGCTTCAGCCAAAGGTTAGCACGTTTCCCAAGGCCCTACTATTTATAGGCAGTGTCCTGTACCCAAAATATGAGGAATGTTCGAATACACTATTTCGAGTACGGTGTACTCGAAGTCTAGACTTCGAGTACACGAACTCGAGGCCTTAACATTTTATTTTCCGTCCATCTCTCACAAGTTAATTATCCGTTACCCATTCGTAAGTCCAAAGAACTTGTGTTTAGAAAATTCGGGGTGTTACAAGTCTCCCCTCCTTACAATAGGTTTCGTCCCGAAACCTGCCTCGTTACATATCGAATAAATGAGGATACAACTTCCTCATCTCGTCTTCCAATTCCCACGTCGTGTCTGAACCCTTCCGATGCTTCCACTGAACTCTTACTTGACGAACCGTTTTATTCCGTAGCTGCTTCTCCTTCGTATCCACAATGGCAACTGGTTCTTCAATGTAGTTCAGTCAGTCATCTACCTCAATGTCATCCAAAGGGACATGTGCTAGCTCGTCTGCCAAACACTTCCTAAGATGTGACACGTGGAAGGTAGGATGAATCCCATTCAGCTCCTCTGGTAGGTCCAGTCGATACGCGACTTTCCCTACCCTTGCCTTTATCTGAAACGGTCCGATGTACCTCGGACTCAACTTGCCTCGCTTTCTGAATCGATTGATTCCCTTCCATGGTGATACTTTCAGCAACACTCGATCGCCAACATCAAACTCGATCGGTCTCCGACGCTTGTCAGTGTAAGACTTTTGGCAATCTTGTGCAGCTTTCATTCGTGCTTTTACCCGTAGCTTTTCTGCCATATCAAACACTGCAGCCTTGTTTCCCATTTCTTTCTGTCCAACTTCACCCCAGCATACCGGGGTTCTACATCGTCTTCCGTACAACGCCTCATATAGGGGCGTTCGGATGCTAGAGTGGTAGCTGTTATTATACGAAAACTCCAACAATGGCAAGTGGTCATCCCAGCTACCTCCAGAATCGATAATGCACTCCCTAAGCATATCCTCCAACATTTGAATAGTCCTTTCCGACTGTCCATCCGTTTGAGGGTGATAGGCGGTATTGATGTTCAGTCTCGTTCCCATGGCATCGTGAAACTGCTTCCAGAATCTGGAAGTAAACCTCGTATCCTGATCTGACACAATGGAGACAGGAACTCCATGTCGAGTCGCAATCTCTTTCACGAACAGCTCAGACAACCTTTCAGACGTATACGTTTCCTTGATAAAAAAGAAAGTGTGCACTCTTCGTCAGTCGGTCCACAATCACCCATATGGTATCATGTCGTTTAGCTGTCCTGGGTAGCTTGGTGATGAAATCCATGGTGATGTGTTCCCATTTCCATTATGGTACCTCAAGAGGTTGCACATATCCGTAGGGTTTCTGATGTTCAGCCTTCACTTGCGCACAAGTAAGGCACCTATTCACGTACTGCATCACATTAAACTTCATGCGCGGCCACCAATAGTCTTTCCGAAGATATTGATACATCTTCGTCGCACCGGGATGTACCGAATAACGAGATTTCTGGGCTTCATCTAAAATTCTCGATCGAATGTCCCCATTTCTGGGCACCCACATACGACCAAACCGTATCTTTACACCGTAATCATTGTCTTCCAAGTTCTTGACTTGCCCGAAGACACGTTCAAAACCCACGTTCTCTTCTTTCAACCCTTCCTGTTGCGCCTGTTTGAGCTCATTCAGAAAGTCTGGCGTTATCACCAAACTATACGATTTTACCTGTAAGGTAGGATGATCCGTCTTGCGACTCAAAGCATCTGCTACCACATTGGCTTTTCCCAGGTGATATAAAATATCACAATCATAATCCTTTAACAACTCAAGCCATCGTCTCTGCCTCATATTCAAATCCTTTTGCTCGAAGAAGTACTTCAAGCTCTTATGGTCGGTATAGATGGTACTCCATACTCCATACAAATAGTGCCTCGATATTTTCAATGCAAACACTACTGCAGCGAGTTCAAGATCGTGGGTCGGGTAGTTAGCCTCATGAATCTTTAGCTGGCGCGAAGCATAAGCTATCACCCTTCCCCTTTGCATTAATACGCATCCCAACCCTTGTCGTGACGCATCGGCATACACAACAAGATCATCATTTCCATCCGGCAGTGCTAGAACAGGAGCTTGGGTATGTTTCTCCTTTAGCACTGAAAACGCTTGTTCTTGGTTCGGGCCCCATTCGTACTTTACATCTTTCCTCGTGAGCTTTGTCAACGGCGTCGCTAGCTTGGAGAAGTCTTGAATAAATCTCCGATAGTAACCGGCCAAACCAAGAAAACTGCGTACTTCCGTAGGTGACTTTGGAAGGCTCCATTCATAATCGTTTCAACTTTAGCTCGATCTACCATAATGCCTTCTGGGTTCTCCACGTGCCCCAGAAACTGTACCTCTCGTAACCAGAAAGCGCATTTGGAGAATTTAGCATAAAGTTTCTCTTTCCTCAGGATCTCCAATACCTCACGTATGTGGCAAGCATGGTCTCCCTCGTTTTTTGAATAAATCAAAATATCATCAATAAACACTATCACCGATCGATCCAGCATCGGTCGACATACTCTGTTCATCAAATCCATAAATGTTGCGTGAGCATTCATCAATCCAAACGACATAACGAGAAACTCGTAATGTCCATAACGCGTACGGAAAGCGGTCTTTGGAATATCCTGCTCTCGAACTTTCAACTGATGGTAACCGGATCGGAGATCTATCTTTGAGAACCAGCTTGCACCTTGCAATTGATCGAACAAGTCATCAATTCTAGGTAGAGGATACATGTTCTTTACGGTCAACTTATTCAGTTCCTTGTAATCGATACACATACGCATACTTCTGTCTTTGTTCTTAACGAACAGCACCGGTGCTCCCCACGGAGAGACACTCGGTCGTATAAAACCTTTATCAAGGAGTTCTTGTAGCTGGGTCATCATTTACTTCATCTCGGTTGGAGCTAAACGGTAAGGTGCTTTGGCAACGGGTTGTGCCCCCGGCACTAAGTCGATCTGGAACTCAATTTCCCACTCAGGTGGAAATCTAGGCAATTCCTCAGGGAATACATCGGGGAAGTTACACACCACGGGAACATCATCAATCGTCCTCATTTCCATACGTTCCTCAATCACGTAGGCCAAGTAGGCTACACACCCTTGCCTCATCATAACATCAGCCCTGATCATCGAAATTATCTTAGGCACATACAACGCTTTATCACCATAAACCGTTACGGAGCTCCCATCCATTGCACGTAAACATATCATCTTTCTTCGACATACAATGTTAGCCTCATATTTGGCTAACCAGTCCATACCCAAAACCACATCGAATCCTCCTAAGGTAATAAGAAACAATCGGACAGGGAACCTATGACCTTCTATCTCAACATAACAGTCATCTATAGCCTCAGTCACCCTTGTCATCTTACCAATAGTCGTCTCTACATCAAATACCCGATCTATCTTCTAACCTTCCCAGATAACCCATCACAGAAAGTAGAAGACACAAACTCATACTGGCTGCAGAATCAAACAATACAGAAGCAGGAATATTGTTGATAGAAAAGGTACTAGTGGCCACGTCCGGGTCCTCAATAGCATCATCCCTTGTCATCGTGAAAGCCCGTGCTTTAGCCTTCTGCTTCTCCTTTCCTTTCTCTTCTTTCTTACCCTAGCCCGAAGCATCATCCCGTGGTTGTCTGCAATCTTTAGATAGATGTCCAAACCCGTTGCAGTTGTAGCATCTGGTGGCACTTGGGCAATTGCTGGAAAAATGCCCCGTCTTTCCGCATCGGAAACATAGGTTAGTGCCCACCAAGCACTATCCGGTGTGAATTTTACCACACTTGATGCATCGGTTTGCATCCTCACGCTTCACCTTTTTTCCTGAAAACTTTCGTTGGTCTGTTCGACCCCGCTTAGTCCCGAAGGACTCTTTCACCTTTGCTTCTTCTTTGGCTGGTTCAGCTGACATAACATCTTCCCAAACTATTCCACTGAGCTCCACAGTGGAATCATAAGTCTTGGGAGCATTCGCCTTCACATGAATCCCAACCTTTGGAGGCAAACCCTCCATGTACAACTTCATCCTGCATTCCTCGGTAGAAACCAAATGAGGAACAAGTCTAGCCATCTAATTAAACCTCGACGTGTACTGCCGGTGGTTCAGACTCCCAGCTTTCAGAACCAGAAACTCCCTTTCAACCTTATCGAGTTTATTCTTGGGACAGAACTGTTTAGTAACCAGTTCCTTGAGATCGTCCCAAGTCATCTTCTCTACATCAGCTGCAGCTTTGGACTGCTTAATGGTGTTCCACCAGTGAAGTGCCTCCTCGACGAAAGAGTGAGCTGCAAACTTGACAGCTTGATCAATTCGGCACTCACTAATGGAATAACAGCCTCCATCGCAGAAATCCAGTGGCAGGTGGCCACAGCATCCTTCTTTCCATCAAAGGTCGGTGGGTTACATCCCTTGAAGAACTTGTAGTCACAGCCCTTCAGTTTCCCAGTCATAGAGTCGTCACTCTTAGTCTCGATGATCACCACATCATCTTCTTTGGTGCTTTCTTTAGTTCCCTCAGACTTGTCTTTCAGAGCATCCTTCAGTGCCTTAGCAATCATTGCTGGCATCTTTTCATCCATGATCTTGCAGACCTCATCAGAAACAGCCTTTACTACAATAGGCTCTAGTGTGAACTCCTCTTCATTTTCCGATGGCTCACTGTGCTCATCTCCTCCTTCATTGACAGGTTTCTCGGCCTCGACATGTGGCTCCTCAGTTCCCTGTGGTTTCTTTCGCGGTCTATCCTTTTGTCCAGCCATCTTTACTTTCTACATAATGCAACCATTGATGAGTCAGCACAGGAATCAGTTTAGCACGAAATAAGTGTTGTAAATCATTAATGACGTTGATCAAGTGTTATTAACCATTTACCCAACTCATAGGCTCTAAACGTTTCCCATCCCATCTCTTCAATGTGCATGACACTAACTACTTACATGACCTTACATCTAACCCTTAACTCATACATAACATTCGGCTCGTGGCATCCGATCATCCGTGGTTGGCAATCCGCATCCATTAATCCCATTCTCAGTTTAAGTCTTGGCATTTGGGATGCCAAGATCTCTCAAACTATGGCTCTGATACCAACTTGTGAGGCCCCGATCCCGGGCGACCCCACAGAGGTTGGTTTTCATCATAACACATAGCTCTTAAACTAAAAACTTTCATAATCATGCAGCGGAAATGTAAACATAGTTTGATAGACAGAATTCAATAAAGTTTCTGTATCAAAATCATGTCGAATTGCCAAAACCAACGGATCGTCTGACTTGAAGCCCGAGCTCCATGCCTTCTCTTATCATACCTTCAACCTTACATACATGCTAAATCAAGTCAGCTTACGCTGGTGAGTTCTAGTTTCATAAAACATCGTAAATGTTTTGTTAAGTTAAAACATATTTAACATAAACATCATTTCATACACATAGTCCATAACCTTAGCACATAACATCCTTAACCTCATCATCATACGTTCCACTGTCACCATACGAACAGTGGGCTTATGCCGGCACAAGGCTTCATACCCAGTTATAGTCTTGGTTGACTATCATACCCAGTTATAGTCGTGGTTGACTATCATACCCAGTTATAGCCGTGGTTGACTATAATACCCAGTTATAGCCTTGGTTGACTATCATACCCAGTTATAGTCGTGGTTGACTATCATACCCAGTTATAGTCGTGGTTGACTATCATATCCAGTTATAGTCGTGGTTGACTATCATTCGTACATTTTCCTATAACACGTATAGGAACATCATTCGTTCATCATACAGCACATGCTAGCATCATATCATCATTCATCGTATTCCTCGTAACATTATAACATTTCATGCTAGTATCTTATCATCATAACATCATCACTTTGTCCTAATATCACAGGACTCATCATATTATGTCATGCCAACATTATTTCATCATATCATCATAACCCACTAGCAATGAATACATATCATGCTATCATCATATCATCAGATCATACATTCTGACATTCATAAACTGTTCATGCTAGCATCTTATCATCATAGCATTCTGCCCTAACAACAAAGGCACATATCATATCATAACATTTCATCGCATTCTAGCATCATTAACATCATATCATATACTCATCCTAGCACTCTAGGACATCATCATGGCATCTACTAACTATTGTCATAGTTATCATCATATTGCATGTCATCATACAGTTTTCATCATGTTATGTCTTCATAACTCATTCATCATATGTTCATCATAACTTCATCCTACTTAACATATTACTTGCACAATTCATCATACATAATACATACATGATCATGGCATAACATGCATCATCATAACATAAACACATAACATTTTCACACAATAGTAAGCATGTATGCCAGCCCAAAACATTTAGTGTGAAACAGGGCATCTAGAACTCACCTGATAATGGTTCCTTGTCTTCTTAACCGAACTCCTTAGTCAAGACCTGGGAACCTACATCAGTATATTGTCTCATCACATACCATTCTTAGACTTAGGATATATTCTTAGTCCTCATAGTCAACTAGTTCCCCTTAAGGAATCCAAGTCCTCAAAACTTAGCTAAGTATTCGAAACCCTAGGAATGCATTAAGTTCCCATGTACACGAAATCCCATAGTTCACGAAATAGCTGGTACTCGAAACCACCATCTGTATTTGAATTTACCAGTGTATTCGAAATAGCCTGTGTATTCGAAATAACCAGTGTACTCGAAATATTCTGTGTATTCGAAATAGTCTTTGTACTCGAAATGGCCTTGTACTCGAAATTCTAATTATGATTTCGAGTATCCTTTGTGCAGGGTTTCGTGTATTCATCACTTTCGTCATTAAACACCTCAGAATTTCATCTAAGGCTTTGGGGAGCTAGTTCTAGTTTCCTTAGGGTGTTACCTACATACAGGAACCTCAAAGTCCCGAACTTTATGCATAAAGGTGTGAGCTTTGTGCCTAAGTTCTCTTCCATCTAACAATCCTAACTTTTGTAAAAAAATCCTAACTTTTCAGTTTGGATCACTTACTTGAAGGTAGATGAGCACTCCTGTAGATCCTCGTGCGTTTCCTCTTCCGTTTGGTCGATTAAAAGCTCGACCTTTGCAGTGCTCGAACTCTGCTTCGTGTACTCAAGAGAAGATGTGCTTCAGCCAAAGGTTAGCATGTTTCCCAAGGCCCTACTATTTATAGGCAGTGTCCTGTACCCGAAATATGAGGAATGTTCGAATACAGTATTTCTAGTGCAGTGTACTCGAAGTCTAGACTTCGAGTACACGAACTCGAGGCCTTAACATTTTATTTTTCGTCCATCTCTCACAAGTTAATTATCCATTACCCATTCGTAAGTCCAAATAACTTGTGTTTAGAAAATTCGGGGTGTTACATGTATTGAATTTTTGAAAAATATCTTCTAAATTATATATTTTTGTTTATTTTTCATTGATTTATCATTAAAACTTTGTTTTAATTTATTTAAATAAAATTGTTTTAATTTTATATCATTAGTTTCTTCTAATAATTTTAATAATATTACATTTTCATCATTTATCATATTTATAGTACTAGTATTAGATATATTGCCTATATAGGGACCAATACATTCACATTCTTCTTCATGAGAGTTATTATTATTATCACTACTAGTAATATAATTTAAATCATTGCTACTATAATCAGATATATCTTCTTCGCTAGTATTAGTATATAATATTTTATTAATTTGTTCTTTTATTTCTTCAGATAAATTGAATTCATTAATTTTTCTTTTTGTATAACAATTTTTTGAGGTATGACCTCTTTTTTTCACAAGTATAACAAGTAATTATATTTCGTTTTTTATAGAAATTTTGTTTTTTATTTTTCTTATAAAAT
Source organism: Mikania micrantha (assembly GCA_009363875.1). Lineage (NCBI taxonomy): Eukaryota > Viridiplantae > Streptophyta > Magnoliopsida > Asterales > Asteraceae > Mikania > Mikania micrantha. The sequence goes on from CM018688.1 coordinate 20,428,661, forward strand.
TTTTGTTCTTCTTCTTTTACTTTTTTATCTTTATTATATTTTCTTTTAAATTTTTTTATTTTTATTAAATTATTTTTTCTTTTAGAATTTTCTGGTAATCTTATATTTTCAAAACCATATTGTTGACAAAAATTTCCTAAATCATTTCTTCCACTTATCCCATCTTTTTTCATTTTTTTGTTTTAATTTTAAATCATTACATATTTTTAATCCTTCTTGGTTTATATAGTTTATAATTTGTCCATATGTTAAATCTTTATATGGTATATTATTATTATTGTCTTTTTTAATATTTTATCTTATTTTTTCAGCAAATAATTTTGGTAATCCTGTAATAAATATTTCTTTCCAATATGCTTCTCAACAATCATTTCTTGTCATTACTTTAGATATAAATACGTCTTTATATCATATAAAATCTTGTAATTTTCTACATGTTAAATTTAATAGTATTAAAGAATTTCTTTCTTGATAATCTGAAGTATTTCCTATAAAATTTTTTATACTAGCATATATAAGAATATTTATTATATCTGATTCTTGAGTTGGAATTTGTGTATTATTTTCTATTTTTACTATAATTTTCTTTGCAATAATTATAGATTGTTTTTCTGATTCTATGATATAATGATGTCACACCCCCACCTCTCGTTACCTGAGATGATGTCATTCGTCGTTCTGAGAAGATTGCGGAAGCATAGTGGTGATGTCTCAGAGATAAGGTGTGACTTACTTGATCCGGTATCACAACACACAGATTAACTTAAAGTAAATTTATTACAAGGATTTCGTATTTACAACCAACATTACAATATATAATCTAAGTTATTTACATTATTTGATTTATTTAATTACAAATGTTTGAAGTGCAGCCTCACCGTGGGTCACTGTCTCCCTGCAAAAATGTTTAAGTTTTAAAGATCAGCACAAAGCTGGTGAGATCGTAAAGTTCAAGTTCCACAATATGATATGATATGTAAGTTCTCAAAATGTTTAGTTCAAGATAACCATGGGACCCGTATCTAGTTCCTTTCGGACTACTTCGTTTTCGTTCTTTAAAGATACTACCCGTCGGTAAATATCTTAGTGCCTCATTGTCTTAATGTCTATCACTACATTAAGAAGTTCTAGAAACACATTATGAAGTTCTAGAAACAGATAACAAACATTTACACGAAGGGGAGTTGCAAGCTCCTGGCAAATGGGTTGTCAGCCGATAGTACTACTATCATTGTTTTCTGTTCGGCCCCACATAGGTTCACTAGATACAGTCCAGGAATGAGGACTTACAAGTTCTATGATTGAGTTCTGTTCTACAGGCAAAATCCCATGAAATCCACAAGTTCTCAACAAACCACATGAAATCACGTAGATAACAGTGACACATATCATATGTTCAAGAAAAGTTCCACAGTAATACCCCGATGTTTATAAAACATTAAAAAGAAAAGGGGTACGAAACTCACCTGAAGTCAGATGAGTAGTGGAATCACACGCAGATGGTAATGGTAGCTAAATTCTGCATTAGTTTCTGTTAAATAAATTATTTATGTTTTAACTTACTGATTAGATCTTTCTGAACGTTCAATGTATGATAATGTAGGAACCTATAATGATTCGGGTTCTTAATACAAGGTTGATGACACGTTCGATTAATCAGAATAATCTCAGATTAACCAAATAGTTAATGTTGTTGATTATGATGCAGAAACAGTTTCTAGATGAATTTATGGCTTAGAAATGATCAATCCTTGTTATTGAATGCCCAAATATCATGAAATATGACAATGTGACATTAGAAAAGGTTTAATAACCATGTTTAATGAACTAATCTGACTGTTATCATAAACATCAGATAATCGTTCCAATAAGTATGTTAATGATTGTGATTAGTTTGAAACACTTGGATTTTATCTTGCATTTCAAAGATTAATCAAACTAATCACCTACATTGTCACAATCAAATGGTTTAAACCATTATAATCATAGTTATGATTTCATGAAAACCGGGCATTACAACGGATCAAAACAAGGATTTACCCGTTGAAACATCGAGTTCCTCGTTTCTAATCAATCCTAGCCATCATCTAGGCAATAATCAACAACCCTAACTATACCATTACGTTCAAAAACAAGATCTAATCAACCATTATCAAACTAGAAGGTTAAAACGAACCGTTACCTAATCAGACGGAGTTTCAGCTGCAGAACAACTATCAGAACTTGTAGAAACGTTCCTTGGCTTCAAACACACGATCAGATGACTTAAAATTGAGTTTGGAAGCTCCAATTTTCGCCTGGTAGAGTTTTTAGAAGCTGATGTTCGAGAAAATTTCGAAATGCTATGAATTCAATGAAAATATGAGTTTTGATCTAATCCAGCCAACCGACCCGTGTACCGCCCCGCGTGGCCGCTTGGTCTAAGCGTAGCGCGCGAGAAACCCAAAATCTCAGATATTTTGTGACCCGCGCGTACCTCCTAGCGAGAGAAGTTGGCGCTAGGCGTACCGCCTTGACCCTTTAACATTGACATTTTTGTACTTTTCTTCGTTTTGCGATTCCGGACAATCCGGAACTCCGTTTCACGCACGGTTTTCGCCTATGTTCACCATTTCTCGCATAGTATCAACCTGTAATAATAACAATAGCTAAATCAACGTGGATTTCAAGCACGAGCAAATGTGCTCACGTCATTGATGACGTAATTCTCAAATGCAATTGTCACAATCTCCTCATGTTAGAGAAATTTCGTCCCGAAATTTAGGGAAGACTTACTGGATGACAATTGTTCATGAGAATAGGTGCGGGTATTTTGATTTCATTCGATCTTCACGTTCCCACGTATACTCAGGTCAACGTTGTGAATTCCATCGAACTTTAACGATTGGTATGCGACTATTTTTTAATACTTTAACCTCTCGATCCATCACTTCTACTTCTTCTTCACTGAACTGAAGTTTTCATCAATTTGGATCTCTTTAAGAGGTACGATCAATGATTCGTTGGCTAGACATTTCTTCAGATTTGATACATGAAAAACGTCATGAATGTTACTGAGTTCAGGAGGTAACTCAAGTCTGTAGTCTACTGATCCAATTCATTCAAGAATTTTGAATGGTCCTACAAATCTTGGTGAAATTTTACCTCTCTTTCCAAATCTGAAAATGCCCTTCCCAGGTGAAACTTTCAACATTACTCGATCACCTATTTGGAATTCTAGGGGTCTCCGACGATTATCAGCATAACTCTTTTGGGGATCGCGAGCAGCTTTAATTCGTTCTTGAATAAGAGCGATCTTATCAGTAGTTTCTTGAATGAATTCTGGGCCTATAATCTGACTTTCACCTACCTCTGACCAACAGATAGGTGATCTACACTTGCGTCCATAAAGTGCTTTGAATGGAGCGCATTGAATGCTTGTATGGTAGCTGTTATTGTATGAGAATTCAACAAGTGGAAAATGACTATCCCAGCTACCTCCAAAATCAATCACACAGCTTCTGAGCATATTTTCAAGAGTTTGATTTGTTCGTTCGGTTTGCCCGTCCGTTTGAGGATGATAGGTTGTGCTCATATTGATTTGTGTGCCCAGAGTATTCTGAAGAGTTTGCCAAAATCGTGATATAAATCGACTATCTCTATCAGAAATGATAGAGATTGGTACTCCGTGTCGAGATACAATCTCATTAACATAGAGTTTAGCGAGTGGATCCATAGAATAATCTTCTCGGATGGGTAAGAATTGCGCAGATTTAGTAAGGCGATCAACGATAACCCATATAGAGTCATGATTTCGTGATGTTTTGGGTAATTTAGTAATAAAATCCATAGAGATCTGATCTCATTTCCACATGGGAATCTCAGGTTGTTGTAGTAACCCAGAAGGTCGTTGATGTTCAGCCTTAAACTTGAGACATGTTAAACATCGATCCACATATTCAGCTATGTGTTTCTTCATTCCAGCCACCAGTAAAAATCTCTAAGATCTTTATACATTTTATCAGCACCTGGATGAATAGAGTACCTGGATTTGTGCACCTCGTCCAAGATGATTGTTCTAGAGTTACCGAATAAAGGAACCCAAATTCGGCTTTTGAAATACAGTATCCTATCAGCTTTGGTTTCGAGTTGTTTGTCTAATCCTCTTAGCTCCTCAGCAGGGTAGTTCGTTGCTTGTAAGGCTTGTTGCTGAGCTTCTAAAATCTGAGGAATTAGACTGGTTTGAATGGTCATCCCTATCGCTTTCACACGTAAAGGTTTGACTCGTTCCTTGCAACTCAAGGCATCGGCTACAACATTCGCTTTACCTGGATGACAACGAATTTCACAGTCATAGTCGTTTAAAAGTTCTACGCACCGCCTTTGTTGCATGTTCAACATTTTCTGATCTAGAATGTGTTGAAGACTTTTGTGATAAGTGTATACAATACACTTAGTTCCGTATAGATAATGTCTCCAAATCTTGAGTGCAAACACCACTGCACCAAGTTCTAGATCATGAGTAGTATAGTTCTTCTCATGTAGTTTCAGCTGTCGAGAAGCATAAGCAATTACCTTATCCTTCTGCATTAACACATACCCAAGACCTTGACGAGAAGCATCACAGTACACTGTGAAATTATCCGTACCTTCCGGTAATGCCAAGATAGGTGTATTACAGAGTTTTTGTTTCAACAGTTGGAATGCCTCCTCCTGTTGGGAACCCCATATAAACGGTTGATTTTTCTGTGTCAATGTGGTCAGTGGCAAGGCTATCTTTGAAAAGTTCTTGATAAATGGGCGATAATAACCTACCAGTCCTTAGAATTGACGTATTTCAGTTGGGGTTCGTGGTATTTCCCATTGTTTCACAGCTTCGATCTTACTGGGATCCACTTGAATACCGTTTTCATGCACTACGTGCCCAAGAAATTGAACTTCTCATAACCAAAACTCACACTTTGAGAATTTGGCATATAGTTTTTCACGTGCCAAAAGTTCTAATATCGGTTTCAAGTGTTGACCATGTTCTTGTTGGTTCCGAGAATAAATAAGAATATCATCAATAAACACAATCACAAACTTATCCAAATAACGCCTACATACTCGATTCATTAGATCCATGAAAACTGCAGGTGCATTTGTTAATCCAAACGGCATTACTAAAAATTCGTAATGTTCGTATTTAGTTCTGAAAGCAGTTTTAGGAACATCATCATTATGAATTCGTTACTCATGATATCCGGATCTTAAATCTATTTTAGAAAAATAAGTAGCGCTTTGTAATTGATCAAACAGATCATCTATACGTGGTAATGGATAACGGTTTTTGATTGTCAGTTTATTGAGTTCCCTGTAGTCAATACACATCCTGAACGAACCATCCTTCTTTTTCACAAAAAGAATTGGTGCTCCCCAAGTTGAGAACCTAGGTCTAATAAAACCTTTGTCTAAAAGTTCCTACAATTGACCTGAAAGCTCTTGCATCTCTGAGGGTGCTAAATGATAAGGAGCTTTAGCTACAGGTGCTGCACCTGGAATCAAGTCAATACAAAATTCAACATGTCTCACTAGGGGTAATCCTGATATATCCTTAGGAAAACTTCTGGAAAATATTTGACTACCGGAATATCTTCGATACGTTTTTGTGAAGAACAGTTATCAATTACATGTGCCAGAAAGGCCTGACAACCTTTCCGTAAGCATTTCTGAGTTTGCATACAGGAAATGATACCAAGTTTCCTACCGGCTCATTCTTCTTGAACTATCGGTGTATTACCGTTAAATAATGGAATACGAATCACCTTGTTTTGACACACAACTTCCGCTTGGTTATCAGAAAGCCAGTCCATACCGACAACGACATCAAAGCTCCTAAGCTCAATAGGAAGTAAATTGATATTAAAAAGATGATCATTCAGATTCAAAGAAAACCCTTGAATAACACTATTAGTTTTGATTAACTTGCCATTAGCAAGTTCAATGACATAAGGAGTTTCTAGATCTACCGTAGGTAATGAGAGTAATGATGCAAATTCAGGAGAGATAAAACTCTTATCTGCCCCTGTATCAAACAGAACTGATGCGTATAGATTATTAAGAAGAAACGTACCAGTGACAATGTTCGCATCATGCCTTGCCTCTGTCGCACCAATCTGAAAAGCTCTTCCATAGCTTCATTTCCCGGATTGGTGTTATTGTTGTTCGGACAATTTCTCATGAAATGGTCAGGGCTTCCACACTTAAAGCATGATCGGTTTGTTTGAGTGGTTTGTCGTGGTACTTGGTTTAGTGGTTGAGCAGGAAAGTTACAATATCTAGCGTAGTGCCCTACTCGATTACAGTTCAGACAAACTGGACATGGTCCTGTGTGATAGTATGGACACTTGTTGCATTTGGGCGCCTGCCCGGTGTAAGCTTTCCTCTCAGGAACAGTTGTACCATAGCTCTTCACCTTTGGTTTGTTCTAACAGGTCTCAGCATGAGTTTTCGTTTTTGTTTTACCAAACCACTTTCGTTTGGTACCTTTTGAAACATTCAAGGTACCAGCATCACTACGTCCCACCGCCACCTGAGTTTTTATGATCAAAGTACCATTCCTTACCGCCTCATCGGTAAGCTTAGTGGTTAAAAGATTGTACGTTTGAGAGTTGTAGGTTCAGCTGCAGTTACCATTCCCCGAATCTGGGGAACCAGACCCTTGATATACTTCTCAATCAAAGTTGCTTCTGTAGGAAACATATTGGGAAGTAAACAAGTAAGTTCGTGAAACCGATCGGTATAAGCTAAACAATCAGCACCGATCATCGAGTGATTCCAGAATTCTTCCTGGCGCTTTTGAATTTTAGTGATTGGGCAGTACTCTGACATAATCAGAGTTTTAAATCGTTCCAGCCCATCGAATCAACTGTAGCTGAGCCCAAAGTTTTAGCCTGGGTATTCCACCAGGTTAGAGCTGATTCTTTGAGAGAACAAGCAGCATAAGACACCTTATGCTCTGCCAAACATTGGCTGATTTTGAGTTTTGTTTCCATTTCCTCAATCCACCTTAGAAGTCGAGCCGCTCCTTCTTTGCCCGTGAAAGTAGGAGGGTCGCAAGAAGCAAAGTACTTGTAAGTACATCCTTGCTGTGGTGGATCAGGAACAGTTTTTTTCATTGTTGCTGTACCGGTGGTATGATGAGTTTCTACGTGGCCACCAGTAGCATTATGTTCAGTGTGATTGTGTTCCCCACCAGAACCCGTAGTAATATGTGGTTGGTGTTGTGTCAAAACACCATAAGATGATACCTGTTCTCTTACGATTCGTGCTATCATTGCTTCGTTCAGCTCAGATCCACTTGCACTCGCAGGTGGAACCGTGTTTACTTCAGGGTTCACAGGTGGAACAGTATTTGTTACCAAATTCTTAGGTGGAACAACATTTGTTTCCGGATTAACCTGTGGATCTGTATTTGATTCTACATTCACATGTGGAACTTGATTCGGCTCAGGGTTAGTAACATTCTTGGTAGCTTTCTTAGCTGGTCGACCTCTTTTAGGAGCCATTGTTCTGCTCACATGTAGACAAACTTAGGTCAGTTCAAGAACATTAAAGATATAACCCGTTTGATCACATAAATTCAATCATATTCACTTATACTGAAAATTTTTATGTTGAAAATGTGATTATATGAAATATAGTATAACTACCTGATATAATCCAGTACATTGCCATACCGACAATAGATATGTTCTCGCACAAAAATATTCTCATAGTTCTACGATACATTGCCACACCGGCAATACATATGTTCTCGCACAAAAATGTTCTCATAGTTCTACGATACATTGCCGTACAGGCAATAGATATATTCTCGCACAAAAATGTTTTCATAGTTCTACGATACATTGCCACTCCGGCAATAGATATGTTCTCGCACAAAAATGTTCTCATAGTTCTACGATACATTGCCACACTGACAATAGATATGTTCTCGCACAAAAATGTTCTCATAGTTCTACGATACTGGCGCACCCCGAGAAATCCCGTCCCTTCGGGGGCGCGAGCGAGACCAGTCAGGATCACAGTCGCCGGTCACACAGTTGCGAGACCTACATGTCTGGTTGTATACGTACATCCAATTACGTGGACAAATCAGTTTTGTAAAATCAGAGTTGCGGAAGTAAAAGTTTAGGTTGTCAAAACATCGTTGTAATTATAAGTTGCGGAAGCATAAGATTAAAACAGTTTTCAAAACAAATAGAGTAATAGTTTGCGGAAGCGGTTTAAGTAATAATGGTTACATAGCAATTCAAATGCTTAATTGTTCTCAATCCTAAGACACTAAAGCTGATGCATGGGACTCCATCCTAGCATCCTATCCTCGTGTGCGTGCCTTAGTTACCTGAGAAAACATGCGAGAAAAAAGGGTCAACACAAAAGTTGGTGAGAGCACAGGTTTTTCATAAGCAGTAAACATCCAATGTTTAAAGTAAGAGTTGTGATTTACATATCATTACAATGCAGTATTGATTGATAGCTAGTCAATACAGTTATATTATATGCGGGTTCGTACCGAAGCTGACAGGTGTGCCTCCCGCCATGTCCATCACAAGACAATGTCAAAGTGTTGGTCAATATTGCACCCATTCCGACCTCCAGTCGGGTTGGCCTCCCAGGCGCGATGCGTTGGGCTTGTCAGGCCCAAATAGTACTATTCAAGGTTACCACGCTAGGCGCTACGCACTACTAACGGTCCGTGGAGTATCGCGAGGACTTTTAGTTGTGATGTGGTCCACACATATACATATAGTGATAAAGCATGTCCATACGTAAATAAAATGAGTTGTTGTTTAAAAATAGTTGTAATGCAGTGTTTTCTCCCCCAAAGGTTAGAAAAGTAAAAAGGGGCTGTGAACTCACTTGATTAATCAGTTCCGGTTTATGTGTGCTCGCTACCTACGAGTGCTAGCAGTCCTGCTAGTAAGCACCTATAACCATATAGGTGTGAGTATGAGTTTTTGTGGTATGTTGTATCCCAAACAACTCCAAGTGTCGGTGTGCTCAACCGAGTGCGTGTGTGTTGACTTGTGTTGTCTTGACGAATCGTTGGTGACACGTTTGTTGTGTTTATGTGTCTTAATGCAGGTAAGACACCAACATGCATCCTATGATTCTAATCATGATGCTTTTCACATAAATTATGTTCCGAAAATCGTAACGTTTCTGTTTCGGAAACAGTTTCCATATTTGAAAAGTTTCTATTTTTGGAAAGTATAGTTATGAAATCCCATTTCATAAAACTAATAACTCTAGTATGTTTGTAAAAACATATGTAAACACTTGAAATATGTCGTTTGTGCATAAATTACCATTTATGCCATTCTACCCAAATAAAGTTTCCTAAAATAGTAAGTTCCCGTTTGAGGGTTCGTTTTCTCAAATCAAAGTTTCCAAACATGTTGAAAACCATTTCTAAACATATTTCAAAAATCAAAGTTTACTAAAACACCTTAAAACATCAAAAGCCCTCTTTTGATTTTTAAAAAGTTTCCATATTTAGTAAGTTTCTTCAAAACCATGTTTTTGACAAAATCCAATACCCAAATGTGTTTCTAAACACACCAATATACATTTGACAACATCTAGACATGTCTAACATGTCTAGATCATCACAAATCTAAGACATGCAACATAAAAGTTTCATTTTATGGCAAGTTTACCTAAATCATCATTAAATCAACAATAACTCAACCAAACTCAAATCCAACATTTCTAAACTCTAAAATCAATATATATAAATCAAATACACATCAAATCACCAACAAATTCGTGTACAATAACCACATGGAGTTGCATGTGTGCAAACACACTTGCATGTGCGTTTTTACATCATGCATGTACGATCTAACTATAGATAAACATGTAAAGCTACCTTAACAGCTAGGATTTGAGTTGAACAGCTTCTGATGATGAAGATCTAGTGGATTGATGGTTGCTCCAAGCTTCTTGATGGCTTCCAAGACCTTCCTTATGCTTCAATGGCTTCCAATCACTAGGAGATATCTTCCAAAGTGATTCCAGAGGGTTAGAGGCTTGATCTCAGTAGTTCTAGGTCGAATTTGAGTATAAATGTTTGGTGATTTGGGTAGAAACCGAACAAATGAGTTGGGATTGGTTTTTATGATTTTTTTGATCTGCATGGCCTTCGCGTACCACCGAGGCCGATCAATATGGTCTTCGCGTACCGCCGAGGAATTTGGGAGTCCTGACTCCCGCTTTGCTTCGCGTACCGCTAAGCCCTTCGCCAAAGGCTTTGGCGTACCGCGACGGGTCCATTTTCTTGTTTTTCGATTTCGTCGATTCGATTTCACTCGTGCTCGATTCCCAGAGTTTATCCTAAACGTCTAATGCATGTTTAGCACATAATCATATAATAGCACATAAGTTTGATTGATCACCAACGTTCGTGAGACTCGTGTGTGTGTTTCGATAATTCCTCAAATTATCTTTATTCGTTTGTGTTTGTCGCTACGAACCGTTTGCATGCTTGATTAACCGTAATCAACATGTATTGCACAATTCGACAATTCCCCGAATTATTGTTTTGTGTTTGTGCCTGTGTTTGCCACACTTGGTTTCCAAAACCAATGTGCAATGTACGATTCGATAGTTCCTCAAACTATCGTTTCGCAGTTGTTTGTGTAACACTCATCTAATTAAACATAATTAAATGAAATGCAACAAGTATGAATGTGAAATACAAAGAATGTAAGAGTCGCAATTTACCTGAAATTGCCGGGTGTCACAGATACATTGCCACACCGGCAATAGATATGTTCTCGCACAAAAAGTTCTCATAGTTCTACGATACATTGCCATACAGGCAATAGATATGTTCTTGAACAAAAATGTTCTCATAGTTCTATGATACATTGCCATACAGACAATAGATATGTTCTCGCTTAGAAATGTTCTCATACAAGTTCGATATTATTATATATATTAAAAACCAAAGATTCTCTGTGAGGTGAATTCACTATTCATTTTTTTACATTTTATTATGCATACGGTACAACTCCTTTAGGCTTACATTTTACTCACTCTTCTCATCATCACCTCCACGAACGCTTCATCTTGGTTTCTCTGGTATCCTCATCTTCGTACGTGTGGTGGAACCATGATTAGGTTTTTCTTCTCTTTCTCACTAGGGTCTATTAAAACCCAACAAAGGATCAAAGTGAAGGGAGGTCGCGAGAAAACGAAAGAGGGGTGGTAGGCTCGACCTGCATCAAGCGGCTTCCGGCATGATTCTGACCACCACAGCAGAGACGACCAGCTGATTTTGATGAAGAGCAATAGAAGCAACAACAAGGATGATTTGATGATTATCAACATGTACAAACCTAGAAAAATGATTTGGATTTCTCACTATGATTTAACGGATGTGGTAGGTTTTCTATTTTTGATCCACATACTGAATGTATTTAGGATTTTTGATATTTCAAGAGTTTTGAGCCAAATTTTATTAAATAGTGAGTCAATTTATGGTTTTCATATTTCAAGAGTTTTGAGCCGATTTTATGAAATTCCTTATTCTCCCAAGTCTAATTGATACTAAATCTATAAATTTCCGGTCTTCAAAGAGTCTTAAAGTATCATTAGAACCAAAAACTTCCAAGAGCATACAACTATACGGGGGACAAATCTTAATTGATGGAAAATTAATAAAAGTTGTTGTACAACACCAAGGGTGGTCTACTAAGGTTTTGTTCCATTTCATGGTTTGTCTTATCATCTTTTGCATGTGTCAGATAGGGTTGAGTTTGATCAAATACTTTTTTTCTCTTTTGTGGAATATATTTATTTTCCTGCAAGTTCTCTACCTTTGTTTTCCTAATTGATGTCCATTTCATGTGTGTATGATGTGTTAAGTCTATTGATTGTATCCAATATTCAAATTAATTATGTAAAGAGATGTTTTAGACCTAATTGTATGACATTGGTCTGTGAATTACGCCATAAAAAAGAATACTATTGAACGTGTTTTGAGATTATATGACATTATAAGAATGTAGTTAGTTCTAAACTGGATCAAAGTTTTAGTGAAGAACTACAATAAGAAACGAAAAAGAAAGATATTTTGCATTTGTGTGTATAATGAATCTCTTTGGGAAATTTTAATGAGGAAGTGTGCAGTGCATTGACTAAATAAGCGATTACGTTTTCCTTTTAATCGGCAAGCATAATTACCAATTTTGTACATATAGTTTGTGTACCAACTAATTTTTTAGATAGATGAGTTTGGGTTCACTTTATTTTGATTGTTTTATGATTTTATATATGGTGTTCTGGTTGTAGTGTGATTAAATGTTTAAATTGTTATCAAATTGTTTATTTGGTGTAGGAAAAAATGTAACTTAAAAATTAGGTTATTTGTTTGCTTAGTATACATATGCAACTATTTTGACCCTAAAAATTGAAATTATAGAATTTGGATTGATGGTAGGATGGTGAGAGTGTATTTTTTAGTTTTTACTTAATTTTGTGTATCTAATTTTACTTTGTATTCTTAACCAAATTTTGTGCGGCTATCTTTAGTTTGGAGGCTGTGTAATTAACTTTACTTTGCATTCTTTATTTAATTATATCTTCAACTTCTCTTCATGTGAAACCTCATTTTCTTTCGTTGCAGCAAAATTTCAAGGCAACTTTTTTTCATGTGAAACTTTATTTCCTTCTGTTGCAGCAAAGTTTCAAGGCAACAATTGCCAGATATGCTCCACATTAGTATGTTTTAGCTCTTTTAATTGTATTATATTTGCACATTCATAACTAGGCTATGGTCACTTTGGATATTGAATTATGAATATATGATGTTACAAAATCAAAATTCAAGGGTTATAGTATGTATGCGTTATTGTGTTAATATCCCCTAAACTAAAACACTTTGATTCTGCTACCTCTTAGCATGTTGATAGACTAGCTATTCGAAGTTTCTAGCAATCAGTTTTATGTAAAAATCAAAATACTTATCAACTTATAACAGTTCTTTTGTAAAACCTATTAACTTTATCTTAGGAATTGCAGGTATGCTACAAAAAAAACCTCACAAAATTTATTGTATATATAATATATGCAATAAAAAAACAACATATCAATAAAAAACTTAGATAAAACCCGCAACAACGCGCGGGAGATGTCTCCTAGTTAATATATAGTTCATACATTAACACACATACAACACAACAGATACAAAAATATATACATAAACAAACGTTTTAGTACAAAGAGTGTCCGGCCGAAGAACCACGATAACACAACTAACTACCAACGCTCTATTCTCTAATCAAGCATCCCCAACCCACACTACATACTCACAACCTATCCGTCTATACTGATGGTATCCACAAGGGAAAATCCCAAAATACCCGCCTCCAGATCACCATTACCGCAGGAAATACGGTAAACAAGCCATGATGATAGCTATAGTAGCCAGCACTATAGCCAAACACAAGAGTCTAGCCTCTAGGCTAATTATCCCAAACCACTGAATGGTCTCTCTCACCCTCACTATCCCCTCCCTCAACCTTTCAATCAGCTGCCAAAATGCAGCAGTGATCATCTGTCTCCAAGTTCTCCGTAATCGATCCTTTACTGTAATCCTCCAAGCCCTAGTATACGCATCCAATGTATTCACCTGATCCATTAGGGTCAGGTGAGAAGTAAGGATATCTAGTACGGTGGTATGTGTATCCTTGATGGTGGCACGTTGCTGCAAGTCCTTCCTCACACCTTGCAGGTCCTGAGAAACCTGCAATAACTGGGCTCTAATCTCGGCTTGGTGGGAGGATTCTCCCACTTCATGTATAACAGGAGTCTCGTCTCTTGGTGCCATCTTGTGCCTAGGAGGCAATCCAGTGGTCTTGCGGGCATGTCCCCGCATTTGTCTCAAATCATCCCAGATTGGGACACTGTATGGTGACGAACTATGTCGTCTACCGGCTGAGAATGTCCGTTCGATCCTGACGGTACTGCTGGTGGTGCTGGTGTAACTGGTACTGGTGATGATGGTGTATGAGGCACTATAGGTACCGCCTGATGCTCCAGATGAAGCCTCTGATGGGTTTGAGTGTGACCCAGAGCTCGAACTAGGAGTATCATCTAGGATAACATAAGGGAATCTCTAATACCACCCTGTCACACCCCCACCTCTCGTCACCTGAGATGATGACACATCGTTCTGAGAAGATTGCGGAAGCATAGTGGTGATGTCTCAGAGATGAGGTGTGACTTACTTGATCCGGTATCACAACACACAGATTAACTTAAAGTAAATTTATTACAAGGATTTCGTATTTACAACCAACATTTCAATATATAATCTAAGTTATTTACATTATTTGATTTATTTAATTACAAATGTTTGAAATGCAGCCTCACCGTGGGTCACTGTCTTCCTACAAAAATGTTTAAGTTTGAAAGATCAGCACAAAGCTGGTGAGATCGTAAAGTTCAAGTTCCACAATATGATATGATATGTAAGTTCTCAAAATGTTAAGTTCAAGATAACCAATTGACCCGTATCTAGTTCCTTTCGGACTACTCCGTTCTCGTTCTATAAAGATACTATCCGTCGGTAAATATCTTAGTGCCTCATTGTCTTAATTTCTATCACTACATTAAGAAGTTCTGGAAACAGATAACAAACATTTACACCAAGGGGAGTTGCAAGCTCGTGGCAAATGGGTTGTCAGCTGATAGTACTATCATTGTGTTCTGTTCGGCCCCACATAGGTTCACTAGATACAGTTCAGGAATGAGGACTTACAAGTTCTGTGATAGAGTTATGTTCTATAGGCAAAATCCCATGAAATCCACAAGTTCTCAACAAATCACATGAAATCACGTAGATAACAGTGACACATATCATATGTTCAAGAAAAGTTCCACAGTAATACCCCGATGTTTATAAAACATTAAAAAGAAAAGGGGTACGAAACTCACCTGAAGTCAGATGAGTAGTGGAATCACACGCAGATGGTAATGGTAGCTAAATTCTGCATTAGTTTATGTTAAATGAATTATTTATGTTTTAACTTACTGATTAGATCTTTATGAACGTTCAATGTCAGAGACATTGTCTTGAAAGTTATCAAACCGATATTAGGTTTTTAATTAATTATTTTAATGTCATATCATACAATGTATGATAATGTAGTAACCTATAATGATTCAGGTTCCTAATACAAGGTTGATGACACGTTCGATTAATCAGAATAATCTCAGATTAACCAAATAGTTAATGTTGTTGATTGTGATGCTGAAACAGTTTCTAGATGAATTTATGGCTTAGAAATGATCAATCCTTGTTATTGAATACCCAAATATCATGAAATATCACAATTTGACATTAGAAAAAGCTTAATAACCATGTTTAACGTACTAATCTGACTGTTATCATAAACATCAGATAATCGTTCCAATAAGTATGTTAATGATTGTGATTTGTTTGAAACACTTGGATTTAACCTTGCATTTCAAAGATTAATCAAACTAATCACCAATATTGTCACAATCAAATGGTTTAAATCATTATAATCATAGTTATGATTTCATGAAAACAAGGCATTACAACGGATCAAAACAAGGATTTACCCGTTGAAACATCGTCTTCTTCATTTCTAATCAATCTTAGCTATCATCTAGGCAATAATCAACAACCCTAACTATACCATTACGTTCAAAAACAAGATCTAATCAATTATTATAAAGCTAGAAGGTTAAAATGAACCGTTACCTAATCAGACGGAGTTTCAGCTGCAGAACAACGATCAGAACATGTAGAAACGTTCCTTGGCTTCAAACACACGCTCAGATGACTTAAAATTGAGTTTGGAAGCTCCAATTTTCGTCTGGTAGAGTTTTTAGAAGTTGATGTTCGAGAAAATTTCAAAATGGTATGAATTGCATGAAAATCTGAGTTTTGATCTAATCCAGCCAACCTACCCACGCCAGGCGTACCGCCCCGCGTGGCCGCTTAGTCTGGGCGTAGCGCGCGAGAAACCCAAAATCTCAGATATTTTGTGACCCGCGCGTACCGCCTAGCGAGAGAATCTGGCGCTAGGCGTACCGCCTAGCGAGAGAATCTGGCGCTAGGCGTACCGCCTAGACCCTTTGACTTTGACATTTTTGTACTTTTCTTCGTTTTGCGATTCCGGAAAATCCGGAACTCCGTTTCGCGCACGGTTTTCTCCTATGTTCACCATTTCTCGCATAGTATCAACCTGTAATAATTACAATAGGTAAATCAACGTGGATTTCAAGCACGACGAAATGTGCTCATGTCATTGATGACGTAATTCTCAAATGCAATTGCCACAAATGATCCCACCATCCTTTTAAATTTCCAGTGAATCCAAAAGTAATCATATAATGGATTTGTAATTCATCTTTTCCTATGGATTTATAGGCATTAGCTGCCATAGTCATTTTTTGTAATATATTCAAAAATTGAAATTCAGATTGACCATCTATATTCCATTCATATAAAGATTTTCCATCATATTGATATATGTTCTATTATTTTCTTCATATTGTAAATTAGGAAGAGTTGGCCTATAATACCAATTCCTTGTTTCTGGTCTTGGAGTATAAGTATTAAAACTATTTCTTCTTAATTTATTTATAGTTCCTAAATTAATATTATTAAATTGGGCTTCTAATTCATCATTAGAGAATTTTGTTTCATCTGATTCATTATTTATCGTATTTATATTTAGCTTTTTTAATTTTTCTTCTAATAGTTTTAATGTTTTTTCTTCATTATTAAGATTTATAGGAGTATCTATTCTAAAATGTTTAAATATAGGATTCTCTATTATAAGTTTTGATGTATTTTCTTTATTATTTTCTAATTTTGATGTACTTGCTTTATCATTATTTTTATAATTGATTTCTATTCTTTCTAATTGTTCTCCTTTTGTATTTAACTTTTCATTTGTATACTTGTTTTGGAAAATAACTGTATTTAATGATTTAACTGTATCTTCTTTAATTTTGGCTAATGGTTTACCTATATATTCTTCACAATCTTTTATTGTTTTTATATCTTCATGAGGTGGATGAATACTTATTAATTCTTCATTATTCTTTATTTTTATATATATTTTTTTAATTTTATTATTAACAGATATTTGTTCAACTGTAGGATATTTAATATTGTTCATTATGCAATATATTGGAAGCCAAGTAAAGAAAGTAATATTTTCATTATTTTCTATCATATATGATTGCCATTTTATTTTATGAATATATCTAGAATTTTTATCAAAATTATTACAATACCATTTTAAATTTTCTATGTTATAATCATTTAACATTTCACATTTTAAATAATTTAACATTTCTTCATTCATTTTAACAAGTATATTTTGATATTTCTGAAGAAGTTGTTTTTATTATTTTCCATTGTTCTTTAATTTTTTCTTCTAAACAGAATTGAAGATTTGTATAATAATATAACTTATTTACTACTTCTTCTATATTATCACCAATTTCTTCTTTATCAAAATAATTTTTTATTTCTATTAATTCTTTTTGAAAATTTTTTATTTTATTAAAACATTCTTTTATTAATGATATATTAAATTCCATCCAATAATGTCTTATTTGAATTTTTGTGTCACTCATTATAATTCTTCATAACTTCCCATATCTGATTTAGTTAGTACATAGGTATTATTATCATCTTTAATACTTTCTTCTTCATATAGAGGTCTAGGTATAGAATTAGAAAAATTTATCCCTGTTATTTTCATTGATTGCGATCTTCTAATAGTGTTTTCCTTTAAAATATTTGTACTATTACTTGATATAGAATGTCTAGGAAAATCATTACGAAAAGTTATTTCTATAGATCCATCAGAATTTTCTATTATACTTGATGTGTGATTTTCTGTATCTATAGGTTTTGGGGCGTTTATTTCTTGTAAACTCCATGATAATGATTGTGTAATTTCATTCCATTTTAATCTTTTTGGAGTTATTGCTTTTGCATGCATAGTATTTGCTTCAAATAATATAGTTTCATCTCTAGGAGATATTAATTTAGTTCTTGGTTCTATTGTAGTAGTCATAGTTTTATAATAGACTTTATATATTATTACTGCAGCATTTGTTTTTTCTTTAAATTCTAAATTTCTTGTTTTTAATAATTAAAGTTAAAGTATCTAAAATATTTGGATCAAATAATCCTATTGAAAAATTAGGATAGCAATTATTATATATTGGGCCATTTGCTATATCTGATTCGGCCATAGCTAATAATGAATTATTAAAATTAGTATGTCTAGCATCTCTTAAAATAAGTAATACAGGAGCATCTATTCCTAATCTAAACATACTTTTTATTGCTACTTGGACTAATCCTATATCTAAAAACTTGTAATTTTTTCTATGTCTTAATATAGCTTCTTTAGTTAATAATTGTAGATTTTGATGTTCTTTATTTATAGGTATAGTTTGTTCAGTTGTTTTTATTGAATAATCTTGTAAAAAATAAAAGGTTCCTATTTTATATATAGTTTTAACATCTTGTTTTGGTATATTCCAATTTAATAAATTATTTTCAATTTGAGAAATACTGATTTCTAAATTTTAAAAATTACCTTCTTTAATTTCTTGAATATTTGAATTACAAATAATCTCCTTACAATCGGATGGAGCTATTATAATTTGATAATCTAGGGTTTTTGAGCATTGGGTAGTTGATAATACAAGTTTTGGTTGAGAAGGTTTTTTCATGCATAGGAGGTTTTTTAAATTTTTGAATGAATTTTATGTCTTCAAGAGTCTTCCTTATATACGGAGGAAAGAATCCGAAGATGTCTTGAAAGTCTTGATAATTATTGAAGATTGTCGTTCTGAGTCAAAAGTTGTTTGTCCATTACTTGAATTATTGATCTGGAAGAAGAGTATCTTGAAAATAATGGAGCATTGTCAGCCATCTTGAAAAGCCTTTTGTCTTCATTTTGAATCATTGGTTTACCTTTGTTGAAAATTTCGCCAAGTGGGGTCTTGAGTAATTGATTCTTCTGCTTTTGTCTGTCTTGAGTAATTGATTCTTCTGCTTTTGTCTGTCTTGAGTAATTGATTCTTTTGCTTTTGTCTTGAATTATTGGTTGCCAGTGTCTTGAGTAATTGATTTATGTTTTGTAAAATAAATACTTTTCTTTTTTTACATTACAATAACTTTTATATTACAATAAGTTTTATATTTCTATATCATCATAGGGATAGCATCTTGTAAAAAATTGTCTTCATTTATAGATTTCTTTGATCGAGATGGTGATTGGTGAGTGTCTAATTTCACTTATAAAGTTTTGAATATCTTCTGGATTTGAGCATGATTGTAGCCTTATAATATAATCTTCATCCTCATATTGATTGTCATGTTGAATTATCGGAGATTTTATAGATCTCTCATGTTGATATGTATTATGTAATATTTCTATAATACTCTTGAACTGCTTTAACATTTGCTTTATTGACTAAAAATTTATTCCACCATTTACTTCTATAATGCCTTATTAGAAGAGGGGGAGATAAATCTTGTTGTTCTTGATAATGATAAGTCCATGAGGCAATCCATGGGTATCTAAATACACTCATGGATTGTAGAGTATACTCAAACATAGGAGTTCCTTCTTGCTTAAACTAGTCTATAAATTTATTAAATACTTAGAAATTTCTTTCGGAAGGTATTTTGGAATAATTCCCATATATTTGAACCACTTAATAAACCATCTTGGATAATTGTTTGAAAATTGATCATCAAAATGAAAGAACCATGAATGATTGAAATTTCTTAATAGAAAAGTTTTATCCCATGCTTCTTAATAATCATAATAATTGTATTGAGGATAAGAGTCGAAATTAGAAAGAGTTTTTTGAACGAATGGCTTTGATCTCCATTCTTCAGGAGTTATAACTCTTCTAATTTTTACCTTAGAATAATCGATTTTTGATGAATCTTGAGAATTTAAGATATGTTGAATATCTACTGATCCTGTATCTATTAGTATAGCTTGATAATATTCTCTGGTTTTTTGATCATTGTCATAAAAATGGCAACTTCTTGGATATAAGTAGTCAATAAGACTGAAAAAGCTTTGAGAAACTTTTCTACCTCTAAAGGTTCCAGAATTTTTATAATTTTATAATTTGGGTTAATTGAATATGTAATAGGTTCAGGCTTGTTTGGTATAGAATTGATTGGTTTTGAAGAATTTGGATGAATTATAGAATTAGGTAATACCCTTGTTTGGATGATAGAAGAATAAGGAGGTGTAGGCCTTGGGGCTGGAGATAATGGAGCAAATCTATTGATAATTGGTAATGGTGAGGTTTGGGATGAACTTGAAACAAATCTGTCGATAATTGGTAATGGTGATGGTGAGGTTTGGGATGAACTTGAAAATTGAGAAGACTTTGATAATTTTTGATTTGTTAAAATAATCTTCTTTGAGTCCGAACTCATATTCCCTGTAAAAATTCTCTTGATAAAAAGTCGGGTAAAGAATTGTTTTCACTTTTATAAATTCAATTTGAAAATCAAAATTGCTTAATAATGCTTGCCATCTTGCAAAAATTTGTTCAGAAATTAATTTTTTTATATCCTTTTCTAAAATATACTTAGCAGATAAACAATCAATTCTTAATAAAAAAGGTTTCATATATAGATCATCTTCAAATTTTTTTTATACATAAAACAATACTCAGAATTTCGTTTTTTATAGTAGAATAATTCTTTTGTGTATCATTCTATGATCCAGAGTAATATCTAACTAATTGTTCTTTATTATGGTTTAAAGATTGTTTTAAAGTTCCACTGAATCCTAAATCACTAGCATATGTTTCCCCTATTAACTTAACATTTGGATGTGCAATATTTAAGCATCGTAGTTGTTTTATTTTCCTTTTAATATGCTTTATTATATTAGTATGTTCCTGTGACCAAGGTTCTTGGATTTTTCTTTAATCTATCATACATAGTTGTTAAAGGCGTTAGGCGCACTTAAGGCGCAATGGTCTCGCCCAGGGCTTAGGCGATAGGCGCAAAAAAAGCGCTAGCCTGAGGGAAAAAAGCGCACGTATAATAAAAAAAAATAAAATTGTATTACACATTTATACTTTAGAATATAAAATAATATACTTTGTACCAAAAGTCCAATTCATATTAATAAATATCAAATGATAATAACCAATTCCATGATGTTCGAATACAAGCTCATGAAGCCGATAATGTGATGCGGTTAGACTGAAGAGTCGGAGTAGTCGGCCCAGTTTTTTGATTTTCAAAACAAATAATACGTAAAATACTGTTATTTAAAAAAAAGATTAAACCAAATCCAGTAATATCAAAACCAAAATTTTGTTTTCAAAAAATGCTCTTTTTGAAAATAGCCACCGCCTGGATTCAGCTTCGCCTACCCTTAAGCCACCGCCTCTAATGGCTTTTGGAGAAAAAAAGTCCTAATCTGCACCAAAGCATCACAGAAGCGCTAAGAGCTAGCTGGCTTTTTTTTTGCGGCTAGGCGCCAAGGCGAGGACTTTTAACAACTATGCTATCATATAATGGTTTGCATATTATTCACAAGTCTTTGAAAAAGTCATGTATATAGTTAAGACATCCTAAAAATCTTTGTAATTGTTTTTTATCTTTTATTTCATCTGTAAATTTATTAGAAAATTCTAAACTCCTGTTAATTAGAATAATAGTTCCTTCATTAATATTATGTCCTAAAAATCTTATTTCAGTTTTAAATAGATTCATTTTAGTAGGAGAAACTACTAATCCATTTTTGTGAATTATATCATAAAATATATTTAAATGTTTAAAATGTTGATCTATAGAGTTAGAATATATTAATACATCATCAATGTAGACTATTGAAAATTTTCATATAGGAATAATTATATCATTCATAATATTTTGAAATTCAGAAGATGCATTTTTTAAACCGAATGGCATTACATTCCATTCGTAATGTCCAAATGGGACATTAAAACATGTTTTATATTTATCTTTTTCAGCAATTTGTATTTGCCAAAATGCAGATTTCATATCAAATTTTGAAAATACTTTGGCTTCATATACCTTTTTTTAATAAATCTCTTTTATTAGGAATGGGGTATCTTATCCATTCTATGACCTTATTTGATGGTTCATAATTTATTACTAATCTAGGTGATCCTCTTTCTATTTGAGCACTGTTATTAACATAAAAGGTTGAACATGACCATGGAGATTTAGAAGGCCTTATTAGTTTTTTATTTAATAATACTTTTATTTCTTTCTTACAATGCCCTTCTAATTCTTGATTCATATGAATTGATTTAGATTTTGTACGTATTTCTTTTTCATTAAAATTTTTTATATAGGGCAAATTCACAATATGTTGTTTTCTTTGCCAAAAAGCATTAGGTATATCAGAACATACATTTTTTATAAATTTATTCTCAATATTTTTTATTTTGGTTATAATATTAGTATCATTTAATTGATTTTTTATTTTTTCATTCTATTTCATTAATTAAAAATTCTTTTTGTTTTTCTTTTATACCTATCATATTTATTTGCGTAGTTAATACTGGTTCAGTAAATTCAAAAATAATTTCTTTATTTAAAATTTTTGTACAGATTCCTTTGCTATTGATAGTAAATGGATATAACTGTGTAATAAAGGGTGTTCCTAAAATTATTTGAGATGTTAAGTGTTTTACTAATATTAATTGAGTTTTATAACAATAATTTTCTTTACATGTATGTACATTTGATAACTTATAATTTATTATAAGTCTTGATCCACTAGCAGTTGATATCTATAAGAAGTTTTTTTATAATATTTAGTAGGTATTATACCTTCTTGAATGCAATTCATATCAGCCCCACTGTCTATTAAGGCTGTTAGTGTATTTTTAAATTCATTATTAACTATTATATCTAATTTAGTATGCTATTTTTTAATAATTTAATTCTTTTAAGATATTAATTTCACTGGTTCCTTCTTCACCATTATTCACCATTATTCACTTTTATTATTTCTTTTCCTTTTTCTATATTTTTAATTTGCATCTTAATTATATTAATATCTTGTTTTATAATCTTTAATTCTTCTTGTAATTCTTGTATAGTTGTTGGTCTTTCCTTTTTATTAAATTTTTGAAAAATATCTTCTAAATTATATATTTTAGTTTCTTTACCTTTTATTGATGTATCATTACAATTATCTTTTAATTTATCTAAATATAATTGTTTTAATTTTATAGTCTATTTTCATCATTTATCATTTTTATAGTACCAGCATTATGTATATTACATATACAAGGACCAATACATTCACATTCTTTTTCTTGAGAATTATTATCACTACTAGTTCTATCAATATAATTTATATCATTGCTACTATAATCAGATATATCTTCTTCACTAATATTAATGTCTAATATTTTATTAATTTGTTCTTTTAATTCTTTAGAAATATTTAATTCATTGATTTTTCTTTTTGTATAACAATTTTTTGAGGTATGACCCTTTTTCCAGAAGTATAACAAATAATTATATTTTGTTTTTTTATAAAAATTTTGTTTTTTACCTTTCTTATAAAACTTTTGTTATTCTTTTCCTTTTTTATTTTTATTATAATTTTTTCTAAAATTTTTCTTTTTATAAAATTATTTTTTCTTTTAGAATTTTCTGGTAATTTTATATTTTCAAAACCATATTGTTGACAAAAGTTTCCTAATTCGTTTCTTCCATTTATTCCATCCTTTTTCATTTTTTGTTTTAATTTTAGATCATTACATATTTTTAATCCTTCTTGGTTTATATAATTTATAATTTGTCCATATGTTAAATCTTTATATGGTATATTATTATTATTTTCTTTTTTAATATTTTCTCTTATTTTTTCTACAAATAATTTTGGTAATCCTGTAATAAATCTTTCTTTCCAATAAGCTTCTCTACAATTATTTCTTGTCATTACTTTTGATATAAATACATCTTTATACCATCTAATGTCACACCCTCCGTCGTCGGCGGAAACACGGGAGATGCGACGAAACTGTATATCAAGAATTCATTGAGTATGAGAGAATGCTAGTCCTTCTGCTTAAGTGTAAGGTCCATATCTAGCCTTAAATTAGTACCTGAAATACATGCAAAAACAAGTGTCAACTAAAAAGTTGGTGAGTTCGTAGATTTTATGTTTAATCAAACAGTTTAAGTAATAGTGTTTGCCATCCAGGCACGAGTAATAAGTTTCGATAGAAATCCAGTAGGATCATCAATCCTAAAAATGTTTCAATAAAAATCCAATAGGATCATCAATCCCATAATGTTTCAATAAAAATCCAGTAGGATCATCAATCCCATAGTGTTTCAATAAAAATCCAGTAGGATCATCAATCCCATAGTGCTATACTATCATATTATATGTTAAGCCATAAGTGTGAATGGATGCTGTGACACCCGGCAATTTCAGATAAATTGTAACTCTTACACTCTATGTATTTCACATTCATACTTGTTGCATTTCATTTAATTATGTTTAATTAGATGAACTAGACACAAACAACTGCGAAAAGATAGTTCGAGGAACTATCGAATCGTACATTGCACATTGGTTTTGGAAACCAAGTGTGACAAACACAAACGCAAAACAATAATTTGGGGAATTATTGGATTGTGCAATGCATGTTGATTATGATTAATCAAGCATGCAAGTGGTTCGTAATAACGAACGCAAACTATCGAAGATAATTTGAGAAATTATCGAAACACACACACGAGTCTCACGAACGTTGGTGATGAAACAACTTATGTGTTATTAGGTGATTATGTGCTAAACATGCATTAGATGTTTAAGATAAACGTTGGAAATCGAGCACGAGCGAAATCGAATCGACGAAATCAAAAAACAAGAAAATGGATCCGTCGTGGTACGCCAAGGCCTTTGGCGAAGAGCTTGGCGATACGCGAAGCAAGGCAGGAGTCGGGACTCCCGAATTTATCGACGCTACGTCATGGCCATTCTGATCGGCCTCGGCGGTACGCGAAGCCCATGCAGATCAAAATTTTTATAAAATCAACCCCATTCACTTTCTATCCGGTTCTCTCACAATTTCTTCGAACTCCTTCACTAATTCTTGACCAAAACCTCTGCAAAATCCATTCCAAACCTCTGGTAGCACTCTTGGAGGTATTTCCCTCATCCTTGGTGAGCTTGGAGACCTTGGAGCTTGGAAAGGAAGTTAGGAGGTTAGAAACAACGATCAACACACTGAATCACTGCCATCAGAAGCTGTTACTACTCAATCTCAGTGGATCTTAGCTCATAAGGTAGTTTTACATGTTTATTAGTTGTTAGATCGTACATGCATGATGTAAAAACGCACATGCAAGTGTGTTTGCACACATGCAACTCCACAGGGCTATTGTACACGAATTTGTTGGTGATTTTATGAGATATTGATTTGAATCTACTAATTTTATAGTATAGGATTGATTGGATTTGAGTTTGGTTGAGTTATTGTTGATTTAATGATGATTTAGGTAAACTTGCCATAAAAGGAAACTTTTATGTTGCATGTCGTAGATTTGTGATGATCTAGACATGTTAGACATGTCTAGATGTTGTCAAATGTATATTGGAGTGTTTAGAAACACATTTGGGTATTTGATTTTGTCAAAAAATATGGTATTGAAGAAACTTTCTAAATAAGGAAACTTCTATAAATCAAAAGATGGCTTTTGATGTTTTTGAATGTTTTGGTGAACTTTGATTGTTGAATTATGTTTAAAAAGGATTTTTAGCATATTTGGAAACTTGGATTTGTGAAAACAAGCTTTTAAGCCGATACTTGCTACATTAGGAAACTTTCTAAATATAGAAACCCCTCCGATACGGAAACATTATGATTTTCAAACTTGATTTCGCGAAAGTATCACTATTAGAGTCATAGGATGCATGTAGGTGTCCTGCTTGTATTTATGACACAACAAACGCGTCACCAACGATTCGTAGAGTCAACACTAGTCATCACACACACACTCGGTTGAGCACACAGACACTTAGAGTTTTATGGGATACAACACACAACAAAACACATACTCACACCTATATGATTATAGGTGCATACTAGCATGTGCTAGCATTCGCAGTCGCGAACACACTCATAACCGGAAACTGCACTACCAGGTGAGTTCACGGCCCCTTTTTCTATTTTCTACCTTTGGGGGAGAAAACATTGCATACAAACTACTTTTGAACAACATACATACTTTTTGGTTACATTTATACATGCTAATATCACGCATATACATATGTGTGGCACTCATCCACAAAACTGATAAGTCCTCATTAAACACATCTCGAACTGTTAATAGCGCGTGGCGCTTAGCGTGGTGATTCTGAATAGTACTATTTGGGCCTAACAAGCCCCACTGTTGCGCGCCGTATGGCCACCCCGACTGGAGGTCGGAACAGTGCAAAATTGACCAAACACCATTGCCATATCTTGTTGGATGGATATGGTGGGAGGCAGCATGTTAGCTTCGGTTGCGAACCCGCATATGGTATAACAGATATTGACTAGCTATCAATGGATATTGCATAGTAATGAAATGTAAACCTGCATAACATTTACTTTAAACATTTGATGTTTATTGCTGACATAAAACCTGTGCTCTCACCAACCTTTGTGTTGACCTTTTACTCGCATGTTTTCTCAGGTAACTAAGGCACGTGCACGAGGAATCTAGGAGGCTAGGATGGATTCCATGCATCTACTATAGTGTCTTAGTCTATTAAACATTTGTTATCATTTGGTTATATTACTTTATGTATTGTTAAACAACTTAAACCGCTTCCGCAACTAGTACTCTGTAATGTTTTGAAAACTGTTTTAACAACGCTTCCGCAGTTTATGAATTGAATCTGTTTTGATCTTATTAAACTTCTACAACTCTGATTTTACTAAACTGTTTTATCCGAGTTATTGGATGTATGTATGTAACCAGACATGTAGGTCTCGCTATACTGTGTGACCGGAGACTACGATCCTGACAGTCTGTCGTTCGTGCCCCCGGATGGGACGGGATTTTTCGGGGTGCGACAGATTGGTATCAGAGACTCCGGTTATTGCGAATTAGGTTCGCATTTAGTGAACTTATTCTATAACCACTAGTCTCCACACAACACATAGTCCCTAGTATTGTGATACTAGCATACATGATTGTACGCACACTTATTACACGCATAATAGATATGACGTCACCATCGTTACCGCGAATGATTGCACATGACAGGAAGGAGCTGATAGTTGCTCATATTGTCTTTCAGTACCTATCACACACACTACATTAGTCATTAGACAAACACTAACACTTATTCTCACTATGAAGATCATGGTCGAAAGACGCGGAGGACGCAGAAATGCGGGTGGACGTGGAAACAACAGCCTGACACCAGCTGAGTTGAACGCCCTTATCAACGAGCGGGTTAAAGAGGCGCTTGCTACACGGGAAGCTAACCGTAACCAACACCAACTAAATCAAGGTGACGAATTTTATTTGTGCTCACCTTGCACCACAATCGCTCGTTTCCATTTCAATGTGTTTACCCAATACTGAACCTAATGTTATTCTTTGCATATCTCAGGATCAAATCCTAACCCACCTCTTTGCACATTTAATATGTTTTTGGACTGCAAACCCCACTCATTCAATGGCACAAAGGGTGCCGTCAGACTGTTGCGTTGGATCGAAAAGGCAGAATCGGCCTTTGCCATGAGCAACTGCAGGAACGAAGACATGGTCAAGTTCGCTGCTGGAACTCTTGAGGGAGCTGCCCTCACATGGTGGAATGCCAATGTTCAAAACTTGGGGCTGGATGCAGCCAACGCCCTACCATGGGAGGATTTCAAGAGGATGTTGAACCGTGAGTACTGTCCTCGCTGCGAAGTGCAGAAACTCGAGACTGAATTCTGGAACCACAAGATGGTTGGTTCTGAGGTTGAAGCATACACTGCTCAATCGTATGAGCTGGCACACCTATGCCCGGAGATGGTAACACCGGCCTACAAGCACATAGAAAAGTATATTGAAAGACTGCCACTCCAAATTCAGGGCATGGTACTCTCTGCTGACCCATCACCATGCAACAAGCCGTGCGACTAACCCATAAACTCACTGACTTGGCTGTTGCACAAGGACTCTTACCACCTCGAGGTGCAATAACCAAGACCCCAGACAACAAACACAAATGGGATAACACCCTGAGCAAACCATCCACACTTCAACCACCCCCACAACAACGTAAGTTTGGATCAACCCAAGCTTACACCCCACCCACCCCAACCACCCAAAACCAAGGGGGCTATGCCGGAAAACACCCCAAATGCCACAAGTGCAATTTTCATCACGCACCGGGACAATGTGTTATCTTTCAATTCCAACGCTGTGGAAAAATGGGACACGCAGCTACAGACTGTAAGGGTGAACTGCTGACAAAAACCCCACAACCACAACAGCAACCGAAACACCAAAGGGGTGCTATGAATGTGGGAAACCAGGGCATTTCAAGAAGGATTGCCCGCACTTGAAAAACAACAACAACAACAACAAACAACAGAACAACAACAATGGTAACAACGGTACGAGGGGAGGAGCCTTCGTGATCGGGGCAAAGGAGGCCAGAAGGGATCCCAACCTTGCACCTGGTACGTATCTCTTAATGATAACTATGCTTTTGTATTGTTTGATATTGGAGCAGAGAAAAGCTTTATATCTGAGGATTTTAGTGAGATACTTGCCATAACCCCAACACCCTTAGAAGTTGAATACACAATAGAGCTAGCTGATGGTAAATTGATTGTAACTAAACACATTATGAAGGAATGCACCCTAGAGCTAGCAAATCACAAATTTAAGATTGACCTCACGCCGGTTACACTAGGCAGTTTTGATGTTGTAGTGGGCATGGATTGGTTGTCTGAAAACCAAGCTGAGATCATTTGCCACGACAAGGTTGTGCGCATACCTCTCCCTAGTGCAGAAACCCTAGACGTCAACGGTGAAAAGAGCGACTCTCCTCTTAACATCATCTCGTGCATGAAAGCTCACAAATTCCTACGCAAGGGATACACAGCGATACTGACACTTATTACTGACAAGACCGAAGAAGAGAAGAAAACAGAAGACATCTCAGTCGTATGCGACTATCCTGATGTATTCCCTGAGGATCTACCAGGTCTTCCACCACCTCGAAAAGTGGAGTTCCGGATAGACCTTGCACCGGGAGCAGCACCTATTGCACGAGCACCATATCAACTTGCACCTTCAGAGATGCAAGAGCTATCCAATTGTGACAACTAGTACCAGACCGGCCGGAAAGTCCGTACGGTAGGTGTACTTGCAACAGTAACTATGTGTACATACGTGATTGTAAACAGTGTTTGTAATATCAGAAATCTAAATACAAGAAACCGTTGTATGTATTTTTGTGTAAACCTAAATACTGTAAGTACAACGTACATCTGAAACATTAGTTGTGTGTATTAACTGAAAACTTAAATGCGGTTAACACAACAGATCAAGAGAAACAACAATGTTCAAGCAATTAACAGAAACAAATCGATTGCGATCTGATATCCATAGATGACAGGAATCAGATGGCCGACATTTCAATGTGAAAACTATGTGAAAACATGATGTTTAGTTGAGTCCGACAGTGAGGAAACACAATTCAAACAATATTGCAGGGTCGTTTCAGAATAACGAACTGATAGTGTGTTTGCGTGGGTGACGATTCACACAAACATATCTGTGAGTTTAACGTTCTGGAAATGATGACTGGAAAGTAGAAAACAAAAGTCGGAAAGCAAAACCATCGTCGTGTTCGTTCGAATGACGATTCGAACGAAGACGCGCGATGGTGACGCGATTCGACGAAACGAAAACAAAACTCGACGCGAACGACAATAAACTTAATAAAATAAAATATTTAACGTTTTACAATTTTGAAACTCATCAAATAATTAAAAATAAATTTCTTTTATTTATTTCATGTAAATTACGCGTTATTTTCCAGATACACGACGAAATCACAAACCGAGCAACCGAAACGGACCCGAACACCACATAGGGTATAAAAACCCTAAATGAAAGGGTTTCTTTCATTTTTCACCTCCACAACCCTTTCTCTCTCTAATTTCCGGCTACCACTCTCACCACCACCAAACCACCTTCAAAACCCCATAACTCTCTCATTTCTCAACCGATTCGAGTGATTCTTGCGGCCACGCGTAGCTCTTGAAGCCCTCTACACGAAAGTACAACAGATCTTGTACTTTTTCCAGCCAAATTTGAGGTATGATGCATCAAAGATCTACGAAAATAGGGTTTCATGTGTGTTGAACAATCATGGGTGTTAACCGAATCTAGACTCATCTCCACGACCTACACACCTTCAAGAACCTTCCTACTATCAGATACGGTCGAACAAACAACTCAAAACCAGAGTCGGAGTTGGGTGGAGTCAGCTGTGCATAGGGTTCGGGGGCCTATGGCCGAACCTGTAAACCATGGGAGCAAGGGTGGCGAACCCCTAAGGTTCCACGAACCCTTGACCATCTCACGAACCCTTCTGCTTCCAGCATGCTAGACGAACCCCACATGCCGAACCTGTGAGTGCAGCGAACCATTGTTGGTCCAAACCCAGCCGAACCCTACACCCTCGACCGAACCCTCTACGAACCATGCACACAGGCGAACCAGTTGGAAGACTCACGAACCTTTGGGATACGAACCTGATTATTTGAACACCCTACTACCGAACCCAAGACAGCTAGTACCTTCGACCGAACCATGGGGGCCTATTGTTGTAGCCGAACCCATGACAGTGGGGTTAGAAGGTTCGCTGTGGGGGGATGCCATAATTCCGGTCGATTGGTTTAAGTCCAACAGCAATTATCCTATCCACAAATCATAAACTCGGCCCATGCCACAACTTGAAGCCCACCTAATCCTTTGGTCCGATTTCATTTGATCAAAATGTGAGAGTTTTCTAGGCCCAACAACAATCCTGTTCAGCCCAATACACGCATTGAGGCCCAATAACAGCAAACAGGCCCAACAACCCTTTTTCGGCCCACTATGGCTGTTCGGCCCAAACTAATTAACCCAAGTCTTTTACTTAGCCCACTATAGCTTAACCGACCCAAGACTTGAACCTCCATATGTCCTAGGCCCAAGGGCATCTAATTCGGCCCAATAACACATACCTAGGGATCACATTCAATTTCATTCGGCCCATAAACAAACAATCGTCCATGGACATTAATTCGGCCCACACGACACAATTTGAAACAAACACTTGAAAACAATGTAACGAATAACATGTAAAGTGTTTTTGAAATATTACAAAGGTGGTAACTAAGACATTAACACTTATACATAACCCCTAACAATCATTTTATGAAATTAATTATGGCAATTGGA
The DNA here is from genome assembly GCA_009363875.1 of Mikania micrantha. Classification (NCBI taxonomy): domain Eukaryota; kingdom Viridiplantae; phylum Streptophyta; class Magnoliopsida; order Asterales; family Asteraceae; genus Mikania; species Mikania micrantha. Next base: position 20,460,186 of record CM018688.1, read on the forward strand.
AATCTAAGACACGTGCTAGGGAATCAAGACAAAACACACGACTTAAGGGCCGAATGAGGATTGAGACCGCGGCTCACGAGTGTTAGCCAACTTTCAGGCTAACACATACACACGCACAAATCACAATGATTGATACTTACGAGTCAAATACAATGTGAAATCAATACAGGATCGTGAAAACACTACAAGAACAATCAAAGAGCGCGTGCATTCTTTCTTTTTAAGCTAAGTAAACCTTACAACAACAAGGTGAGTTCATATGCCCCTTTTCTTTAATCTTTACTGATTTTAAACTCACGGGGCTGAGAAACATGCTTTACTTTTATTCATTTAAAAGTTTTGCTTACATATTGCTAATACTTTGATTAATTGATATTAAATTGCTTATTACCATATATCATTGTATGCATGCTTGTATGATTACATGATGACAGGGAAAAATAAGATGATGATGATATTGTAATATCATAATCATCAATACAATAGAATAACATAGTTGTAAGATTATCTCCTACAACACTTAGTTATTCTTACAAGAATTAACTTAGAAACAATTAAAAGGAACGTGTTGACAAGAATAAGACATAAGAATGATATAAAGATAACATATCTTTATTACATCATTCATATACAAGAGTGAACTTAGTATAATAAGACAGGTGCTTATAATCCTTAATTTACAATTCAACACATATTCAAGAGAACATGGAACAATCATCATACAACACCTGAGTCACTAAGTGTAGTTAAGATTTGATCTTAACACAGCTTAATGACAACAAGGTGACTTCATGGGAATAAGTAATGGTAATCATGATAACATAATCTCATGATAACAACACCATTCACACATTGATTAGCATAAAGTAATAAGACAAGTTCTTATTCAATTTTGTTAACACTCAGAGAACAATTACATCCGTGAACACTAATACAATTAATTGCTATTGAACTGTTGTATTATATCATTTCAGTCATGTGCCATGTATTCAAAAGATCACGGTAAGACCCTTTCATAAATCGCTATACCAGTTAGTTTGACGTGACTAAACCGACGATAGCATAGTGGTACCATAGGTTTGACAAACCTCTAGCTTGTAGGGCTAGTATGTTGATCGTATTGATTCAATGACCGGTAACGTTTGACCGGTGACAGGGCGACTTCAAGTCAGGTTCTGGGAAAGCGTCACATGGTGATATTAATAAACAGGAATATTGTAATTAATCCAGCGGGATCCTATTGACTAGTAGGTTGAGGAAATGATCTTACCTCATATTTCACTACTAGTAATAGCTTTCGTTGAGGACACTAGACATACAAAGTGGTAGAGGTAAATCGGATGCATTGAAATCTGATTACATGAGGATTTCAATGGATTCCTTTTAGGCTCTATGCACTATAGTTCAAGAACAAATTGCAAGAGGTTAACTAACACTCTTAATACTTAAAAGTGTAACAACAGTTAACTCCACAAATATAGAATAATACAAGGGACAGATTTGATAAATCTAATATCCTTAACATATAATGGTTATCTAAACTCCGGTTCGATAACTACAATTACATCATTATATTATTCTATACAAGTTATCACAGGTGATTCAAGAACAATATGGACAAGAGGATTGGGAATGGAAATCAATAGTTGTATTGCAAGTTGTGTGGAGTTCTAGTAGTGGTGTGGTGGGATGTTGGCTAGGGCTTAGTTCCCTTACATATGCCCTATATATAAGCATCACTACTAGGATGAAATATTACTTGTAAGTATAACTATTGAGAAGCCATTGGGTGAACAAGTGAACAAATGACATACAAGTAACAAAATACATATTGTGATTGTGCATGTGAATGAATCAAGGTTTTCAATTAACTTACTTATGAACTCACCAACCTAGTGTTGACTTTGTTAAATGCATGTTTTTCTCAGGTGACGGACACGTGTAGATACATATATGCAAGTACTAAGCTAGAGGACTTTTAGAAGACCTAGCTTACTTTTGATGGCATACTTTTGGATGACAAAACAGTGAACCACTTTTGTATATCTTGTACAGATACAAGATATAAACTCATTGATTCTTTTTTATTAGATTTACTTAGTTAAATTATGATGGAACAATGTAATTATGACAATCCGGCAATTTCTGGTTAACCCCGTTAACCAGAAACTGACAAAAATGAGGCAAAATCGAACACAATCAAACCTGAGGGGTTAGAATTAATCAAGTTCAACCTTAATAGGCTTAAATTGCAAGGGTTAAACTTGTAACATCATGAAATAAACAATTTTGACTTATAAAGTCAAAATTCGTGTGATTTTGCAACAAAAAAATCGAATTTCATGTTTAATTCAAGTGAAAACCGAAATTGATTTCTCTTAATCATTCTATTAATGATTACTAATGAGTAGCAGGCGTTATTAGTCCATTAACATCGAAATTAACTCAATTGGTAGTGTAAAAGTCGAAACCGTCGTATAGGGTATTAGAACTCGCATAATTCGATTTCAACATCACAAATTGAGTATCCCAGAGCATCAGTCGGCATTGTCAGAGAGTTTATCACAAGACAATTTGATCGCAGAAGCTTCGAATTGAAGGATTGGATTTCGTAGAGGCCGAACTTAGGGCTAGAAGTTGATCTCTTTCAATTAAGCATCAAAACAAGTAAGTTTTCTATCCTACAACACCTAAAAGTGCCGACTAGGGTTAAACCTAAACCAATTTTGACAGAGAACACTTAATTCTTTGATTTTTGATTCTAGGGTTCTTGATAAGAATGCGATTGGGGGTTTTTATGCAAACGAATTCGAAACTCAAATTGATTTTCACTATCAGTTTCGGAATGGCATGTTAAACGAAAATCCCATATCAATTTCATATCACACATTCGAATTAATCGAATTCAATAACTAGGGTTCATATAAGAAACGGTTTTGGGGGTTTTTGATTTAACAAGTCTAAGAATCAAATTATTATGCATGAATAGTTTCATGAGATGCCGATTAACGAAATACACAAATCAATTTCATAAGATGATAGCGAATTTGTCGATCTCGAGTTCTAGGGTTCTTGAATGAAAGTGTTTTGGGGGTTTCGATTTGAATGAGCTTAGAAATGAAATTAAGCAACACAGAGAGCTTCGGAATTTGTTATTCATCGATAACCCTCTATCAATTTCATAAAGTAAAAACGAATTGAATGATTCTTGATTTCTAGGGTTTTCGGTTAACATCATTTAGGGTTTTTGATCCAAATGAACTTGGAACTTGAACTAATCACCACAGAGGGATTCGAATTATGGGTTTAAATGAAAACCCTAAGTTTATTCAGTTTAACATCAACGAAGTTAACCATTTTGAACAAGGAATTTTGATAAACCGTATGTGAACCTTTATATACGTTTTTTTTATGGTTTGAGTTGATGATTATCAAATTAAAAGGGTGGGTGAACTCGTATGGATACATAGAACCATAGCCCTATGGTTTCAGCCTCGATTGGGTTCGAATTGGGGTTCGATTAGGGTCAATTGGGTAGTATTGGGCTTGAATGAATAAGCAAAAGGGGAACCGGCCCATGGATGTTTAAAACTATTTAGATATGAATCTGTTAACAAATGTTGAACCAGAATAGATGGTAGGGGTTGAGTGTTTGGGGCAGGAGGTCATGGGTTCGATTCCGGCTTCACCTGTTTTTGAGATTTAATTCAATTTTGGTTTTTAGCCCATAACTCACTCGTTCTGACTCCGATTCGACCCGTTCAAAAGGCGTTGGAACCAGAATTCAGTTCCGAACGTATTAGTATAATAAAATATATATTTTGTCATGAAACCATAAATCACGTATAAATACGCGTGTTTAACGAAATCGTAGATAGTTGAACGATTTAAACAAATGAACTTAAAATCGTACATACTTTTGTATGTACGTTTCGAACATTCTAACATACGTGTGTTGACATGTATGTGATTACAAACATGATTCAACATTACGAATAACACGAAGTTATTGTAATGACACAGATTATTCGTAGAGGATTTTCTGCGCGATTTCACGTGTGTTAATCATTCTGCAACAATCAAAGGTGCGTACACAGCCCCTTTATTATTTTAACTGTTTTGGGGGAGAAAACATGTGCAACAAACATTTTAGATACATATCACTTGCATGAGTTAGCTGTTTACATTTAGTGCAAACATAGCATTACAAGTCCTTACATTACGAACCGTTTAGTTTGCCGTAGCGCAAAGCGTGGTAGTTGGAAATAGTTCTATTAGGTTTGACAAACCTCACTTGGTATATGGGATCTACGCAAGTGTTTGACTGACCAAACACACATTACTATTGTTTGTGCTAGACAATAGTGGCAAGGTAAAACATGCGTTAGCATGCAACAGTCAGCTTCGGTGTCGACCACTTATGTAAATAGTATAAATGACTAGCTATCATGACTATGCATGTGTGATTATGTTATCTGCAAACATTATATTCAAACTGTTGTTTTAAACATTGTGAATACTTAAACGTGTGTAATGCACCAACCTTTGTGTTGACTTGATTTACATGTTTTCTCAGGACGCTAAGGTATACAAGAAAGCAGGCATGGACTAGGAGATCGAGTCGCATGCATTACATTTTTGTTGTTTGGATTGAACATTTGGGATTTTGTTTACAACTGTTACATTTGTTATTGTTTTTAAAACGTTTCCGCAGACTTTGAAAACTTTGATATTACATTTTTAGACCAAATTATGTTTTGAAATTCATATAGAGGTCTTCGTTATGTCTAATGATCTGAGATCCTGGTTTGTCACGTCCCAAACGGTATGATTCCGTTAGTTGAAAATTGGGGGTGTGACAGATTGGTATCAGAGACATTGGTTATAGCGAACTAGGTTTGCATTTGTAGACTTAGACTGTAACTGTTAGACATTAGACACGCATAACTGTTAGACATTAGACACGCATACTTACACATATCCCTTAGAAATTACATATGGCATTATGTAATAGACTTGCTTACACATTCCATAACACTGCACTCACATATGGTATTATGTGACAGATATGGCATCTTCATCATCAGCACCATACATATACATTGATGATTCGGAGGATGAGGAGCCGGTAGTTCCAGTACCACCATCATCACCAGCACCACCTATTCCATCTCCTCCACCATCTGAGAGGGATGACTCAGACCCTGAGGAAGATCTGGAGGAGGATCCGGATGAGGACCCAGAGGAGGATCCGGAGGAGGATCCGAATGAGGATCAGGAGGAGGATACTCAGGAGATTCCTGCTGAGGGACCTTCTACTCATCCACCACCTGCATTGGATGTTCCTGAGCCTAAGAGGCAACGGACTGACTTTGAGGAGATTGCCAAACTACGTGAGGACTTGTACTGGGCAAATGATAGGATTGAGTACAATGTTCGGGAACTCTGGGATGCGAATGAAAGACAAGACAACCTTGCCAACCTGGTTAATGAGATGCGAGATGAGATCATCCAGTTGACTGGTCTTCTTCAAGCTTCTGAGAACCGAGCTGAGATTCTGGAAGGCAGACTTGTAGCCTTGGAAGATTTGGTGGTCTCGGAGAATGAAGAAGAGGATGAAGAGGAGGAAGGGGAGGAACCAGCACCAGCTGTTGATTCTGATCCTGAATCCACTATTGAGGATGCTTGACTTTCTTTGTTTTGTTTAAACTTATTAGAGACGGGTTGTGTCCCTACATTAGAAGTTTTAAACCTATGTTTTGATTTTGAAAGTATTGTACTCAAATCAGATTATTATCTATTGAAAGCTATTATTTACTGACAACAGTTGTGTTGATTCCTACATTACATGGTTGTTGTTTGTTGTATTGTTTACACATGTCACATTGGATTTTGATAACACTCTAACATTTCTTTTAACTAGGAAGACAATGGCCGGTGAGAACGTACAGATGACAGTTGCTGAGCTCAATGAGCTGATCAATAACAGGGTCACGGAGGCAATAGCGAACTACGTTCAGACACACACTACAGGTCCACAGGGTCCAGCAGGGGGATTGGTGAATCCACCGGTGTGTACGTTCAAGATGTTCTTGGACTGTAAGCCACATAACTTCAAAGGATCGGAGGGAGCCATTGGACTCCTACGATGGATTGAAAAAGCCGAATCAGTTTTTGAGATGTGTAACTGTCCTGAGGAGAATAAGGTTAAGTATGCCACTGGAACCTTGGAAGGTCCGGCATTAATGGTTTCAAGACCTTATTGCAAGAGGAGTATTGTCCTCGTAGTGAAATGCAGAAACTGGAGGAGGAGTATTGGCACCTCAAGATGGAGGGGTCAAACATCGAGGAGTACACGACTCAATCTCATGAACTGGCCAGACTTCTACCTCACATGGCTACTCCAGCCAGCAAGTGGATAGAGAGGTACATCAGGGGATTGGTGCCTCAGATCCAGGGATTGGTCACTTCTGCAAATCCCACAAAAATTCAACAAGCTGTTCGTTTAGCGCACCAACTGACTGATCAGGCAGTGTTACAGGGAACTCTGCCTAAACGAACATCAGCTACTAAGGTGGGAGACCACAAGAGGAAGTGGGAAAGCAATAACTCCAAGAACTTCAACCAACAGCCTTTTCAGCAGAATCAGAAGCAGGATTCAAACAAGTCTTATCACAACTCGAATGGTGGTCAGCAGTCATCATCATCAGGGGGTTATATTGGTAAACATCCAAAGTGCAATAAGTGTGGATTTCATCATGCTGGAAATCAGTGTGATAAGTTTAGGTGTCAAAGGTGTGGTAAAACAGGGCATGCAGCTAAGGATTGCCGTGGAGAGCTGCAAAACAACTCTAACAATCAGAATAACAATCAGAACAACGCACAGAAGGGTTGTTTTGAGTATGGTAAGATGGGGCACTTCAAAAAGGATTGCCCACAACTAAAGAAAGGCGGGGCTAATGAGACAAATGGCAACGGCAACGGAAATGGCAATGGCACCAACAACAACAACAATAACAACAACAATGGTGCTAGGGGCAGGGCGTTTGTGATTGGAGGGCGTCAGGCACGGGAGGATCCCAACATTGTCACGGGTACGTTCCTCTTAAATAATCACTATGCCTCTATGTTATTTGACACTGGTGCAGACCGGAGTTTTGTATCTAGTTCACTTTCTAAGTTGCTAAATGTTAGTCCCACTGCCTTAGAAAACCCATACACTGTAGAACTAGCTGATGGAAAGTTAATTGTAGTAGAACATATCCTTAAGGGATGTATCCTTGATTTGATGGGTCAGACATTGGAAATTGATCTTATGCCTATCACTTTAGGCAGTTTTGATGTAGTCATTGGCATGGACTGGTTGTCCAAAAACCAGGCTGAAATAGTGTGCCATGAAAAGATCGTTCGTATACCTCTTTCGCATGGAGAGACATTGTATGTACAAGGCGAAAAGACCAGTACGCCACTGCGTCTCATATCTTGTATGAAAGCACACAAATGTCTGCGTAAGGGTCATACGGCAGTTATAGCACTTATAACTGAAAAGCCAGTAACTGAGAAGAAGATTGAAAACATACCAGTAGTTTGTGAATTTCCGGAAGTATTTCCAGAAGACTTACCGGGATTACCGCCTATCAGACAGGTGGAATTCCGAATCGACCTTACACCAGATGCAGCACCGATAGCCAGGGCGCCTTATCGACTTGCACCATCAGAGATGCAAGAGTTATCTACACAACTACAAGAGTTGTTGGATAAGGGTTTTATACATCCTAGTTTTTCACCGTGGGGAGCTCCAGTTTTATTTGTTAAGAAGAAGGACGGGACTTTCCGTATGTGCATCGATTACCGGGAACTTAACAAAGTTACCATCAAAAACCGGTATCCGTTACCTAGAATTGACGATCTGTTCGATCAGTTGCAAGGTTCGAGTTACTACTCGAAGATTGATCTCAGATCGGGTTATCATCAACTAAGATTCCAGGAGGAGGATATTCCAAAGACAGCATTCAGGACGCGCTATGGCCATTATGAGTTCTTGGTCATGCCATTTGGGTTGACAAACGCTCCAGCTGTATTCATGGATCTCATGAATCGTGTTTGTAAACCTTATCTCGATAAGTTTGTCATTGTTTTCATTGATGACATTCTCATCTATTCTCAGACTGAGGAGGAGCATGCTGAACATCTTCGATTACTGTTGGAGTTACTGAAACAGGAACAATTGTACGATAAATTCTCGAAATGTGATTTCTGGATGCGAGAAGTACAATTCCTGGGTCATATAGTTAATGAAAAGGGTATACATGTTGATCCAGCGAAAATTGAAGCGATTAAGAATTGGGAAGCTCCAAAGACCCCTACTGAGGTACGACAATTCCTTGGTTTTGGCGGGTTATTACCGAAGATTCATTGAGGGATTCTCAAAGATCTCTCAACCACTTACAGCTCTTACGCACAAGGGAACAAAGTATAACTGGACGGATAAACAGGAAGCTGCATTTCAGTTGTTGAAACAGAAACTCTGCAGTGCACCGATTCTGTCCTTACCGGAAGGGACGGAAGACTTTGTGGTGTATTGTGATGCATCTGCACAGGGTTTGGGATGTGTGTTGATGCAACGTGATAAAGTGATTGCTTATGCTTCAAGACAACTACGACCACACGAAAAGAATTACACTACTCATGACTTGGAGTTAGGAGCAGTGGTTTTTGCTTTGAAAATTTGGAGGCATTACCTGTATGGAACCAAGTGTACCATTTACACTGATCATAAGAGTTTGCAACATATCTTTGATCAGAAGGAGCTTAATATGAGACAGCGACGGTGGGTTGAGTTGTTGAACGACTACGAATGCGCGATTAAGTATCATCCGGGAAAAGCTAATGTGGTAGCTGATGCTTTAAGCAGAAAAGACACATCTACAAGACGGGTTCGCGCACTCATGATGACGATACATACTGACTTACCTGACAAGGTACGTAGTGCTCAGCTTGAGGCCTTGATAAAGGAAAACTTGGTACAGGAATCCTTACGGGGAATGGAGGAACAATTGGATGTTAAACCTGATGGGATTCGTTATTTCATCAATCGACTGTGGATACCTTTGTATGGAGGTTTAAGGGAACTCGTGATGGATGAAGCGCACAAGTCTAGATATTCAGTCCATCCGGGATCAGATAAGATGTATCATGACTTGAAGGCACTGTATTGGTGGCCTCACATGAAAGCAGACATTCCTAGATACGTTAGCAAATGTTTGACTTGTTCGAAAGTCAAAGTGGAATATCAGAAACCATCTGGTTTGCTACAACAACCAGAAATACCAATGTGGAAATGGGAACAGATTTCGATGGACTTCATTACTAAGTTACCCCGTACATCGAGTGGTTGTGATATGATATGGGTAATTGTCGATCGATTAACGAAATCTGCACATTTCCTAGCAATCAAGGAAACCGACAAGATGGAAAAACTGACTCGTATTTACATCAAGGAAGTGGTAGCACGACATGGCGTGCCAATCTCTATCATATCAGATCGGGATGCGCGATTTACTTCCAACTTTTGGAAATCACTTCATAAGTCATTGGGAACTCGTTTGGATATGAGTACCGCATATCATCCACAGACCGACGGTCAAAGTGAACGTACGATTCAAACGCTCAATGATATGTTACGAGCTTGTGTAATTGACTTTGGTGATAGCTGGGAAAACCATTTGCCGTTAGTGGAATTCTCTTACAACAATAGTTATCATACAAGTATTCAGGCAGCACCGTTTGAAGCTTTGTATGGTCGCAAATGTCGTTCACCGGTTTGCTGGGCTGAAATTGGTGACAGTCAAATAACAGGTCCTGAACTCGTACACGAAACGACAAAGAAGATAGTTCAAATCCGGAACCGTATGGCAGTGGCCCGGGATCGACAGAAGAGTTATGCTGACAAACGTCATAAGCCGTTGGAATTTCAAGTAGGAGACCGAGTTCTTCTAAAGGTATCACCTTGGAAAGGTGTGATACGATTCGGCAAACGCGGGAAGCTTAGTCCACGTTACGTAGGACCTTTTGAGATTCTGAAAAGGATTGGTCCAGTTGCGTATCAACTCAAATTACCGGATGAACTCAGTGGAGTTCATGATGTCTTTGATGTTTCAAACATGAAGAAATGTCTTTCTGATGAGACATTGATTGTACCGTTGGAAGAAATACAAGTAGACGAGCAGTTACGATTCATTGAAGAACCAGCAGAAATCATGGACCGAGAGGTCAAACAACTTAAGCAAAGCAAGATTCCGATAGTCAAAGTTCGGTGGAATTCAAGACGTGGTCCTAAATTCACATGGGAACGAGAAGATCAAATGATGAAGAAATATCCTCATCTGTTCAAAACAACAACTACAAACACTTAGAGCGCACGTTAAATTTCGGGACGAAATTTCCTTCAACAAGGGGATGACGTGATGCTTCACACATCAACACTTCAGATTTTAAACGGTAAGCACAAACATTTTATGCAATTGGTTTTTTTAACAAACATTGTGCTACATTACATTTTATGTGCTATATTTCATATGTTATATGTTATAGTAGTACATACATGATTAGTTATATCTTTTGCTATGTGTGAGGTTGCATAGTACAAACAGTTGCAAACACTCACTATGTGCAAGATTACACAGCACAGTATGATCAAACACAAACAGTCACAGTTAGGTGAACTAACTAGTGTACACGCAAAACAATTACATAGAATGATCACACTTAGTTGTGATGTTGCAAACATTAGATTCGTGTGTAAGTACACACAAGCACACAAAATGATCAAACCACACTAACACGTACGATTTGAACTCGCAAGTAGTTTCCTAACTACTTCTAACGTTTTACAATTTCCGGGACGAAAATTCCTTCAACAAGGGGATGATGTGACAATCCGGCAATTTCTGGTTAACCCCGTTAACCAGAAACTGACAGAAATGAGGCAAAATCGAACACAATCAAACCTGAGGGGTTAGAATTAATCAAGATCAGTCTTAATAGGCTTAAATTGCAAGGGTTAAACTTGTAACATCATGAAATAAACAATTTTGACTTATAAAGTCAAAATTCGTGTGATTTTGCAACAAAAAAATCGAATTTCATGTTTAATTCAAGTGAAAACTGAAATTGATTTCTCTTAATCATTCTATTAATGATTACTAATGAGTAGCAGGCGTTATTAGTCCATTAACATCGAAATTAACTCAATTGGTAGTGTAAAAGTCGAAACCGTCGTATAGGGTATTAGAACTCGCATAATTCGATTTCAACATCACAAATTGAGTATCCCAGAGCATCAGTCGGCATTGTTAGAGAGTTTATCACAAGACAATTTGATCGCAGAAGCTTCGAATTGAAGGATTGGATTTCGTAGAGGCCGAACTTAGGGCTAGAAGTTGATCTCTTTCAATTAAGCATCAAAACAAGTAAGTTTTCTATCCTACAACACCTAAAAGTGCCGACTAGGGTTAAACCTAAACCAATTTTGACTGAGAACACTTAATTCTTTGAGTTTTGATTCTAGGGTTCTTGATAAGAATGCGATTGGGGTTTTTATGCAAACGAATTCGAAACTCAAATTGATTTTCACTATCAGTTTCGGAATGGCATGTTAAACGAAAATCCCATATCAATTTCATATCACACATTCGAATTAATCGAATTCTATAACTAGGGTTCATATAAGAAACGGTTTTGGGGGTTTTTGATTTAACAAGTCTAAGAATCAAATTATGATGCATGAATAGTTTCATAAGATGCCGATTAACGAAATACACAAATCAATTTCATAAGATGATAGCGAATTTGTCGATCTCGAGTTCTAGGGTTCTTGAATGAAAGTGTTTTGGGGGGTTTCGATTTGAATGAGCTTAGAAATGAAATTAAGCAACACAGAGAGCTTCGGAATTTGTTATTCATCGATAACCCTCTATCAATTTCATAAAGTAAAAACGAATTGAATGATTCTTGATTTCTAGGGTTTTCGGTTAACATCATTTAGGGTTTTTGATCCAAATGAACTTGGAACTTGAATTAATCACCACAGAGGGATTCGAATTATGGTTTTAAATGAAAACCCTAAGTTTATTCAGTTTAACATCAACGAATTTAACCAATTTGAACAAGGAATTTTGATAAACCGTATGTGAACCTTTATATACGTTTTTTTTATGGTTTGAGTTGATGATTATCAAATTAAAAGGGTGGGTGAACTCGTATGGATACATAGAACCATAGCCCTATGGTTTCAGCCTCGATTGGGTTCGAATTGATTAGGGTCAATTGGGTAGTATTGGGCTTGAATGAATAAGCAAAAGGGGAACCGGCCCATGGATGTTTAAAACTATTTAGATATGAATCTGTTAACAAATGTTGAACCATAATAGATGGTAGGGGTTGAGTGTTTGGGGCAGGAGGTCATGGGTTTGATTCCGGCTTCACCTGTTTTTGAGACTTAATTCAATTTTGGTTTTTAGCCCATAACTCACTCGTTCTGACTCCGATTCGACCCGTTCAAAAGGCGTTGGAACCAGAATTCAGTTCCGAACGTATTAGTATAATAAAATATATATTTTGTCATGAAACCATAAATCGCGTATAAATACGTGTGTTTAACGAAATCGTAGATAGTTGAACGATTTAAACAAATGAACTTAAAATCGTACATACTTTTGTATGTACGTTTCAAACATTCTAACATACGTGTGTTGACATGTATGTGATTACAAACATGATTTAACATTACGAATAACATGACGTTATTGTGATGACACAGATTCTTCGTAGAGGATTTTCTGCGCGATTTCACGTGTGTTTATCATTCTGCAACAATCAAAGGTGCGTACACGGCCCCTTTATTATTTTAACTGTTTTGGGGGAGAAAACATGTGCAACAAACATTTTAGATACATATCACTTGCATGAGTTAGCTGTTTACATTTAGTGCAAACATGGCATTACATGTCCTTACATTACGAACCGTTTAGTTTGCCGTAGCGCAAAGCGTGGTAGTTGGAAATAGATCTATTAGGTTTGACAAACCTCACTTGGTAGATGGGATCTACGCAAGTGTTTGACTGACCAAACACACATTACTATTGTTTGTGCTAGACAATAGTGGCAAGACAAAACATGCGTTAGCATGCAACAGTCAACTTCGGTGTCGACCACTTATGTAAATAGTATAAATGACTAGCTATCATGACTATGCATGTGTGATTATGTTATCTGCAAACATTATATTCAAACTGTTGTTTTAAACATTGTGAATACTTAAACCTGTGTAATGCACCAACCTTTGTGTTGACTTGATTTACAACTTTTCTCAGGACGCTAAGGTATACAAGAAAGCAGGCATGGACTAGGAGATCGAGTCGCATGCATTACATTTTTGTTGTTTGGATTGAACATTTGGGATTTTGTTTACAACTGTTACATTTGTTATTGTTTTTAAAACGCTTCCGCAGACTTTGAAAACTTTGATATTACATTTTTAGACCAAAGTACGTTTTGAAATTCATATAGAGGTCTTCGTTATGTCTAATGATCTGAGATCCTGGTTTGTCACGTCCCAAACGGTATGATTCCGTTAGTTGAAAATTGGGGGTGTGACAGTAATTTAACTTTGTAATTCTATTCCATGTCTTGTTAGCATTTCTCATTTATACCTTATGTGCTATGTAAACAATCTGATCATTTGATTATCACTCATGATATCGCGCCCCGGGAACCTTCCGCCCGACGGGAAAACACGATCCGTTCCCGCCGGCCTGGGGTGTGACAGATTGGTATCAGAGCCATGGTTATAGAGAAATATAGGTCATATTACTTAAACGGTTTGGCCTAGACTATAACCTAGGGACCCTCATATAGAGATCATGTGACTTAGGATTCTATTTGCATATGTCTTCTACTTCTGATCACTGCACTAACCGATTACTTTCGGTTATGATCAGAATGCCGCCAAGAAGACAACCACCTCTATTACCATTGACTCAAGGCTCTGCTCCTCACTCATCTACGCCGACACCACCTAACTCTCCTCCGCCTCCACCTCCTCCTCCGCCACCACCAGCTTATCAGTTGGACCCTGCTACTGTGGCATTGGCCACTCTTCTTACTAGCCAACTTAGGGAGGTGATTCCAGAGATGATGAACCGTATCAACAACAACAACAGTAACAACATTGCTAACTCATCTGGAGAAGGCAGCGGTAACACCAGGCAAAATCAGGACTATGCCTACAAGAACTTTGTAGGTTGCAAGCCACCCAGTTTCAGTGGCAATGAGGGGGCAGTCGGATTGATTCAGTGGATCGAGAAGATGGAGGCTACCCTCGACATCAGTGGCTGTCCTGAACAGAACAGAGTCAAGTATGCTGCGGGATCATTTAGCAAGCGAGCGTTAACTTGGTAGAACGCTCAGATTTCAGTCAGAGGCCGGGATGAGGCTCAGGCTATGTCTTGGAATGACTTCAAGGCGATGTTGAGGGCAGAGTTTTTCCCAAGAAATGAACTGAAAAAGGTTGAGATTGAACTGCTCAATCTGGAAATGATTGGTGCTGGGCATCTGGCTTACACCACACGATTTCATGAGTTAGCTACTTTGGCACCGGATGTGGTGCCAACATTGGAAAAGAGGATTGAACGGTATGTCGGGGGACTACCGCCCAGTATCCGAGGTCATGTTATCTCTGCTCACCCTACTACCATGGAGTTAGCTGTTACGCTGTCAGCATCCCTGACAGATATGATGGTTGCTTCTCGTCAATTCAAGAAGGAGGCTGACTCAGCCAAGGCTGGAACTTCCAAGAAGTCGGATAAACGTCCGGCTAAGAAACAAAAGGTGGTTAGAAACTTTGCTGCCACTACTCAAGCTTCAATGCGCAACTAGCCACAACCATTGGAGATCAGGATGCCATACACTGGCACTGCACCTCTGTGCAACTCATGCCAGTACCATCATATGCCAAACATCCCGTGCAAACACTGCACGAACTCTGGGAAGTTTGGACACTGGGCCGACAGCTGCAGGAGTCCGAGAGCTCCAAACAGAAACAACAACGCAGCTACTGCTGCTGCTGCAGATCCTAGGTCTTGCTACAACTGTGGTGAACCAGGACATTTCTCTCGGGATTGTCCCAAGAGGAATCAACAAGGGGATCAAGCACCAAGAGGACGAGCTTTTCAGATAGGAGCTGCTGCCGCTCGACAGGACCCGAATGTTATTACGGGTACATTTCTCTTATCTGACTTCTATGCATCCATATTATTTGACACTGGTGCGGATCAGAGTTTCATCTCATCCGATTTTTCATGCCATCTTAATTATGATAAGGAATTGTTAGACTCCCCTTACACTATCGAGATAGCAAACGGCAAACAGATCACAGTAGACACTATATTTAGGAATTGCCCACTAACACTTGGCGATCATACATTTTCCATCGACTTGATACCGATGGAGTTGGGCAGTTTCGACATCATCATCGGAATGGATTGGCTATCTCTTAATAGAGTTGAGTTCATCTGTTCCGATAAACTACTACGCATTCCTGTGGAGAATAATGAGGTCTTGGAGATTCGTGGAGATCAAGCGAAACGCAGTGTCAAGATAATATCGTGCATGAAGGCTCGCAAGTATTTACGAAAACAATGCGTTGCATTCCTAGCTCACGTGATTCAGAAAGACAAGAAAGAGATCAAGATTAAAGATGTACCAGTTGTGAGAGACTTTGCAGATGTGTTTCCAGATGATTTACCGGGACTGCCACCTGAGAGATCGGTGCAGTTCCGAATCGATCTGATTCTGGGAGCAACTCCTGTAGCTAAGTCTCCTTATAGACTTGCTCCATCAGAGATGCAGGAGCTGTCTAATCAGTTACAAGAGTTACTCGATAAAGGATTCATCCGACCGAGCTTTTCCCCGTGGGGAGCTCCGGTTCTTTTTGTGAAAAAGAAGGATGGAACTTTTAGGATGTGCATAGATTATCGAGAACTCAACAAACTCACTATCAAGAATCGGTACTCGTTACCGAGGATTGATGATTTTTTTTGATCAGTTACAGGGAGCACAGTACTTTTCAAAGATAGACCTGAGATCAGTTTATCATCAGCTCCGGATACAAGAGGAAGACATACCAAAGACGGCCTTTCGTACCCGATATGGTCATTACGAATTCATGGTGATGCCATTCGGTCTGACGAATGCACCAGCAGTGTTCATGGATTTGATGAACCGGGTGTGCAAGCCGTATCTAGATCAGTTTGTTATCATCTTCATTGATGATATACTGATTTATTCAAAGAACAAGAAAGAACATGAGCAACACCTCAAGACAGTTTTGGAGCTTCTGAAAGAAGAACGACTTTATGCCAAATTCTCCAAGTGTGAATTTTGGTTAAGTGAAGTTCAGTTCTTGGGTCACGTGATTAACAGTGATGGTATTCATGTGGATCCTGCCAAGATAGAAGCAATCAAGAACTGGATGTGCCTACAACACCGACGGAGATCAGATCATTCTTGGGATTGGCAGGTTATTACAGGAGATTCATTTCGAATTTTTCTAAGATAACCTTGCCTCTCACCAAGCTCACACAGAAGACTGAACCTTTTGTGTGGACTCAGAAACAAGAAGAGGCATTCCAGACACTGAAACAAAGATTGTGCAATGCTCCAATCTTAACACTCCCAGAAGGCAATGATGACTTTGTAGTATATTGTGATGCTTCCCATCAGGGACTCGGATGTGTTTTGATGCAACGAGACAAAGTCATTGCTTATGCCTCACGACAGCTGAAGATACATGAGAAGAATTACACAACACACGATCTCGAACTAAGAGCTGTTGTTTTTGCATTAAAGATTTGGAGACATTACCTGTACGGTACCAAATGCACTATCTTCACAGATCACAAGAGTCTACAGCACATATTTGATTAGAAGGAGCTTAACATGAGACAGAGACGTTGGGTTGAACTCCTGAACGATTACGACTGTGTGATCAAATACCATCCGGGCAAAGAAAATGTTGTTGCAGATGCTTTGAGCCGGAAGGAAAGAGTCAAACCCTTACGCATTCGCGCAATGGGAATGACGATGCAAACAAGTTTGAGTGATCACATTCTACAAGCACAACAAGAAGCAGTGGCAAAAGACAATCTGAAACGCGAGCTCGATTGTGGAGCCGAGAAACATTTCAAGACAAAACAAGATGGAGTTATCTATTATCTGGATCGTGTATGGATTCCAGCAGTAGATGAACTTCGGACACTCATACTTGACGAGGCACACAAGTCACATTACTTAGTTCATCCTGGTGCCGATAAGATGTACCAAGATCTTAGGTCATTTTATTGGTGGCCGGATATGAAGAAAGACATTGCCACTTATGTTGGTAAATGTATTACATGTGCCAAAGTCAAAGCAGAACACCAGAAACCTTCGGGTTTGCTTGAACAACCGGAGATACCACAATGGAAGTGGGAGCAAATAGCTATGGATTTCATTACCAAGCTGCCCCGCACTTCCAGCAGATATGATTCTATTTGGGTCATCATTGATCGATTGACCAAGTCCGCACATTTCTTGCCAATCAGAGAGACGTACAAGATGGAGAAACTAGCGAGGCTATACATTGATGAAATAGTAGTTAGGCACGGGGTGCCATTGTCTATTATTTCTGACCGGGACAGTCGATTTACTTCGCGGTTCTGGCAATCATTGCAAAAATCCTTAGGGACAAGTGTTAACTTGATCACCGCTTATCATCCACAAATGGATGGACAAAGCGAGCGCACCATTCAAACCCTAGAGGATATGTTGAGAACATGCATCCTAGACTTCGGTGGAAGTTGGGACACACACTTACCACTCATTGAGTTCTCTTACAACAATAGCTACCACAACAGCATCGGATGTGCTCCTTTTGAAGCACTCTATGGTAGAAAATGTCGGTCTCCAATTTGTTGGACCGAAGTGGGGGACAACAGAATCACTGGGCCTGAACTTATTCAGGAAACTACCGATAAGATAGCCCAGATACAACAACGATTACAAGCAACACGTAGCCGCCAAAAGAGTTACACAGACAAACGGCGCAAGCCTTTGGAATTCAACGTGGGTGACCGAGTCATGTTGAAAGTGTCCCCACGGAAAGGCATGGTTCGTTTTGGGGCTAAGGGCAAGCTAGCACCTAGGTATGTCGGACCGTTTGAGATTACTCAACGTATAGGTCCTGTGGCATACAGACTCAGACTCTCCTATGAACTCAGTGGAGTGCACGACGTGTTTCATGTGTCAAATCTCAAAAGGTGCTTAGCAGACGAATCATTGATCATACCATTGGAAGAAATACAAGTTGATGAGAAACTACACTTCATTGAAGAACCTGTAGAGATTATGGAACGGGAAGTTAAGAAACTGAAACGTAGCCGTATCCCTATTGTAAAGGTTCGATGGAACTCCAAGCGTGGACCAGAATTTACTTGGGAGCGCGAGGACAACATGAAAGCCAAGTATCCTCACTTCTTCGAGAAGTGAAGCCCGACCTTTATGCTTAAATTTCGGGAAGAAATTTCTTTAACAGGGGGAGACTGTGACAACTAGTACCAGACCGGCCGGCAAGTCCGTACGGTAGGTGTACTTGCAACAGTAACTATGTGTACATACGTGATTGTAAACAGTATTTGTAATATCAGAAATCTAAATACAAGAAACCGTTGTATGTATTTTTGTGTAAACTTAAATACTGTAAGTACAACGTACATCTGAAACATTAGTTGTGTGTATTAAGTGAAAACTTAAATGCGGTTAACACAACAGATCAAGAGAAACAACAATGTTCAAGCAATTAACAGAAACAAATCGGTTGCGATCTGATATCCATAGATGACAGGAATCAGATGGCCGACATTTCAATGTGAAAACTATGTGAAAACAGGATGTTTAGTTGAGTCCGACAGTGAGGAAACACAATTCAAACAATATTGCAGTGTCGTTTCAGAATAACGAACTGACAGTGTGTTTGCGTGGGTGACGATTCACACAAACATATCTGTGAGTTTAACGTTCTGAAATGATGACTGGAAAGTAGAAAACAAAAGTCGGAAAGCAAAACCATCATCGTGTTCGTTCGAATGACGATTCGAACGAATACGCGCGATGGTGACGCGATTCGACGAAACGAAAACGAAACACGACGCGAACGACAATAAATTTAATAAAATAAAATATTTAACGTTTTACAATTTTGAAACTCATCAAATAATTAAATATAACTTTCTTTTATTTATTTCATTTAAATTACGCGTTATTTTCCAGATATGCGACGAAATCACAAACCGAGCAACCGAAACGGACCCGAACACCACATAGGGTATAAAAACCCTAAATGAAAGGGTTTCTTTCATTTTTCACCTCCACAACCCTTTCTCTCTCTAATTTCCAGCTACCACTCTCACCACCACCACCAACCCCATACCTAGGGATCACATTCAATTTCATCATTAATTCGGCCCACATGGCACAATTTGAAACAAACACTTGAAAACAATGTAACGAATAACATGTAAAGTGTTTTTGAAATATTACAAAGGTGGTAACTAAGACATTAACACTTATACATAACCCCTAACAATCATTTTATGAAATTAATTATGGCAATTGGAAATCTAAGACACGTGCTAGGGAATCAAGACAAAACACACGACTTAAGGGCCGAATGAGGATTGAGACCGCGACTCACGAGTGTTAGCCAACTTTCAGGCTAACACATACACGCGCACAAATCACAATGATTGATACTTACGAGTCAAATACAATGTGAAATCAATACAGGATCGTGAAAACACTACAAGAACAATCAAAGAGCGCGTGCATTCTTTCTTTTTAAGCTAAGTCAACCTTACAACAACAAGGTGAGTTCATATGCCCCTTTTCTTTAATCTTTACTGATTTTAAACTCACGGGGCTGAGAAACATGCTTTACTTTTATTCATTTAAAAGTTTTGCTTACATATTGCTAATACTTTGATTAATTGATATTAAATTGCTTATTATCATATATCATTGTATGCATGCTTGTATGATTACATGATGAGAGGGAAAAATAAGATGATGATGATATTGTAATATCATAACTCATCAATACAATAGAATAACATAGTTGTAAGATTATCTTCTACAACACTTAGTTATTCTTACAAGAATTAACATAGAAACAATTACAAGGAACGTGTTGACAAGAATAAGACATAAGAATGATATAAAATAACATATCTTTATTACATCATTTATATACAAAAGTGAACTTAGTATAATAAGACAGGTGCTTATAATACTTAATTTACAATTCAACACATATTCAAGAGAACATGGAACAATCATCATACAACACCTGAGTCACTAACTGTAGTTAAGATTTGATCTTAACACAGCTTAATGACAACAGGGTGACTTCATGGGAATAAGTAATGGTAATCATGATAACATAATCTCATGATAACAACACCATTCACACATTGATTAGCATAAAGTAATAAGACAAGTTCTTGTTCAATTTTGTTAACACTCAGAGAACAATTACTTCCGCGAACACTAATACAATTAATTGCTATTGAACTATTTTATTATATCATTTCAGTCATGTGCCATGTATTCAAAAGATCACGGTAAGACCCTTTCATAAATCGCTTAACCAGTTAGTTTGACGTGACTAAACCGACGATAGCATAGTGGTACCATAGGTTTGACAAACCTCTAGCTTGTAGGGCTAGTATGTTGATCGTATTGATTCAATGACCGGTAACGTATGACCGGTGACAGGGCGACTTCAAGTCAGGTTCTGGGAAAGCGTCACATGGTGATATTAATAAACAGGAATATTGTAATTAATCCACCGGGATCCTATTGACTAGTAGGTTGAGGAAATGATCTGACCTCATATTTCACTACAAGTAATAGCTTTCGTTGAGGACGCTAGACATACAAAGTGGTAGAGGTAAATCGGATGCATTGAAATTTGATTACGTGAGGATTTCAATGGATTCCTTTTAGGCTCTATGCACTATAGTTCAAGAACAAATTGCAAGAGGTTAACTAACACTCTTAATACTTAAAAGTGTAACAACAGTTAACTCCACAAATATAGAATAATACAAGGGACGGATTTGATAAATCTAATATCCTTAACATATAATGGTTATCTAAACTCCGGTTCGATATCTACAATTACATCATTATATTATTCTATACAAGTTATCACAGGTGATTCAAGAACAATATGGACAAGAGGATTGGGAATGGAAATCAATAGTTGTATTGCAAGTTGTGTGGAGTTCTAGTAGTGGTGTGGTGGGATGTTGGCCAGGGCTTAGTTCCCTTACATATGCCCTATATATAAGCATCACTACTAGGATGAAATATTACTTGTAAGTATAACTATTGAGAAGCCATTGGGTGAACAAGTGAACAAATGACATACAAGTAACAAAATACATATTGTGATTGTGCATGTGAATGAATCAAGGTTTTCAATTAACTTACTTATGAACTCACCAACCTAGTGTTGACTTTGTTTAAATGCATGTTTTTCTCAGGTGACGGACAGGTGTAGATACATATATGCAAGTACTAAGCTAGAGGACTTTTAGAAGACCTAGCTTACTTTTGATTGCATACTTTTGGATGACAAAACAGTGAATCACTTTTGTATATCTTGTACAGCTACAAGATATAAACTCATTGATTCTTTTTGATTAGATTTACTTAGTTAAATTATGATGGAGCAATGTAATTTAACTTTGTAATTCTATTCCATTTCTTGTTAGCATTTCTCTTTTATACCTTATGTGCTATGTAAACAATCTGATCATTTGATTATCACTCATGATATCGCGCCCCGGGAACCTTCCGCCCGACGGGAAAACACGATCCGTTCCCGCCGGCCTGGGGTGTGACACCAATCAACTCCAGGAGCTGTTGGACAAGGGTTTCATTAGACCAAGCTTCTCACCCTAGGGAGCTCCAGTACTGTTTGTGAAGAAGAAGGATGGCACGTTTCAAATGTGCATCGACTATCAGGAATTAAACAAAGTGACAATCAAGAACCGTTACCCCTTACCTCGCATCGACGATCTGTTCGATCAACTGCAAGGATCAAGTTACTACTCTAAGATCGATTTGCGATCTAGGTATCATCAACTGAGGATTCAAGAAGAAGATATCCCAAAGACAGCTTTCCGCACTCGGTATGGCCATTATGAGTTTTTGGTCATGCCGTTCGGGCTGACTAATGCACCCGCAGTATTTATGGACCTCATGAATAGAGTTTGCAGACCCTACCTCGAAAAGTTTATCATTGTTTTCATCGATGATATTCTCATCTACTCGAAGACTCAGGAAGAACACAAAGAGCATCTTCAATTGGCTCTTCAACTGCTATGGCAAGAGAAGCTTTACGCTAAACTCTCCAAATGCGACTTCTGGATTCGAGAAGTCCGATTTTTGGGACATGTTGTTAATGAACAAGGAATACACGTGGATAAGTCCAAGATAGAGGCCATCAAGAACTGTGAAGCACCAAAGACCCCAACTGTGGTGCGACAATTCCTGGGCTTGGCAGGCTATTATCGATGATTTATTGAAGGATTTTCAAAGATAGCCCAACCACTCACAGCTTTAACCCATAAGGACAAGAAATATCTCTGGACTGACTAACAGGAAGCTGCATTCCAACTTCTCAAGCAGACGCTCTGTAGTGCACCTATCTTATCTCTTCTTGAGGGAATAGACGACTTCGTAGTGTACTACGATGCCTCAATACAAGGACTCGGCTGCGTGCTAATGCAGCGAGAGAAGGTGATCGCATATGCTTCCTGACAACTGAAAGTCCACGAGAAGAACTACACCACCCACGACTTGGAACATGGAGCCGTAGTATTTGCACTCAAGATCTGGAGACACTACCTGTATGGTACAAAGTGTACGATATACACTGATCACAAGAGTCTCCAACACATATTTGAGCAGAAGGAACTGAACATGCAACAAAGTCGTTGGCTCGAGCTCCTAAACGACTATGAGTGTGCTATCAAGTATCACCCGGGGAAGGCCAATGTAGTGGCCGATGCCTTAAGCCGGAAAAAATTAAGCCGGAAAAACACCTCAAAACCCAAGAGAGTACGAGCTTTACAACTCACCATCCATCTCAATCTCCCTGAGTAGATACGTATTGCCCAAGTGGAGGCGCTTAAAGCAGAATACCTAGCGGCTGAATCACTGAGGGGAATGGAGCAACAACTTGATGTAAAAGCCGATGGCTTACATTATTTCATGGAACACGTCTGGGTTCCATGATAGACCTTGTGATGGATGAGGCTCACAAATCCAGGTATTCCATTCACCCTAGATCGGATAAGATGTATCATGATCTGAAGGTACTCTACTGGTCGCCACACATGAAAGCCGACATCGCCACCTACGTGAGCAAATGCTTGACTTGTACCAAAGTCAAGGTTGAGTACCAGGAACCATCAGGATTACTCACACAACCTGAGATCCCCATGTGGAAGTGGGAACAAATATCCATGGATTTCATTACCAAATTACCCGGTGCTACTAGTGGATGTGACACTATTTGGGTAATTTTGGACCGACTGACTAAGTCACCATATTTCCTTGTGATCAAGGAAAACGACAAGATGGAAAACTAGCCAGAATCTATGTCAAGCAAGTAGTCTCGCGACATGGAGTGCCAATCTCCATCATATCGGATCGGGACGCCAGATTCACCTCTAACTTCTAGAAATCGTTGCAAAAGTCGCTTGGTACGCGGTTGGATATGAGTACAGCATACCACCCACAAACTGATGGCCAAAGCGAACGTACGATACAAACTCTCGAAGGCATGCTACGAGCGTGCGTACTAGACATCGGCAACAGTTGGGAAACCCACCTACCGTTGGTAGAGTTCTCCTACAATAACAGCTACCACACAAGTATAAAAGCAGCGCCTTTTGAGGCACTCTATGGCAGGAAATGCCGATCACCCATTTGCTGGGCGGATGTGGGCGACAGTCAGCTCACTGGCCCGGAACTTGTACACGAAACGACATAGAAAATCATGCAAATCAAAAATCGTATGGCAGCAGCTCGAGATCATCAAAAGAGCTATGCCGACAAACACCGAAAGCCTCTAGAATTTCAGGTAGGGGATAAAGTTCTTCTGAAAGTTTCGCCATGGAAGGGCGTCATTCGTTTTGGTAAATGAGGCAAACTAAACCCATGGTATATGTAACACCCCAAATTTTCTAATGCAAGTTATTTGAACTTACGAATGCGTAACGAACGATTAACTTGCTAGAAAAAGGGACGAAAAATAACTAAGTTTAGGCCTCGAAGTTGTGTACTCGAAATGGGATCTCGAGTACAGTAGTTCTCGAAAAACCATAGTATTCGAAATTTACAATTTCGGGTACAGGACACTGCCTATAAATAGTAGGGCCTCGGGAAACGTGCTAACCTTTGGCTAGAAGCACGTTCTCTCTCGAGTACATGAAGTCGGGACCAAGAAACTTCAAGGATCGAGCTTTGGTTGATCAAACGTACGAGGATACACACGAGAATCTACAGGAGTGATCCTTTAACCTCAAGTAAGTGATCCAAACTGAAAAGTTAGGATTTTTATACAAAAGTTAGGATGGTTAAACAAAGAGTGAACTTATGCATAAAGCTCACACCTTTATGCATAAAGTTCGTAACTTTGAGGTTCCAATACGTTGGTAACAACCTAAGGAACCTAGAACTAGCTCCCCAAAGCCTTAAATGAATTTTTTGAGATGTTTTATGACGAAATGATGCGTACACGAAATCATGAACAGAGGGTACTCGAAATCATACATGTTATTTCGAGTACAATAGATATTTCGAGTAAATGGCATTTCGGGTACGAGGGCCATTTCGTGTACACATGCTACTTCGAATACACTGGGTATTTCGAATACACAAGTTATTGCGAATACAGATGATGGTTCCAAGCACCAGCCATTTCGTGAACTCCAGGAATTTCGTGTACATGGGTTTCGAGTATGGGGTGTTCAATGAACCTCAAGTGTTTCGAATACTTAGCTAAGGTTCGGGAACTTGAGGTTATAATGGGGACTAGTTGGTTATGAGGACCTGGAATAAATGTTAAGTCTAAGAATGTAACGTAATGTAATGTAATGAGACAATGTAACTAATATAGGTCCCTAAGGCCCTAGCTAAGGAGTTCGGCTAAGGATAACAGGAGTCTACTATCAGGTGAGTTCTAGACGCCCTATTTACACTTACTGTTTTGGGCTGGCATACATGCTTATTGTTATGATATGTGATTATGTTATGATGATTAATGAATGATGTTATGCCTTGATGATGTATGTATGAATATGTATTTCACATGATGAAATGTGTCTGGGAATATGCTAAGGTATGATACGTGCATGGTAAATGAATTATGATGACATAACATGTTAATGAGAGCATGCATTATGATGTTAACTAAGACAATAGTTAATAGATGCTTTGACGAGGTCCTAGAATACTAGGATGCACGAATGTTGAATGATGATTATATGCTAGCATGATATGAAAATATGATGCCATGATGTATGAATGAGGAAATGATGCTAGCACTACATGACGCCATGATGTATGATAATATGCTATGATGCTTGCATGCTATGTATGCGCTGATAGAATGTTATGATGAATCCCTATACATGTTATAGGATATGTATGTATGATATACTAGTACCAGTACTAGTAAGTATGGACGATGACCTGAACCTATCAGGATATGAACAGCCGATCGGGCTATAAACACAGAGTTGATCGGACTATAAACAAGGTAAGAGCCGATCGGGCTATAAACACAGAGTCGACCAGACTATAAACAAGGTAACAGCCGATCGGGCTATAAACATGGTAAGAGCCGATCGGGCTATAAACATGGTAATAGTCGATCAGACTATAAACATGGTAAGAGCAGATCGGGCTATAAACACGGAGCCGATCGGGTTATAAACATGGTAAGAGCCGATCGGGCTATAAACATGGTAAGAGTCGATCGGACTATAAACATGGAGACTTGTGCTGGCATAAGCCCACTGCTCATGTTGATGACAGTGGTTTGATGATGACGATGGTTATATGGCTACGATGATGACGACGGTTATATGGCTACGATGATGACATGGTTATGTGTTATGGTTTATGTGTATGATATAACGCTTTCACGTTAAAATGTTTAACTCATTAAACGGTTATGATATTTTATGAAAACTAGAACTCACCAGCGTAAGCTGACTTGATTTAGCATGTATGTCAGGTTAAAGCTATGATAAGAGAAGGCATGGAGCTCAGGCATCAACTCAGACGATCCGTCGGTTTTGGCAATTCGAAATGATTTTGATACAGATACTTTATTAAATTCTGTTTATCAACTATGTTTACATTTCCGCTGCATGATTATGAAAGTTTTTAGTTTAAGAGCTATGTGTTATGATGAAAACCAACCTCTGCGAGGTGCCCGGTTTCGGGGCCTCACAAGTGGATATCAGAGCCATAGTTTGACAGATCTTGGCATCCCAAATGCTAAGACTTAAACTGAGAATGGGATTAAATGATGCGAATTGCCAACCACGGATGAACGGATGCCACGAGCTGAATGTTATGTACGATTTAAGATGTAGATCTAAGGTAAACGTTTAGAGCCTATGAGTTGGGTAAATGGTTAATGACACCTGATCAACGTCATTAACGATTTACAAAGCTTATTTTGTGCTAAACTAATCCATATACTAACTCATCAATTTTTGCATACTATCAGATAGTTAGATGGCTGGACAAAAGGGTAGACCTCGTAAGCAACCACAGAAACCCGAAGAACCACGTGACGAGGATGAAGAACCCGTCAATGAGGACGACCACGAGCACAACGAGCAACCAGAGAATGAAGAAGAGTTTCTGATGAGGTCTACAAGATCATGGATGAGAAGCTACCAGCCTTTATTGCTAAGGCACTGAAGGATACTCTGAAGGACAAGTCCGAGGGAACCAAGGAAAGCTCTAAGGAAGATGAGGATGTTGTGATCGTCGAGACAAAGAGCAGTGATTCAATGTCTGGGAAACTGAAGGGTTGTGATTACAAGTCCTTCAAGGGATGTAACCAACCGATCTTCGATGGGAAGAAGGTTGATGTGGCCACCTGCCACTGGATTTCTGTGATGGAGGCTGTTATTTCCATCAGTGAGTGCCGAATTGATCAAGCTGTCAAGTTTGCAGCTCACTCCTTTGTCGAGGAGGCACTTCACTGGTGGAACACCATTAAGCAGTCCAAGGCTGCAGCTGATGTGGAGAAGATGACTTGGGACGATCTAAAGGAACTGGTCACTAAGCAGTTCTATCCCAAGAATGAGTTGGATAAGGTTGAAAGGGAATTTCTGGTTCTGAAAGCTGGAAGTCTGAACCATCGTCAGTACACGTCGAGGTTTAATGAGATGGCCAGACTCGTTCCTCATCTGGTCTCCACTGAGGAACGTAGGGTGAAATTGTACATGGAGGGCTTGCCTCCAAAGGTCAGGATTCATGTTAAAGCAAACGCCCCAAAGACTTTTGATTCTACTGTTGAACTCAGTGGTATCGTATGGGATGATGTGATGGCTGATGAGCCAATGAAAGAGGAAGTCAAGGTGAAGGAGTCCTCCGGGACAAAAAGGGGTCGAACAGACAAACGAAAGTTTTCTGGCAAGAAGGTGAAACGGGAAGATGCTGGGCTATGTAGCAAGTGTGGTAAGGGCCATTCTGGGCCGTGCCGTGTGGGTACAAACTTATGTTTCAGATGTGGAAAGGTGGGGCACTTTTCAGCCAACTGTCCCGGTACGATTCGATGCTATAACTGTAATGGGGCTGGACATCTGTCCAAAGATTGCAGGCAACCACGGGCCGATGCTTCAGGCTCGGGTAAGAAAGAAGAAAAAGGAAAGGAGAAGCAGAAGGCTAAAGCACGAGCTTTCACTATGACAAAGGATGATGCTATCGAGGACCCCGATGTGGTCACAGGTACCTTTTCTATCAACAATATTCCTGCTTCTGTATTGTTTGATTCTGGTGCCAGTATGAGTTTTGTGTCTTCTACTTTCTGTGATGGGTTATCTGGGAAGGTTAAGAAGATAGATCGGGTATTTGATGTAGAGACAGCTATTGGTAAGATGACCAGGGTGACTGAGGCTATTGATGATTGTTATGTTGAGATAGAAGGTCATAGGTTCCCTGTCCGATTGTTTCTTATTACCTTAGGAGGATTCGATGTGGTTTTGGGTATGGACTGGTTAGCCAAATATGAGGCTGACATTGTATGTCGACGAAAGATGATATGTTTACGTGCGATGGATTGGAGCTCCGTAACGGTTTATGGTGATAAAGCGATGTATGCGCCTAAGATCATTTCGATGATCGAGGCTGATGTTATTATGAGGCGAGGGTGTGTAGCCTACTTGGCCTACGTGATTGAGGAACGTATGGATATGAGGACGATTGATGATGTTCCGTGGTATGTAACTTCCCCAATGTATTCCCTGAGGAATTGCCTGGATTACCACCCGAACGGGAAATTGAGTTCCAGATAGACTTAGTGCCGGGGGCACAACCCGTTGCCAAAGCACCTTACCGTTTAGCTCCAACCGAGATGAAGGAAATGATGACCCAGCTACAAGAACTCCTTGATAAAAGTTTTATACGACCGAGTGTCTCTCCGTGGGAAGCACCGGTGCTGTTCGTTAAGAAGAAAGATGGAAGTATGCGCATGTGTATCGATTACAGGGAACTAAATAAGTTAACCGTAAAGAACAGGTATCCTCTACCTAGAATTGATGACTTGTTCGATCAATTGCAAGGTGCAAGCTGGTTCTCAAAGATAGATCTCCGATCCGGTTACCATCAGTTGAAAGTTCGAGAGCAGGATATTCCAAAGACTGCTTTCCGTACGCGTTATGGACATTAAGAGTTTCTCGTTATGTCGTTTGGATTGACGAATGCTCCTGCAGCATTTATGGATTTGATGAACAGGGTATGTCGACCGATGCTGGACCGATCGGTGATAGTATTTATAGATGATATTTTGATTTATTCAAAGAACGAGGGAGACCATGCTTGCCACGTACGTGAGGTATTGGAGATCCTGAGGAAAGAGAAACTTTATGCTAAATTCTCCAAATGCGCTTTCTGGTTACGAGAGGTACAGTTTCTGGGTCACGTGGTGAACCCAGAAGGCATTATGGTAGATCCAGCTAAAGTTGAAACGATTATGAAATGGAGCCCTCCGAAGTCACCTACGGAAGTACGCAGTTTTCTTGGTTTGGCCGGTTACTATCGGAGATTTATTCAAGACTTCTCCAAGCTAGCGACGCCATTGGCAAAGCTCACGAGGAAAGATGTAAAGTACGAATGGGGCCCTAACCAAGAACAAGCGTTTTCAGTGCTAAAGGAGAAACTTACCCAAGCTCCTGTTCTAGCACTGCCGGATGGAAATGATGATCTTGTGGTGTATGCCGATGCGTCACGACAAGGGTTGGGATGCGTACTGATGCAAAGGGGAAGGGTGATAGCTTATGCTTCGCGCCAGCTAAAGATTCATGAGGCTAACTACCCGACCCACGATCTTGAACTCGCTGCAGTGGTGTTTGCATTGAAAATATGGAGGCACTACTTGTATGGAGTAAGGAGTACCATCTATACCGACCACAAGAGCTTGAAGTACTTCTTCGAGCAAAAGGATTTGAACATGAGGCAGAGACGATGGCTTGAGCTGCTAAAGGATTATGATTGTGATATTCTATATCACCCGGGAAAGGCCAATGTAGTGGCAGATGCCTTGAGTCGAGTAAAATCGTATAGTTTGGTGATAACGCCAGACTTTCTGAATGAGCTCAAGCAGGCACAACAGGAAGGGTTGAAAGAAGAGAACGTGGGTTTTGAACGTGTCTTCGGGCAAGTCAAGAACTTGGAAGACAATGATTACGGTGTAAAGATACGATTCGGTCGTATGTGGGTGCCCAGAAATGGGGACATTCGGTCGAGGATTTTAGATGAAGCCCACAAATCACGTTATTCTGTGCATCCCGGTGCGACAAAGATGTATCAAGACCTTCGGAAAGATTATTGGTGGCCGGGCATGAAGTTTAATGTGATGCAGTATGTGAATAGGTGCCTTACTTGTGCGCAAGTGAAGGCTGAACATCAGAAGCCCTACGGATATATGCAACCTCTAGAGGTACCGGAATGGAAATGGGAACACATCACCATGGATTTCATCACCAAGCTACCAAAGACAGCTAAGCGGCATGATACCATATGGGTGATTGTGGACCGACTGACGAAGAGTGCACACTTCCTCCCTATCAGGGAAACGTATACATCCGAAAGGTTGTCTGAGTTGTTCATGAAAGAGATTGTGACTAGACACGGAGTTCCTGTCTCTATTGTGTCAGATCGGGATACGAGGTTTACTTCCAGATTCTGGAAGCAGTTTCATGATGCCATGGGAACGAGGTTAAATATCAGTACCGCCTATCACCCTCAGACTGATGGACAGTCAGAAAGGACTATCCAAACATTGGAGGATATGCTTAGGGCATGCATTATCGATTTTGGAGGGAGCTGGGATGACCACTTGCCATTGGTGGAGTTTTCTTATAACAACAGCTACCACTCCAGCATCGGAATGCCCCCATATGAAGCGTTGTACGGAAGACGATGTAGAACCCCGGTGTGCTGGGGTGAAGTTGGACAGAAAGAAATGGGAAACAAGGATGCAGTGATTGATATGGCAGAAAAGCTACGGGTGATAAAAGCACGAATGAAAGCCGCACAAGATCGCCAAAAGTCTTACGCTGACAAGCGTCGGAGACCGATCGAGTTTGATGTGGGCGATCGAGTGTTGCTGAAGGTATCACCATGGAAGGGAATCATTAGATTCAGAAAGAGGGGAAAGTTGAGTCCGAGGTACATCGGACCGTTTCAGATAAAGGCAAGGGTAGGGAAAGTCGCGTATCGACTGGACCTACCAGAGGAGCTGAACGGGATTCATCCTACCTTCCACGTGTCACATCTTAGGAAGTGTCTGGCAGACGAGCAAGCACATGTTCCTTTAGACGACATTGAGGTAGATGACCGACTGAACACATCGAAGAACCAGTTGCCATTGTGGATACGAAGGAGAAGCAGCTAGGGAATAAAACGGTTCGTCAAGTAAGAGTTCAGTGGAAGCATCGGAAGGGTTCAGACACGACATGGGAGACGGAAGATGAAATGAGGAGGTTGTATCCTCATTTCTTCGATGTGTAACGAGGCAGGTTTCGGGACGAAACCTATTGTAAGGAGGGGAGACTTGTAACACCCCAAATTTTCTAATGCAAGTTATTTGAACTTACGAATGCGTAACGAACGATTAACTTGCTAGAAAAAGGGACGAAAAATAACTAAGTTTAGGCCTCGATGTTGTGTACTCGAAATGGGATTTCGAGTACAGTAGTTCTCGAAAAACCATAGTATTCGAAATTTACAATTTCGGGTACAGGACACTGCCTATAAATAGTAGGGCCTTGGGAAACGTGCTAACCTTTGGCTAGAAGCACGTTCTCTCTCGAGTACACGAAGTCGGGACCAAGAAACTTCAAGGATCGAGCTTTGGTTGATCAAACGTACGAGGATACACACGAGAATCTACAGGAGTGATCCTTTAACCTCAAGTAAGTGATCCAAACTGAAAAGTTAGGATTTTTATACAAAAGTTAGGATGGTTAAACAAAGAGTGAACTTATGCATAAAGCTCACACCTTTATGCATAAAGTTCGTAACTTTGAGGTTCCAATACGTTGGTAACAACCTAAGGAACCTAGAACTAGCTCCCCAAAGCCTTAGATGAATTTTTTGAGATGTTTTATGACGAAATGATGCGTACACGAAATCATGAACAGAGGGTACTCGAAATCATACATGTTATTTCGAGTACAATAGATATTTCGAGTACATGGCATTTCGGGTACGAGGGCCATTTCGTGTACACATGCTACTTCGAATACACTGGGTATTTCGAATACACAAGTTATTGCGAATACAGATGATGGTTCCAAGCACCAACCATTTCGTGAACTCCAGGAATTTCGTGTACATGGGTTTCGAGTATGGGGTGTTCAATGAACCTCAAGTGTTTCGAATACTTAGCTAAGGTTCGGGAACTTGAGGTTATAATGGGGACTAGTTGGTTATGAGGACCTGGAATAAATTCTAAGTCTAAGAATGTAACGTAATGTAATGTAATGAGACGATGTAACTAATGTAGGTCCCTAAGGCCCTAGCTAAGGAGTTCGGCTAAGGATAACAGGAGTCTACTATCAGGTGAGTTCTAGACGCCCTATTTACACTTACTGTTTTGGGCTGGCATACATGCTTATTGTTATGATATGTGATTATGTTATGATGATTAATGAATGATGTTATGCCTTGATGATGTATGTATGAATATGTATTTCACATGATGAAATGTGTCTGGGAATATGCTAAGGTATGATACGTGCATGGTAAATGAATTATAATGACATAACATGTTAATGAGAGCATGCATTATGATGTTAACTAAGACAATAGTTAATAGATGCTTTGACGAGGTCCTAGAATACTAGGATGCACGAATGTTGAATGATGATTATATGCTAGCATGATATGAAAATATGATGCCATGATGTATGAATGAGGAAATGATGCTAGCACTACATGATGCCATGATGTATGATAATATGCTATGATGCTTGCATGCTATGTATGCGCTGATAGAATGTTATGATGAATCCCTATACATGTTATAGGATATGTATGTATGATGTACTAGTACCAGTACTAGTAAGTATGGACGATGACCTGAACCTATCAGGATATGAACAGCCGATCGGGCTATAAACACAGAGTTGATCGGACTATAAACAAGGTAAGAGCCGATCGGGCTATAAACACAGAGTCGACCGGACTATAAACAAGGTAAGAGCCGATCGGGCTATAAACATGGTAAGAACCGATCGGGCTATAAACATGGTAAGAGTCGATCAAACTATAAACATGGTAAGAGCCGATCGGGCTATAAACACGGAGCCGATCGGGCTATAAACACAGAGCCGATCGGGCTATAAACATGGTAAGAGCCGATCGGGCTATAAACATGGAGCCTTGTGCCGGCATAAGCCCACTGCTCATGTTGATGACAGTGGTTTGATGATGATGATGGTTATATGGCTACGATGATGACGATGGTTACATGGCTACGTTGATGACATGGTTATGTGTTATGGTTTATGTGTATGATATAACGCTTTGACGTTAAAATGTTTAACTCACTAAAAGGTTATGATATTTTATGAAAACTAGAACTCACCAGCGTAAGCTGACTTGATTTAGCATGTATGTCAGGTTAAAGCTACGATAAGAGAAGGCATGGAGCTCGGGCATCAACTCAGACGATCCATCGGTTTTGGCAATTCGAAATGATTTTGATACAGATACTTTATTAAATTCTGTTTATCAACTATGTTTACATTTTCGCTGCATGATTATGAAAGTTTTTAGTTTAAGAGCTATGTGTTATGATGAAAACCAACCTCTGCGAGGTGCCCGGTTTCGGGGCCTCACAGTATATTGGACCCTTCGAGATCCTAAAAAGGATTTGTCCAGTGGCATACCAACTCAACCTACCAGCTGAACTCGATGGAGTTCACAACGTATTTCATGTCTCGAACTTGAAAAAATGTCTATCTGATGAGACACTGGTAATTCCACTGGAAGAGATCAGGTGGATGAACAGCTACGGTTCATAGAGGAACCGGTCGAAATCATGGACCGGGAGGTCAAACAACTCAAGCAAAGTCGGATTCCAATTGTCAACGTCCAATGGAACTCAAAAGGAGGACCTTAATTCACGTGGGAACGTGAAGATCAGATGATGCGCAAATATCCCCATCTCTTCAAACAAACAATGTCAAACGCCGACACCAACGAATAAATTTCGGGACGAAATTCCTTTCTACAAGGGGATGATGTGACAACCAGAAAATTTTCTTCTCAAACACTACCAACAACAACCAAATTTCGGGACGAAATTTCTTTCAACAAGGGGATGATGTGACACCAGGCAATTTCAAGTAAATTGTAACTCTTACACTCTATGTATTTCACATTCATAGTTATTGCATTTCATTTAATTATGTTTAATTAGATGAACCAGACACAAACAACTGCGAAATGATAGTTCGAGGAACTATCAAATCGTACATTGCACATTGGTTTTGGAAACCAAGTGTGACAAACACAAACGCAAAACAATAATTCGGGGAATTATTGGATTGTGCAATGCATGTTGATTATGGTTAATCAAGCATGCAAGTGGTTCGTAATAACGAATGCAAACTATCAAAGATAATTTGAGAAATTATCGAAACACACACACGAGTCTCACGAACGTTGGTGATAAAACAACTTATGTGTTATTAGGTGATTATGTTCTAAACATGCATTAGATGTTTAAGATAAACGTTGGAAATCGAACACGAGCGAAATCGAATCGACGAAATCGAAAAACAAGAAAATGGACTCGTCGTGGTACGCCAAGGCCTTTGGCGAAGAGCTTGGCGATACGCGAAGCAAGGCAGGAGTCGGGACTCCCGAATTTCTCGGCGGTACGTCATGGCCATTCTGATCGGCCTCGGCGATACGCGAAGCCCATGTAGATCAAAATTTTTATAAAATCAACCCCATTCACTTTCTATCCGGTTCTTTCACAATTTCTTCGAACTCCTTCACTCATTCTTGACCAAAACCTCTGCAAAATCCATTCCAAACCTCTGGTAGCACTCTTGGAGGTATTTCCCTCATCCTTGGTGAGCTTGGAGACCTTGGAGCTTGGAAAAGAAGTTAGGAGGTTAGAAACAACGATCAACACATTGAATCACTGCCATCAGAAGCTGTTACTACTCAATCTCAGTGGATCTTAGCTCATAAGGTAGTTTTACATGTTTATTAGTTGTTAGATCGTACATGCATGATGTAAAAACGCACATGCAAGTGTGTTTGCACACATGCAACTCCACAGGGCTATTGTACACGAATTTGTTGGTGATTTTATGAGATATTGATTTGAATCTACTGATTTTATAGTATAGGATTGATTGGATTTGAGTTTGGTTGAGTTATTGTTGATTTAATGATGATTTAGGTAAACTTGCCATAAAAGGAAACTTTTATGTTGCATGTCTTAGATTTGTGATGATCTAGACATGTTAGACATGTCTAGATGTTGTCAAATGTATATTGGAGTGTTTAGAAACACATTTGGGTATTTGATTTTGTCAAAAACTATGGTATTGAAGAAACTTTCTAAATAAGGAAACTTCTATAAATCAAAAGATGGCATTTGATGTTTTTGAATGTTTTGGTGAACTTTGATTGTTGAATTATGTTTAAAAAGGATTTTTAGCATATTTGGAAACTTGGATTTGTGAAAACAAGCTTTTAAACTGATACTTGCTATATTAGGAAACTTTCTAAATATAGAAACCCCTCCGATACGGAAACGTTATGATTTTCAAACTTGATTTCGCGAAAGTATCACTATTAGAGTCATAGGATGCATGTAGGTGTCCTGCTTGTATTTATGACACAACAAACACGTCACCAACGATTCGTAGAGTCAACACTAGTCATCACAAACACACTCGGTTGAGCACACCAACACTTAGAGTTTTATGGGATACAACACACCACAAAACAGATACTCACACCTATATGATTATAGGTGCATACTAGCAGGTGCTAGCATTCGCAGTCGCGAACACACTCATAACCGGAAACTGCACTACCATGTGAGTTCACGGTCCCTTTTTCTATTTTCTACCTTTTGGGAGAAAACATTGCATACAAACTACTTTTGAACAACATACACACTTTTTGGTTACATTTATACATGCTAATATCACGTATATGCATATGTGTGGCACTCATCCACAAAACTGATAAGTCCTCACTAAACACATCTCCAACCGTTAATAGCGCGTGGCGCTTAGCGTGGTGATTCTGAATAGTACTATTTGGGCCTGACAAGCCCCACTGTTGTGCGCCGTATGGCCACCCCGACTGGAGGTCGGAACAGTGCAAAATTGACCAAACAACATTGCCATATCTTGTTGGATGGATATGGTGGGAGGCAGCATGTTAGCTTCGGTTGCGAACCCGCATATGGTATAACTCATATTGACTAGATATCAATGGATATTGCAAAGTAATGAAATGTAAACCTGCATAACATTTACTTTAAACATTTGATGTTTATTGCTGACATAAAACCTGTGCTCTCACCAACCTTTGTGTTGACCTTTTACTCGCATGTTTTCTCAGGTAACTAAGGCACGTGCACGAGGAATCTAGGAGGCTAGGATGGAGTCCATGCATCTACTATAGTGTCTTAGTCTATTAAACATTTGTTATCATTTGGTTATATTACTTCATGTATTGTTAAACAACTTAAACCGCTTCCGCAACTAGTACTCTGTAATGTTTTGAAAACTATTTTAACAACGCTTCCGCAGTTTATGAATTGAATCTGTTTTGATCTTATTAAACATCTACAAGTCTTATTTTACTAAACTGTTTTATCCGAGTTATTGGATGTATGTATGTAACCAGACATGTAGGTCTCGCTATAATGTGTGACCGGAGACTGCGATCCTGGCAGTCTGTCGTTCGCGCCCCCGGAAGGGACGGGATTTTTCGGGGTGCGACAGATGAAATCTAAATGAGTCCACAACCAAGCCTATGACTGAATGCCCATGTTTTTCATCTCATGATCACCGAACTCGTCCCGAGTTCAAAGTATACAATAGAGTTAGAAATATTCATCCACCGTGTTGGCCTCATCTTTGGGTGACTGCAGCTAGCATCACCACCCGATAGGTGAATGGTTGTCAACCAAGATAGTACTATCCAATATATCCCCTGGCTCATACCCATGAGTTAATGGTTGTGTCTAGGCATAAATAAGAAGGGACTTACAATAGAATAACAAACTCTCATGCAATCTACATCCGGCTAACTTATGTTCCAGCATTAACACATTTAGCATAGTAATGAAAACCTTTTAAGTATCATAGCATAAAAGCAAAGTATTGTAGCACGTATTTCCCAAAAAATATTTAAAAAGTAAAAGGGACTACGAATACTCACAGTGTGTATGGCAATGAAACCCATGTCCATGTGTGATGATAACCAAAGTCAGAGTGAACATAGTCAGCATATCAGTGCAAGTAAACTATGTGTGTTTGACAAAGTATAGTGTCTCCCAATATAATGAAATATAAGCTCCTGTTTGTAAATCAAATGTATATCAAAAATCAATACCCACAATCTTGTTTCATGTGCCTACTTGACATAACTGTCACATGTGTTCTAACGCGTCCTTACATATGTTAAATTTGATTAACCAAAGACTTTTTGTATACGTATGTTACTTTCGATTAATCATGTCTACCCCTTTAATATTCGATTGTTTATTTAATCGAATGTGTTTATACTTGATATGTTTAAATACACATATAAAATATTAATTATCAAACTTGATAATTAATGTTAATATATATATATATATATAGGGAGAGGTTCAAATGTTAACCGTCCCTTATATCGTTAATGTCACACCCCGAGCCGGCGGGGTTGGATCGAAGTCCCCGTCGGGCGGAAGGTTCTCGGGGCGCGATATCGTGAGTGATAATCGTAATGATCAGATTGTTTACATAGCATCAATGTTAAGAATAACTAAAGCACAATCAAACATTAAACTAGGATTACAAAGTTAAATTACAATAGTAATGTTCAGTAATTTAACTCGGTAAATGTAACGACCGTTTTTAATAAAACGAAATGTAATTGTGATAATCGTTAATTGAACGATTGTGATGGTTACTATGACAACTCAAAATTCTCAGGTTAGAATCATAACTCGAGAATGAAGAGAATGAATGTAAGCGAAATCACGAAACGAGGCTCTGATTTCAAGATACACTAAGTTGAAGATAGCGTTAAATAAGAGATCATATATTTTGAATTTTTCAGGTCTTGAAATTATAACCATTGGAAAGAGCTCGAAAAATCGTGAACGTAGGCGAAAACCGTGCGCAAAACGGAGTCCGTATGCCCCCGGAATCGCGAAAACAAGATAAGATCAAAATTCAACGAAACATGATCCGCGTGGTACGCCCCGTGCCAAACCTCGGGCCGGGGCGATGCGCCTGGGATGCCTGGCGGCTACAAATCGACTTTTCTTGATCAGAACGCGTGAAAACTTCATTTTTCCTTCTAATTTCGACATTTTACGCCCAAATACACCCCCAAATCATATTTTCATCATCCAAACTCCATTTTGAAAGCTTCTAAACGTCCGGATCGCACCAGGGGTCGTATCTACGAGTTCTGATCGTGGTTTTACCCGTAGAAATCCGTTCAATTGGGTAACGATTCGTTTTATCTCATTTATTTTGATAATATACGGATTAAATATAGTTTTGAGTATTATATACTGATTGTGGATGGTTAGAAACGAGGAACTAGGTATTTTAACGGTGAAATATTGATTTTGATCCGTTATAATGCCCGTTTGTTATGAAACTCATATTATTGAGTACGATTATTAGTGGGGTGATTAAAGAGTGGTTGTGGTGGTCTTGGATCATCCTTTAGAATGATAAATTAATGTGTAAAGTTGAAAGTTAATGATTTTAACGTAAAACGATGTTGCGAAAATTTAAATATGATAAAGAACATGTGTAGATTAATTTCTACACATGGGTTAGTGATAAAAACCTTAATGAGGTTTTGATTAAAAATAAAGAATGAAATAGGCCAAATGAATTAGATTATATAAATAACACAAGTTGTGTGTTCATGTTGTTAAATCCTGTTATATGTGAATATATAATAGGAAGAGGAGGTGAATCTAGTTCTAGAATGCCTGGAAAGGAATTGGAGATTGTTGATAACTCTCCAAATCGAGGTAAGTTACCCAACTTACTGTAACATTACATATAAGTAGTAGAAAGAGTCTACTTTGCATACTTGAAATATGTGAATGTTGTTAAATATGTGATTGAAACTATGGGATGAGAAATCCTTTAGTTTGTGTTTGTTAAGTTTCCATGGGAAACGTATGTGCAATATATTTGCATTAGAGTAACCGGATGAACCGGTGACTAATTAATATGATTTGGTGTTGATAGAATGATGGTGTATAACTTGATTAATGAAACTAATGAATTAAAAGACCTATGAGAAGGCGTTACTAGTTTCAAAACGAATGTTATGCTTGTGTGGTATGCATAGTATAAATGCATTAAAATTTAGCCGGATGAGTCGGTGAAATTGATTTAATGGAACCACAAATGTGTGGCTAATCGGTTAATCCGAGAATTGAAACAATTATGACTCCACAATGGTGGATAGCCAGAGGTGCTGGAAATTGTCTTAGATGAAAGTACCGGTGGGTGAACATCTAATACTTAATATTTATGACTACACAATGGTGGATAGCCAGAGGTGCTGGCAATTGTCTTAGATGGAAGTACCGGTGGGAAAACATCTTAAGACTTGAATTATTTATGACTCCACAATGGTGGATAGCCAGATGTGCTGGCAATTGTCTTAGATGGAAGGACCAGTGGGTGAACATCTTAAGACTTAAATTAATTATGATATCACGAATGCGTGAATAGTCAGAGGTGCTGACAAATAGCTATGGTGGAAGTACAGGAATGTGAACACCATAGTATAATTTTGATTAAGCTATTATGAGCAATAGTTGATGATTGGTAATATGACATTATTACCTTGTGAGAGATTTTTAATATATGTATGATACCACAAATGTGTGGATACCCGGTTAATCCGGAAACTAAATTGTTGAAACCACAGGTGTGTGGATAATTGGTTGAGCCAATAAATATATACATATATTTGGTGTTTTAAATTTAGCCAGAGGTGCTGGTGGTAGAGTTGGATTAGATAATATACTCATATTTGTGAAAATGTCCCATTAAGGGAAATAAATGCACCATGTGTGTTGGGTGCAAGTTGATGTTTGAATATGATATATTATTATCTAAACTTGATAAACATCCATATGATATGTATGTGGATGTGTTTTAACATGAGTTTTGGGAACTCTGGGAGGGGTTACTTACTTAGTTCATATGAACTAATTGTGACCTTATATGTGATGTTACAGGTGAAAGATAGATATGCATCGGGCGATCAGATCGGGCACGTTGTGAAGCAGAACCAAACGTTATGTAAATCTTTGGTGGTAATAAACTTGAACACACTAGTTTTATTAATCAAAAATGTAAATGATTGAGATTAAGTGTGTTTAACTTATGAAATGTAAATTTCACGCTTCCGAACATAAATTTTTGATAAAGTTTAATCTGGGACCTAAAATGGGACACGTGTAATCGTGTGAAAAGTTTGGGTGTTACAGTAAACCTAACAAAAGAATTAAATGTTTTCTATCTTGTAATCTGTACAAGACATCCAAAAGTGATTCGTATGAATTACAAAATATGTGCTTCCAAAATCAACTAGGTCCTCTATCTAGGCCGCCTAGCATGCAATCCAAAAGCCTTAGCTTAAACCTGTTCATCACCTAAGCAAGCTTGTAAGAAAAATAAAGTCAACACAATGGTTGGTGAGTTCATAAAGTTTATAAGTTTAAAAATAGCTTTAGCAAACCTCTTTTGGTAAAACCTTAACCTCATTAACTCCACATGTAATATCCAAATCGGTATGCTTATATATAGGGCATACCCCTGAGTCGAGCCTACAACCCGCCCAGACGCCGTCCCACCACATACTAATCCGCATAGGACACTGTTGTTAATAATAATTAAGCATTTTACCTACCATTCAAACCATTCCTCATCATAGCTTTAGTTTACTGTTTCAAAGTTTACAAGTCTATAGCATTCGTAAGTATTAGCTTCAAAGTAAGTTTAACAAGCATCATAGTTTCACAGGCACATAGTTTCGCTTTCACTAATCTCAAGCGTGAGTACAAGCCCTGCTATAGCAGAAGTTTAGCAATTACGTAGCTCACGGATAGATACAAGCCCTGCTCTAGCAGAAGTTTAGCCATTACGTATCTTACGAATTAGTTAAGCCTAGTCTAGCAATTACGTGTCTCCTATACAAGATACAAGCCCAGCTATAGCAGAAGTTTAGCAATTACGTATCTCATACATAGACACAAGCCATGCATACACAAACAATCCAGCATTTACATATCTCATATAAGCAGACAAAAGCCCTGCTATAGCAGAAGTTTAGCAATTACATGTCTCTTATATAGATAATAGCTTAGCCTCGTCATAGTTTAGCTTTCACGTATCTCAATACATGGGTACAAGCCCTGCTATAGCAGAAGTTTAGCAATTACATAGCCCATGATTAGATACAAGCTTAGCATATCGCACGCAATCATAGTTTCCAAGCATATAGTTTCAAGCATTAACATGTAGTTCAACCACGAAATTCATAGTATAAGCATCAAGTATGTAGTTTAAGCCTCTAGTTTGTAGCATAAGCATCAAGCCTCAAGTTTAAGCATTTAGTTCCTAGCATAAGCCTCAAGCATCAAGTTCAAGCATTTCGTTTCAAGCATAAGCATTAAGAATCAAGTTTAAGCATTTAGTTTATAGAATAAGCATCAAGCACATAGTTTCTCAAAGTATTTTAGTTTCCAAGCATAATCCTTGTTGTAAGCATTATAGTTATGTTTAAAAGCATTAAATAACATTTCAATAATTTATTAAAATGTTTAACATGCTTCTCAGTCCCGAAGTAAAAAACAAATAAGTTTGAAAAGGGACAAATGAACTCACCTTGTGTCCGTAGTGATTGACTAAGTAGAATAAGAATGCACGCGCTCTTTGTTTGCACTTGTTATAATGTTCACGCTCCTGTATTGATTTCATAATGTTGTAGTTTAGAAGTATAAGTTTGTAAGGATTTGTTGTGCGTGTAAGTGTTAGTCCAAAAGTTGACTAACACTCGCGTGTCTTGTTCGTTATCCGGCTTCGTTTGCTGATTAAAGCTTGTGCTCCCACTTAACCGCTTAGGTTGTTATCAGTCATGCCTTTAGATTGTATTTTTAGTTTCAACCCATTCTTGAAATCTTTCGCTGTTTTAACTTTACAAATTCTTTAACTTAGAATTCATTATCCTTTTGATTGTATTAATTAAAGTATGCCATACATAGTATGAAAACCAATTTGATCTTAAACATAGTTTACAACCTTTGGTTTAAGTGGGCCGGGTATCAATTAGGTCAAGTGTAGATGGGCCTTATGTTGGGCTAACTAGTCAATTGTGAGTCAATTGTTGTTACTTGGGCCAATTAACACGCATGGGCCGTAAATATTGGTTTAGGCCTATCTATTATAAATGGGCCAATTCGATAATTTCTTGGGCCGTAGACATAGGTTTGTAGGGCCATAGAATTGTGCCTAAGGATTTTCATTGCGCTCGGCCGAAAGGGCCTTGTGTCACACCCCCACCTCTCGTCACCTGAGAATGATGTCATCAAAAGGGTAGCGGAAGCATAGTGGTGATGTCTCAGAGCATGAGGGGTGACTTACTTGATCCGGTATCATTATAGCACACAGATTACGAAAAGTAAAACTTACATTACCAGGTTCGTGGTTACAAATATTATTACAGTTTAGACATATTACAATTTATTTAACTACAGTTATTGCTAGTGCTTTGAGTGCATCCTCACCGTTGTCCTTGATTGCCTGCAAAAGTTTTAGTTTCGAAAACATCAGCACAAAGCTGGTGAGTTCATACAGTTTAGTTAAATCATATGATATGACAGTTAAGTTCAAATACATGTTCACAGTTCCGGATAACCATGGGACCCGTATCTAGTTCCTTTCAGACGATATGTTCAGTTCTCGATATTACCCGTCGGTAAATATCTTATTGCCTCATTATCTTAATGTCTATCACACCATTAAGAAGTTCAGGAAACAGATAACAAACATTCACACCAGGGGAGATGCAATCCTCCCAGTGAATGGGGTGTCAACCGATAGTACTATCAATGTTTTCTGCTCGGCCACACATGGGTTCACTAGATACAGTTCAAGAATGAGGACTTTGATATCATGATAGAGATACTAACGGCAACAATCCCATGAAATCCACAAATTCAGTTAATCACATGAAATCACGCAGATAACAGTGACACATATCATATGATCGAGAAAAGTTTAGCAGTTATACCCCGATGTTTATAAAACATTAAAAGAACAGGGGTGATACGAAACTCACCTGATGATATAAGGTAGCAAAATCTCTCAAATCTAACAACAGAGAGATGATTCTGCATTTAATTATATTTAATAAGTTATTTATGTTCTAGTTTACTGATTAGATCTTTCTGAACGTTCAATGTCAAAGACATTGCTTAATAAATCATCAACTCGATATTAATTATATCATTAACCAATTTAAGGTTATATCATACAATGTATGATAATGTAGGAACCTACATTGCATTAGGTTCCTAACACAAAGTTGATGACACTCTTGATTAATCTAAATAATCTCGGATTAATCAAATAGTTAATATCGTTGATTATAATATTAAGACAATTTTTAGATGATTTAATGGCTTAGAATTGATTAATCCTTGTTATTGATTACCCAAATATCATGAAATATCACAATGTAGCATCATAATAGGTGAAATAACCAGATTTAACATACTAATCTGACTGTTATCATAAACATCAGATAATCATTCCAATGAGTATGTTAATGATTATGATTAGTTTGAAACACTTGGATTTAACCTTTGCATTTCAAAGATTAATCAAACTAATCACCTACATTGTCATAATCAAATGGTTTAAACCATTATAATCATAGGTATGATTTCATGCAAACCGGGCATCACAACGGATCAAAACAAGGATTTAACCGTTAGAACTTCGTGTTCTTCGTTTATAATCAATCCTAGCCATCATCTAGGCAATAATCAACAATCCTAACTATCTCGTTACGTTCAAAATCAAGATCTAATCAATCAAAATCAAACTAGAAGGTTAAAACGAACCGTTACCTGTTCTGACGAGTTCCTGCGGGT
Source organism: Mikania micrantha (assembly GCA_009363875.1). Classification (NCBI taxonomy): domain Eukaryota; kingdom Viridiplantae; phylum Streptophyta; class Magnoliopsida; order Asterales; family Asteraceae; genus Mikania; species Mikania micrantha. Next base: position 20,504,497 of record CM018688.1, read on the forward strand.
AAAACTACGATCGGGACTTGTATATACGATCCTTGGGATGATCCGGATGTTCAAGAGCTTTAGATATGAAGATTAGAGGTGTTTGATGGCTGATTTTTCGTTTAAGAACGAAGCAGGGACGAAAATGGTGGTTTTATGAAGCTTCTACACGATCTGATCCATTTTAAAAATTTTTGCCGACATAGGACATGGGGCGTAACGCCTGGGTTGGTGCACCCACGCCAGGCATACCGCCTGACCCGATTTTCATCCCATTTTTGATTTTAAACTTCGTTTCGCGATTCCGGGGGCATACGAACTCCGTTTTGCGTGCGGTTTTCGCCCACGTTCATCATTTTTCACGTTCTAACAATCCCCATTAACAAAAGTTGTTAATTCCTCGTGGATTTCAAACACGATCAAATGTGCTTACGTCATTAATGCCGAATTCTTCGTACGCAACTGCCACAGTCTCCTCCTGTTAGAGAAATTTCGTCCCGAAATTTAGTGAAGACTTATCTGTCGACAATTGTTTATGAGAACAAGTGAGGATATTTGGCTTTCATCTGATCTTCACGTTCCCAGGTATATTCAGGTCCTCGTAGAGAGTTCCAGCGAACTTTAACGATTGGTATGCGACTGCGTTTAAGTACCTTAACTTCTCGATCCATTACTTCTACCGGTTCTTCGGTAAACTGAAGTTTATCATCGATCTGAAGTTCTTCGAGAGGTACGATCAAAGATTCATCGTTTAAACACTTTTTCAGATTTGATACGTGAAAAACGTCATGTATGTTACTGAGTTCAAGAGGTAATTCGAGTCTGTAGGCTACAGATCCAATTTGTTCAAGAATTTTAAATGGCCCTACAAACCTCGGTGAGAGTTTACCCCGTTTACCAAATCTGAAAATGCCCTTCCAGGGTGATACTTTCAACATTACACGATCACCAACTTGGAATTCTAGTGGTCTACGACGGTTATCAGCATAACTCTTTTGACGATCGCGAGCAGCTTTAATTCGTTCTTGAATCAGTGCGATCTTGTCAGTGGTTTCTTGGATGAATTCTGGGCCAATGATTTGATTTTCTCCTATTTCCGACCAGCAAATAGGAGATCTGCACTTGCGCCCATACAGTGCCTCGAATGGAGCGCATTGTATGCTGGTATGGTAGCTGTTATTGTACGAGAATTCCACAAGTGGAAGATGAATATCCCAGCTACCTCCAAAATCAATCACACAGCTTCTAAGCATATCTTCAAGAGTTTGATTTGTTCGTTCAGTCTGCCCGTCTGTTTGAGGATGATAAGCAGTGCTCATATTGATTTGCGTGCCCAGAGCATTCTGAAGAGTTTGCCAAAATCGTGACATAAATCGACTATCTCTGTCAGAAATGATAGAGATCGGTACTCCATGTGGAGATACAATCTCATTAACATAGAGTTTAGCCAGTCGATCCATAGAGTAATCTTCTCGGATGGGTAAGAAATGCGCAGATTTAGTAAGGCGATCAACGATAACCCATATCGAGTCATGGTTACGTGACGTTCTGGGTAGTTTTGTAATGAAATCCATAGAGATCTGATCCCATTTCCACATGGGAATCTCAGGTTGTTGGAGTAACCCAGAAGGTCGTTGATGTTCAGCCTTCACTTTAAGACACGTTAAACATCGGTCCACATATTCTAATACGTTTCTCTTCATCCCAGGCCACCAGTAAAAATCTCTAAGATCTTTATACATTTTATCGGCACCTGGATGAATAGAATACCTGGATTTGTGCGCCTCATCCAAGATAGTTGTTCGAGAGTTACCGAATAGAGGAACCCACATTCGGTCTTTGAAATACAACAGTCCATCAACCTTAGTATCGAGTAATTTGTCTAATCCTCTCAGTCCCTCAGCAGAATAGTTCGTTGCTTGTAAAGCTTGTTGCTGAGCATCTTTAATTTGGGGAATTAGACTGGTTTGGATAGTCAAACCTAACGCTCTCACACGTAGGGGTTTGATCCGTTTCTTGCGACTCAAGGCATCAGCCACAACATTTGCCTTGCCTGGGTGATAACGGATTTCACAATCATAATCGTTCAAGAGTTCAACCCATCGCCTTTGTCGCATGTTCAACATTTTCTGATCTAGAATATGTTGGAGACTTTTGTGATCCGTGTACACAATACACTTGGTTCCGTACAGATAATGTCTCCAAATCTTGAGTGCAAACACAACTGCACCAAGTTCTAGATCATGAGTGGTATAGTTCTTCTCGTGTACTTTCAACTGCCGAGAAGCGTAAGCGATCACCTTATCGTTCTGCATTAAAACACACCCAAGTCCCTGACGGGAAGCATCACAATAAACCGTGAAGTTATCTGTACCTTCCGGTAGTGCTAAGATAGGTGCATTGCAGAGTTTATGTTTCAACAGTTGGAAAGCCTCCTCCTGTTGGGAATCCCATATAAACGGTTGGTTCTTCTGAGTCAAAGTGGTAAGTGGCAGAGCGATTTTTGAAAAGTTCTTGATAAATCGACGATAATAACCTGCCAACCCCAAGAATTGACGTATTTCAGTCGGGGTTCGGGGTGTCTCCCATTGTTCTACCACTTTGATCTTACTGGGATCCACTTGAATACCATTCTCATTCACAACATGCCCCAGAAACTGAACTTCTCGTAACCAAAATTCACACTTGGAAAATTTGGCATATAGCTGTTCACGTGCTAGAAGTTCTAAGATGAGTTTCAGATGTTGGGCATGTTCCTGCTGGTTCCGGGAATAAATGAGAATATCATCAATAAATACAATCACAAACTTATCCAGATAAGGTCTACATACTCGGTTCATCAGATCCATAAAAACTGCAGGTGCATTGGTTAAACCAAACGGCATTACTAAAAACTCGTAATGTCCGTACCGGGTTCGGAAAGCAGTTTTTGGAACATCATTGTCATGGATTCGTAACTGATGATATCCGGACCTCAAATCAATTTTTGAGAAATATGTAGCACCTTGCAACTGATCAAACAGATCATCAATACGAGGTAATGGATAACGGTTCTTGATTGTCAGTTTATTGAGTTCCCTGTAGTCGATACACATCCTGAATGATCCATCTTTCTTTTTCACAAAAAGAATTGGTGCTCCCCAAGGTGAAAAACTGGGTCGAATGAAACCTTTATCAAGAAGTTCCTGTAATTGACCTGAAAGTTCTTGCATTTCAGATGGCGCAAGCCGATACGGGGCTTTAGCAACAGGTGCAGCGCCAGGAATCAAGTCAATATGAAATTCAACCTGTCTTGTTGGGGGTAATCCTGATATATCTTCAGGAAAAACTTCAGGAAAATCTTTGACTACTGGGATATCAGTGATACGTGTAGGTGAAGAATTGTGCTCGGTCACGTGTGCCAGGAAAGCATAACAGCCTTTCCTTAAAAATTTCTGAGCCCGCATACAAGATATGAGACCAAGTTTTCTACCGGCTCGTTCTCCTTGAACTACCAGTGTATTACCGTTAGGTAATGGAATACGGATCACCTTAGTTTGACATACAACTTCCGCTTGGTTATCAGAAAGCCAATTCATGCCTACCACGACATCAAAGCTACCAAGCTCAATAGGAAGTAAGTCGATACAGAAAAGGTGATCATTCAGATTCAAGGAACATCCTTGAATAACACTGCTAGTTTTGATCATCTTGCCGTTTGCAAGTTCAATGACATAAGGAGTTTCTAGTTCTACCGTAGGCAATGAAAGTAATGATGCAAATTCAGGAGAAATAAAACTCTTATCTGCTCCTGTGTCAAATAAAACTGATGCATAAAGATTATTGAGAAGGAACGTACCAGTGACAATGTTTGCATCATGTCTTGCCTCGGCTGCACCAATCTGAAAAGCTCTGCCCCTAGCTTGATTCCCTGGATTGGTGTTATTGGTTGGACAATTGCGCATGAGGTGATCAGGGCTTCCACAAGTGTAACATGACCGGTTTGTTTGAGCAGTGGGTCGTGGAGCTTGGTTTGGTTGACGAGCAGGAAAGTTGCAGTATTTAGCATAGTGTCCTACCCGATTACATTTTACACAAACAGGACATGGTCCTGTGTGATAGTAGGGACACCTATCACATTTGGGCGCCGGCCCAGTGTAAACTTTCCTCTCCGGTACCGCCGCTCCATAGTTTTTTCACGGTTGGTTTGTTCTGACTGGTTTCAGCTGGAGCTTTGGCCTTGGACTTGCCAAACCATTTACGTTTGGTACCTTTAGAAACGTTCGAGGTACCAGCTTCACTACGGCCCACAGCCGTTTGAGATTTTGAGATCAATGTACCACTTCTTACCGCCTCATCGGTAAGCTTGGTGGTCAACAGAATGGTTCTTTTGAGGGTTGTGGGTTCAGCAGCAGTTACATTTCCCCGAATCTGGGGAACCAACCCTTTGATATACTTCTCAATCAATGCTGCCTCAGTTGGAAACATATTGGGAAGTAGACAAGTAAGTTCATGAAAACGATCGGTGTAGGCTAAAGAATCAGCACCGACCATTGAGTGACTCCAGAATTCCTCCTGAAGTTTTTGGATTTCAGTGATTGGGCAGTACTCTGACATAATCAGAGTTTTGAATTCATTCCAGCCCATAGAATCAACTGTCACAGAACCCAAAGTTTTAGCCTGGGTATTCCACCAGGTAAGAGCTGATTCTTTCAAAGAACAGGCAGCATAAGACACCTTATGCTCCTCCAGACACTGGCTGATTTTCAGTTTTGTTTCCATCTCCTCGATCCACCTAAGGAGTCCAGCCGCTCCTTCCCTACCTGTGAAAGTAGGTGGGTTACAGGAAGCAAAGTATTTATACGTACATCCCTGTCGTGGTGGATCAGGAGCAGTAGTAGTTGTGCCTGTGGTATGAACAGTTTCAACGTGTCCACCTGTGGCATTATGTTCCACATGACCAGACCCAGAAGTGACATGTGGCTGTGGTGGTATTACAATGCCAGCAGCCGATAGCTGTTCCTTTACGATTCGGGCTATAGCTGCTTCATTCAATACCGACCCACTAGGAGCTGCCGTTGGTGTCGGGTTTGGGTCCTGGTTCACCAGAGGAACGGTATTTGTTTCAGAAACAGGTGGTGGAACTGGATTCGGTTCAGGGGAAGTAATATTCTCAGTAACTTTCTTAGCTGGACGACCTCTTTTCGGAGCCATAGTTCTGCTCACATGCAGACAAACTCAGGTCAGTTCAAGAATATTAAAGATATAATCCTTTTTAATCACATAACTCAACCATGTTCAGACATGCTGATAATTTCATGTTGAAATGTGATCATTCAAGTATTCAAGTATAACTACATTGAAAAGATCCAGATACGTTCTCAATTCACACTAGTCATTCAGATATTCGTAGTTATACTTAGTCCTGTTATTTCAAAACATGTGTAGAGTATAACCCAACTCATTGCCTCGCAATACATGTTTTTAGAGATATGTTCATACAGGACTAGGATATGTTCTCACACAAGTCCTCTGATATGTTCTCAGTTCATGTACTAGATATGTTCTCACACAACAACAAATATGTTCACATGTTCTCGTACAGTATGGCTCTCGTACTGTACTTTAATTACAGATATGTTCTCATTAGTTATGTTCTCGTTCACATTACAGATACGTTCTCGTTCAGATATGTTCTCGTACAGTATAGTTCTCGTACTGTACTTTAGTTACAGATATGTTCTCGTTCACATTACAGATACGTTCTCGTTTAGATATGTTCTCGTACAGTATGGCTCTCGTACTGTACTTTTAGTAACTAATATGTTCTCGTATAGTATGGCTCTCGTACTATACTTTAGTTACTGATATGTTCTCGTTCACATTACAGATACGTTCTCGTTTAGATATGTTCTCGTACAGTATGGCTCTCGTACTGTACTTTTAGTAACTAATATGTTCTCGTATAGTATGGCTCTCGTACTATACTTTAGTTACTGATATGTTCTCGTTCACATTACAGATACGTTCTCGTTTAGATATGTTCTCGTACAGTATGGCTCTCGTACTGTACTTTTAGTTAATATATTCGCATACAGTATGGCTCTCGTACTGTATTTTCGCGCAATATATGTTTTTAGTTAAATATATTCGCATACAGTATTGCTCTCGTACTGTATTTCAGCGCAATATATTTTCAATTAGATATATTCTCATACTGATATGTTCATAGATACGTTCTCATACTGATATGTTCATAGATACGTTCTCATACTGATATGTTCATAGATACGTTCTCATACTGATATGTTCATAGATACGTTCTCATACTGATATATTCATAGATACGTTCTCATACTGATATGTTCATAGATACGTTCTCATATTGATATGGATATAGTGTTCACATAACATACAACAGATATACAGAAACAAACGTTTGATTAAAACAACACTATTATTATAGAACCATAAAGTTTATGATACAAAGAGTGCCCTTATAATACATCCATACAAACAACCTATCCGTCTATGAGATGTACAATGAAAATCCCAAAAATGTGGGTCAACTGATCTGACTTACCGTAAGAAATACGGTAAACAGGCTAGCACTATAGCTATAGTAGCAAGTACTATAGCTAACCAGATAAGTCTAGCCTCGGTGCTCAGCGTACCGAGCATCCAGATCAGTCCCTGCAGCCTTTCCCCAAAGGCTGCCACCCGCTGCTTACATGCAGCAATCATCTCCCTCCACCAGGTCCTCCGAAGGCGATCCTCAATGGTCGCCCTCCAGGCTAGGGTGTCCGCACCCTGAGTAGTCACATGCTCCATAAGAGCCAGGTGAGACGTGAGAATCTCCATCACCGTGTTACGGGTGTCCTCCATCGTGGCATGGTGCTGCTGCAAATCCTGTCGGAGGCCCAGCAGGTCCTGAGATACCTGCTGTACCTGAGCCCGAAGCTCAGCCTGGTGGGAGGATTCTCCCACCTCGTGTACTGGTGCTGGCTCGTCCCGTGGAGCCATAGGGCGTCGTGGAGGTAGTCCCGTAGTCTTGCGGGCTTGGCCCCGCATACGCCTGAGCCCGTCCCATGCCGGGGCTCTGTGTGGTGAGGAGCTCTGCCTCCTCATGGCCGAAGCGTCGGCCAGCGGTGAGTGGGGTGGACTGTGCACCGGTGGGGATCCCGGTGGTGGTGGTGGTATAAACGGAGATCCAGGCGGTAGTGGTGGTACAAAAGGAGATCCGGGTGGTGTAGCTGGTAGCTGTGGTCCCACCTGAGATGATACAGAAGACGCATGAGATGGTACTGCACCCGAGCTCGATCCCGAGCTGTCACTGGGTGTGTCGTCAAGGATGATGTAAGGGAATCTCTGGTAAATATAGTTTTCTCCCGGGTTCGCCATTGCTGAATAAACAAAGTTCTAGATCAGTATCGTGAAATAAACATTGAATAATAATATTCAATACAAACATGATATGATATCTCTTCCTATCTCAAAGCAACTATTAGTCTTTAGAATTGTTATAGTTCAGCTTGGATTGACTTAAACTAGAATGCACAAGTATTACAAATTTCAGTTATGCTGGCCACTCATAACTGAAACCTGGATCACTCGATTATCCTAACTTAAATCAACACAAGTTTTGTTCGTTCGTTGTATTCAGTGCTCTCTGTGTCATTATACGAACCTATGGTTATAGTCTAGGTCTCTAAGTCAACCTAATTCTCTATAACCTGTGGCTCTGATACCACCCTGTCACACCCCCACCTCTCGTCACCTGAGAATGATGTCATCAAAAGGGTAGCGGAAGCATAGTGGTGATGTCTCAGAGCATGAGGGGTGACTTACTTGATCCGGTATCATTATAGCACACAGATTACGAAAAGTAAAACTTACATTACCAGGTTCGTGGTTACAAATATTATTACAGTTTAGACATATTACAATTTATTTAACTACAGTTATTGCTAGTGCTTTGAGTGCATCCTCACCGTTGTCCTTGATTGCCTGCAAAAGTTTTAGTTTCGAAAACATCAGCACAAAGCTGGTGAGTTCATACAGTTTAGTTAAATCATATGATATGACAGTTAAGTTCAAATACATGTTCACAGTTCCGGATAACCATGGGACCCGTATCTAGTTCCTTTCAGACGATATGTTCAGTTCTCGATATTACCCGTCGGTAAATATCTTATTGCCTCATTATCTTAATGTCTATCACACCATTAAGAAGTTCAGGAAACAGATAACAAACATTCACACCATGGGAGATGCAATCCTCCCAGTGAATGGGGTGTCAACCGATAGTACTATCAATGTTTTCTGCTCGGCCACACATGGGTTCACTAGATACAGTTCAAGAATGAGGACTTTGATATCATGATAGAGATACTAACGGCAACAATCCCATGAAATCCACAAATTCAGTTAATCACATGAAATCACGCAGATAACAGTGACACATATCATATGATCGAGAAAAGTTTAGCAGTTATACCCCGATGTTTATAAAACATTAAAAGAACAGGGGTGATACGAAACTCACCTGATGATATAAGGTAGCAAAATCTCTCAAATCTAACAACAGAGAGATGATTCTGCATTTAATTATATTTAATAAGTTATTTATGTTCTAGTTTACTGATTAGATCTTTCTGAACGTTCAATGTCAAAGACATTGCTTAATAAATCATCAACTCGATATTAATTATATCATTAACCAATTTAAGGTTATATCATACAATGTATGATAATGTAGGAACCTACATTGCATTAGGTTCCTAACACAAAGTTGATGACACTCTTGATTAATCTAAATAATCTCGGATTAATCAAATAGTTAATATCGTTGATTATAATATTAAGACAATTTTTAGATGATTTAATGGCTTAGAATTGATTAATCCTTGTTATTGATTACCCAAATATCATGAAATATCACAATGTAGCATCATAATAGGTGAAATAACCAGATTTAACATACTAATCTGACTGTTATCATAAACATCAGATAATCATTCCAATGAGTATGTTAATGATTATGATTAGTTTGAAACACTTGGATTTAACCTTTGCATTTCAAAGATTAATCAAACTAATCACCTACATTGTCATAATCAAATGGTTTAAACCATTATAATCATAGGTATGATTTCATGCAAACCGGGCATCACAACGGATCAAAACAAGGATTTAACCGTTAGAACTTCGTGTTCTTCGTTTATAATCAATCCTAGCCATCATCTAGGCAATAATCAACAATCCTAACTATCTCGTTACGTTCAAAATCAAGATCTAATCAATCAAAATCAAACTAGAAGGTTAAAACGAACCGTTACCTGTTCTGACGAGTTCCTGCGGGTAAAACTACGATCGGGACTTGTATATACGATCCTTGGGATGATCCGGATGTTCAAGAGCTTTAGATATGAAGATTAGAGGTGTTTGATGGCTGATTTTTCGTTTAAGAACGAAGCAGGGACGAAAATGGTGGTTTTATGAAGCTTCTACACGATCTGATCCATTTTAAAAATTTTTGCCGACATAGGACATGGGGCGTAACGCCTGGGTTGGTGCACCCACGCCAGGCGTACCGCCTGACCCGATTTTCATCCCATTTTTGATTTTAAACTTCGTTTCGCGATTCCGGGGGCATACGAACTCCGTTTTGCGTGCGGTTTTCGCCCACGTTCATCATTTTTCACGTTCTAACAATCCCCATTAACAAAAGTTGTTAATTCCTCGTGGATTTCAAACACGATCAAATGTGCTTACGTCATTAATGCCGAATTCTTCGTACGCAACTGCCACACCTTGGGCTATCATAGAGTTTGGGCCATGTATGTGAGTGTGTGGGCCGAAAGCAAAAGGGTTGGGTCGAGGAGACCTGGGCCTTGTTAGGCTTATTGGGCTGCTCCTGTATTGGGCCAAAACGGAAATAATTCGGCCGAAGGTAATAAACTTATTAACCGTGGTGTCCAGCGAACCTCTACTACAATTGGTCTTGGGTTCGGCTCTAGGAGGTGTAGGTTCGGCTATTGTTTGCTTTGACTAGGGTTCGCCAGCCTTTAGATGGTTTGGCCGAATAAGGTTCGTTGAGTATAAAGGTTCGCTGCTAGTATTAAGAGGGTTCGGTTCCAGAGGTTTGGCCATTGGTGTAGAAGATTCGGCCAGAAGGTTCGCTTAGGTGAACCAAGGTTCGTCCAAGACTCCTTCCTCAAAGGTTTGGGGCTGCATGATGGTTCGCTAGTGAGGTGACAGCAACACCAGGTTCGCAGCATGGCTTAGGTTTGTCTCTGCAAGGTTCCTGAGAGTTGATGTCCATGCATAACAGTCGCTGAGCTGGTAGGTGATGCCACGAAGGTTCGGCCGTAGGCCACGAGCCTGTGTTCAACGTTTTCATCTCAACGAGTTGGTCGGGATCATACTACTGATCTGTGGTTAGCACATGCGTAGACTGGTTCTCATGGGTCCGGTGGTTCAAAAGGTGGTGCAATAAGCCGGTTAGGTGTGTGTGTCGAGTAAACATGGGTGAAAACCCTAATTCCCGAACTTTTTCACGGATCATACCTCGAATTCAGCCGGTTAAAACAGCAGATCAGTTGTACTTCTTTGTAGATGGCTTCAAGAGCTTCGTGTGGGTCCAAGAATCACCGAATTTCGTTGTGAAATGAAGAAGATATGAAGCTTTGAAGTTCAACAATGGTGGTGATTTTCTAGAGAGAGAAAGTGACGGTGGTGGTGGGTTAGAGAGAGAGAGGGTTTTTCATAAATGAGAAAGATAGCCTCTTTCAAGGCTTATATACCGTGTGTGTTCGGGTTCGTTTCGGTTGCTCGGTTAGTATTTTCGTCATGTTTCCGGATCGTTACACGCATTTTTTTTTGTAATTTAAATAAAAAGAGTTTATTTTAGAATGTTTAGGATAGGATTATCATTAGAAATTATTTTAAAGACCGTTGTATTAAATTATTTATCGAATTATATTAATTTTGCGCGTTTCGAAAATTTGTTCGCGATTTATTAAAATAGTTTCGTATCATTTTATTTATGATGAGTTTCAAAATTGTAAAATAAGAAATATTATATTTCCTTAAAATTATTATCGATCGTTTCGTTTTCGTGTTCATTTTCGTTTCGTCAGAACGCGTCGCCATCGCGCGTATTCGTTCGAATCGTCATTCGAACGAACACGACGATGGTTTGGCTTTCTGATTTTTGTTCTCTACTGTTCAGTCATTAGCATTCTATAACAACAACCGTTATGGTTTTGTTTTGTTTAACCTCACATACGTTTATACACAATAGCATCAAATCAAGTACCTGTGTTTCAACACTGCGTTATCTAATATGTTTCTGACTGTTAAACCCTAAGGTTTTAATCAGACTTTCAGACAATCGTATAATAGTTTCGTGTTAAGCATAAAGTATCAATAGCATAAACATAGTTTCACGAATTGTGTACCTGAGTTACTGTACGAGTTACTGTTGCGATCACTGTTCCAGCACGCGTCCGGCACTGATGTTACAGTCTCCCCTTGTTAGAGAAATTTCGTCCCGAAATTTAAGACTCGTTATTCAGTACAGCTTCCTCTGTAAAGAGTTGGGAATACTTGTTCTTCATGTGATCTTCACGTTCCCAAGTAAACTTGGGTCCGTGCTTTGAGTTCTATCGAAGCTTAACGATTGGAATACGGCTTCGCCTCAGTTTCTTGACTTTGAGATCCATAATCTCCAAAGGTTCTTCTACAAAGTGTAAGTGTTCATCCAATTGAATTTCTTCAACCGGTATGATAAGAGTTTCATCAGCAAGGCATTTCTTCAAGTTTGAAACGTGAAACACGTCGTGTACACCACTAAGTTCATCCGGTAAGTTTAATCTGTATGCCACAGGACCAATGCGTTCGGCCATCTCGAATGATCCCACGTACCGTGGTGTTAGTTTGCCTTTCTTTTCAAAACGGACTACGCCTTTCCATGGGGAAAAATTTAGCATAACACGGTCTCCCACTTGGAATTCCAACGGCTTGCGCCGTTTATCGGCATGGCTCTTTTGTCTGCTTTGTGTTGTTTGTAACTGTTGTTGTATCTGAGCTATTTTGTCTGTTGTTTCTTGAATAAGTTCTGGCCCGGTGATACGATTATCTCCCACTTCCGATCAACAGATTGGCGATCGACATTTGCGACCATAGAGAGCCTCGAATGGTGCACATCCGATGCTACTATGATAGCTGTTGTTGTAGGAGAATTCAATCAATGGCAAATGAGAATCCCAATTACCACCGAAGTCTAGAACACAAGTTCTTAACATATCCTCTAGGGTTTGTATAGTACGTTCGCTTTGACCATTCGTTTGTGGATGATAAGCTGTACTCAGGTTTAATTGCGTTCCCAGAGATTTCTGCAATGATTGCCAGAACCTTGATGTGAATCTGCTATCATGACCTGAAATGATAGACAATGGCACACCATGGCGTACCACAATGTCGTTGATGTAAAGCTTTGCTAGTTTATCCATCGTGTAAGTTTCTCGCATCGGCAAGAAATGAGCAGATTTGGTTAATCGATCAACGATAACCCAAATAGTGTCATGTCCACTGGAAGTGCGGGGTAGCTTAGTAACAAAATCCATAGCTATCTGTTCCCACTTCCAAAGTGGAATTTCAGGCTGTTCCAATAAACCTGACGGTTTCTGGTGTTCCGCCTTCACTTTAGCAAACGTAAGGTATCGACCAACATACTCAGCTATGTCTTTCTTCATACCTGGCCACCAATAATATGCACGTAAGTCTTGGTACATCTTGTCAGCACCGGGATGCACAAAGTATTTGGTCTTGTGTGCTTCATCAAAAATAAGCTTTCTCAACTCATCTACTGCAGGAATCCATACACGATCCTTGAAGTAAACCAGTCCATCAGGTTTTGTTCCCAGTTTCTTTTCCATTCCACAATCTAAGTCTTTCTTCAAGTTTCCTCGTTCAATCGCCTCTTGTTGTGCTTGCATAATGTTGTCGTGTAAGCTTGTCTGCACAGTCAACGTTTGCCTTGCCCAGATGGTACTTGATTACACAGTTGTAATCATTCAGAAGCTCAACCCATCGTCGCTGTCGCATGTTGAGTTCCTTCTGATCAAATATGTGTTGCAGACTTTTGTGATCAGTGAATATGGTACACTTGGTGCCATATAAGTAATGTCTCCAGATCTTTAAAGCAAATATCACGGCTCCCAGTTCCAAATCATGAGTAGTGTAGTTCTTCTCATGAATCTTTAGCTGTCTCGAAGCATAAGCGATAACTTTGTCTCGCTGCATCAACACACAGCCAAGTCCCTGATGGGATGCATCACAATACACAACAAAGTCATCACAACCGTCTGGGAGAGATAAGATCGGAGCATTACATAACTTTTGCTTCAGAGTCTCAAAGGCTTCTTCCTGCTTTTGTTCCCAAACAAACGGCTCGCTTTTCTGTGTTAGCTTTGTAAGTGGCAGGGCTATCTTAGAAAAGTTCGAGATGAACCTTAGGTAATAGCCTGCTAAGCCTAGAAAAGAACGTATCTCCATCGGTGTCTTCGGAGTGTCCCAATCCTTTATTGCCTCGATCTTGGCAGGATCAACATGTATTCCCTCACTGTTAACTACATGACCTAGGAATTGAACCTCTTTCAACCAAAATTCACATTTAGAGAATTTGGCATAGAGTTTCTCTTCCTTTAACAGTTCCAAGATCGTTCTGAGATGTTGCTCGTGTTCTGCTTTGCTTTTGGAATAGATCAATATGTGATCAATGAAAACAATAACAAATTTATCTAAGTACGGCTTACACACTCGGTTCATGAGATCCATGAAAACCACGGGTGCATTCATCTACCCAAAAGGCATCACCATAAACTCGTAATGCCCGTATCTGGTACGTAACGCCGTCTTTGGTATATCTTCGTCTTGTACTCTGAGCTGATGGTATCCGGAACGCAGATCGATCTTTAAAAAGTATTGAGCTCCTTGCAATTGATCAAACAAATCATCAATCCTCGGTAGTGGATACCGATTCTTGATGGTTAGTTTGTTTAACTCCTTGTAGTCTATACACATGCGGAAAGATCCATCCTTCTTTTTCACGAACAAAACCGGAGCTCCCCAAGGTGAGTAGCTCGATCGGATGAAACCTTTGTCAAGCAGTTCATGTAGTTGGTTAGATAATTCCTGCATCTCTGAAGGTGCTAACCTGTAAGAAGATTTAGCAATGGGTGTTGCTCCAGGAATCAAATCAATACGAAACTCTACCGGTCGCACAGGTGGCAAACTAGGTAGATCTTCTGGGAATACTTCAGGATATTCCTTCACTATCGGTATGTCTTGTATTGTTTTCTTGTCTTTCTCTTTCTCCACCACGTGAGCCAAGAAAGCTATGCACTTCTTTTGTAGACACTTACGCGCTTTTATGCATGATATGATTATTACGTTTCACTTTGCTTGATCCCCACGAACTTCCAATACACGATTATTCACGACTGGAATCCGAAGTAGCTTTTCAGAACATATGATTTCAACCCTATTGAGTGATAGCCAATCCATCCCCACGATGATGTCGAAACTGCCCAACTCCATCGGCAACAAGTCGATGGTAAATGTGTGATCTGTGAGTGTAAGTGGGCAGTTCCTAAGTATTGTGCTAACTGTAACTTGCTTTCCATTCGCTACTTCAATAATGTAAGGGGAGTCTAAAGTTTCCTCAGTAAGACTAAGTTGTTGTGAAAAATCAGATGAAATAAAACTCTGCTCTGCACCAGTATCAAATAGTATAGATGCATAAGAGTTATGTAAAAGAAATGTACCAGTGACCACATTAGGTTCTTGGCATGTAGCATTGGCTCCGATAACAAAAGCACGTCCGCGAGGTGCTTGTGCTCCTGGTTGCACTCTCTTTGGACAGTCGCGAGAGAAATGACCCATTTCCCCACAGTTGTAGCATCCTCGGTTGTTGTTGTTGTTGTTGCTGTTTCCTGGATTCTGTTGTGGTGGAGGTAGTGCTCTTGCTGCAGTGTTGTAGCCTGAATCGCAGGAGCGCGGCAATTTGCAACCCAGTGGCCAAATCGACCACAGTTAGTGCACTTCCTACACTGTGCAGCAGGTGGATGATGATACTTGCAATGATTGCACTGAGGATACACTCCCACATAGTTCTTGAGTGTAGTGTTGACAGGTGCTGCAGGAGCCTGTCTCAAAGGAGTAACCGCCGCATAGTTCTTAACGACCTTTTGTTTCTTCTTCTGATGGTACTCTGGTTTCTTTGTTGTTGTTTCCTTGGCCTTTCCCGCATTGTCTTTTAAAACTCCATACTTTACCATCACCTTGGTAAGTTTAGCTGAAAAGGAGATGGCTGACTCCAGAGTAGCAGGATATGCAGTGTCACACCCCCAAATTCCCACTCGTGGTGTCAGTCCACGTGGGTGTGACGTGGCCAGAATCACAGCTCAAGGTCATATAAAACACCTCTATATGCGTTTACAATACAAGGTTTGACATACACTTAGTAAATAGTTGCAGCGGAAATGATAAGGTAATGCAGCGGAAATAAATATGTTTGATAATTGCAGCGGAAAATGTCAGACAATACGATGTTTTAAAGTACATAACAAGAATAATATTGTTTTCAAAATAACACAACAGAATGCATGTAGATCCCTATTACTCGTCCCTTAATGTACATCGTGTAATATAGTAATAAAAGTGTGTCATGCTGTTTATCAAATGTTAGTACCGAGCCCTAGGCTCCAAGTGTCAGTGCGTCACTACCGAACTAGACCTGTTTGTACTTGCCTCCATTGTGTCTCGTACACACAGTAAATTAGGTCAGAGTTTGCACGGGTTATGACATCCAGTCAACATTATGCCCCGTGGGGTTGGTCATACCCTAATGGATCCATCCAAATCTACCACGTTGTTTGTTCATTAACGGTAAGACTTTGTGAGGACTTGTTACGAGTTCAACACTAAATGTTTGTCCAATAAACCAGTATACACAGTAATGTTTGTAATAGCAGTAATGTTTGACTCGATGTAACTAGTATTCTCCCCCTATTTAAAAGCGTTTGAAAAGAGTTAAAGAGGGGCCCTAAACTCACCTTAATGATCAAAGGAAATATCGCAAGCGTAAGCTCCCGTGTAGTCCGTGCGTCGGTCACCGGCGACCTATATCGTATACCGTACGTGAGTTTGTGTAAGTGACCGTGCTAGTGTTTGTGTTAGTGCGCGTGTTTGTGCCTAACAACCCTTGGTTGCTCATGCTTGATTGTGTCGGTCCACAAAGACCGTGTTTGCTTGTGTTGGTCCACATTGACCGTGTTTGACCATGTTTGACCAAAGTCGATCGTGTTTGACTAAAGTTGACCGTTTCAAGTCAACGACCCGTTGGTGAACCGTGTGACGGTTTGTGAATCGTGTAAGTGTTTGTCGTGTGCAAAACGCGCAAGTCGCGTATATGGACAATTTACTATCTATAGTAAGTTTCCAGTTGAGGAAAGTTCACAAAGCATATTGATTTTAGAGTTCTAACATGCTCATTAGTCCTACATGATCATGTTAACACATAGCACGTCATCATACGGGTTCACATAAGTCGTTTATAACATGTTTGCACATAAAAGTTTCCTAAAATGGAAAGTTTCCATTTATAGCATACGTGACATCGGGAACCATCTAACTTAGCGTCTAATCATCATGTTACAACATAATAAGTCGTTTAGCAAGTTCAAATCATACAAAATATCCATGAGTCGATTTTTGTAAAAATAAAGTTACCATAAATAGTAACTTTGTGGTTTTTGCATAAAAATGATCATCTAAGCATTCCTAAACCATTCTTATGTCACAACTTATCATAATAACCAATCTAATCATCATTTAAACATGTCAACATAACCAAATTCCTCATCTATCAACATATCATCAATAAAAGTTACTAAATATAGTAACTATGTCAAAATGACCATAAACATTATCAAAATCACATTCTACGTATTCAAATCCTCCTAAATACATTCAAACAACATATCTAGATACATGCATGTTCATAATCTTATCTATTTCACCATTTCACAATCAAAAAGATACTAAAAATGGAAATAATCATCAATAAGTTATTTTTGACCATTTCAACATCATCTAATCTTGCAAGAACACTTATACATTATCAAGAATCATCCCAACATCAACAAAATCATCTAGAATGCCTTAGATCATACATGCATGGCATCTTTTCATCACTTTATGAATAAATCATGAAATCCTTACATACACATCATCATGGATCATCATAAAACACCATTATAACATCATAAATCATCATTTATCATAGAAATATCAACAAACCCAGATTCAAATGGGTGAAAATTCGTGCTTGTGTACCAAAAGTGCTTGCATGTGAGGTTTTAACACTTGCATGTGTGTTTAATAGTGATGTTAAGCCATATGAGATGCAAGACTACCTTCTAAAGCTCCTTGAACACGAAAATGATGAAAAAATTGAGTTGGAAGGCTTCGAGATGCCCCTGGAATCTCTGGTTCGTGGTCTTGGGTCAAGAGCGAGAAAGTGGTGATGAGGGGTGGTGGTCTAGAAGGCTTGCTTCAATGTTCTTGAGCTTCAATCTCCTCAACAATGGCTTCCAATGGTGAAAATGGTGATTTGCAGGTGAAAGGGACGAGTTTGAGTGTCTTGGAATCGAAAATGAGAGGCTAGGGTGGCTGGTGATGATTACATCTTGGTTAAATAAAGATTCTGCGAACTGGGTCTTGTCGCGTAGCGCGACATGTTCAAAAGGTCTCTCGCGTAGCGCGAGAAAGTTCGGGGCCGCGACAGGGTCCTTGTGGGCCATCGCGTAGCGCGACAGATCCCTTGAAGAGCCCAATAGGCCCATTTTAGTGGGTTTGATACGTTCGTCGCCGTTTTCACGTCTACGAACTATCGGTTGGCCTTGTTTGAACTTCCAAGTTCAATGTGCGAGTGTTTGGTGAGGTTTCAAGTGTTGTGCTACACAATGTGCTATATTTTCACCAACGTTCATGTGTTTTGACACGTGTGCGCTGTTTGCCGATAATTCATCGAATTATCCTGTCGTGTGTCAGTGTTCATACTGTCGTGCCACGTGTCACACTAAATTAATCTAATTCTAATGCCACGTGTACACAAAGAATTTAAATAAATAATAAGTTGACCTGGAAAATACGGGGTGTCACATCCTCCCCTTGTTAGAAAGAATTTCGTCCCGAAATTCAACTTGTGTTGGCAGTGTTTGTCTGTTCCGTGAATAGGTGTGGGTATTTCTGTTTCATCTGGTCTTCACATTCCCATGTGAATTCCGGTCCTCGTCGTGAATTCCATCGCACTTTCACAATCGGTATTTTACTGAGTTTGAGCTTCTTGGTTTCCCGGTCCATGATTTCCACCGGTTCCTCAACGAACTTCAGTTGTTCGTCGATCTGTATCTCCTCAAGAGGTATAACAAGTGTTTCATCAGATAGACACTTCTTGAGGTTTGAAATGTGAAATACGTTGTGTACGCTACTCAGCTCGGCGGGCAGGTTCAGTTCGTAGGCTACCGGGCCTATGCGTTTTGTGATCTCAAAGGGTCCAATGTAACGAGGGTTCAAATTTCCTCGTTTCCCAAATCGAATGACTCCCTTCCAGGGCGAGACTTTGAGTAACACTCTGTCTCCCACCTGGAATTCTAATGGTTTGCGTCGTTTGTCAGCATAGCATTTCTGTCTGTCTCGAGCTGCTGCCATTCGTTTGCGTATCTGCACGATCTTCCCAGTTGTTTCGTGCACTAGTTCGGGTCCGGTTAGTTGGCTGTCTCCAACTTCCGCCCAACAGATTGGTGATCGACACTTACGTCCATAAAGTGCCTCGAATGGTGCAGGTTGGATGCTAGTGTGGTAGCTATAGTTGTATGAGAACTCAACTAAAGGTAGGTGAGTCTCCCAACTACTGCCAAAGTCAATAACACATGCCCGAAGCATGTCCTCCAGTGTCTGTATAGTGCGTTCACTCTGTCCATCCGTCTGCGGGTGGTAAGCGGTACTCATGTCCAATCTCGTGCCCAAAGCCTTATGCAAAGACTTCCAGAAGTGCGAAGTAAATCGACTATCGCAGTCAGAGATTATCGAGATTGGCACTCCATGTCAAGTAACCACTTCCTTTAGGTAGATACGAGTGAGTTTGTCTAGCTTGTCAGTCTCTTTGATGGGTAGAAAATGTGCAGACTTTGTCAATCGGTCTACGATAACCCAAATGGTATCGCAACCACTTGCCGTCTTAGGCAGTTTGGTTATGAAGTCCATGGAAATCTGCTCCCATTTCCACGATGGTATCTCAGGCTGTTGAAGTAACCCTGATGGCTTCTGGTACTCAACCTTGAATTTTGAGCATGTTAAACACTTACTTACGTAAGTTGCTATCTCTGCCTTCATGTTCGGCCACCAGTAAGTTGTCTTCAGATCGTGATACATCTTGTCAGAGCCTGGGTGTATCAAATACCGGCTTTTGTGAGCTTCATCCATCACCACGTCCCTCAATCCCCCGTAGCGTGGAATCCAAATTCGATCCATCAAGTAGTAAGCTCCGTCGTCTTTTACTTTCACTTGTTTATCCATGCCACGCATGGCTTCAAGAGTGAGGTTTTCTGTTTTCAGAGCTTCTTATTGTGCGATTCGGATCTGATTTGGCAGTTCAGAATGAATCGTGAGTTGTAGAGCACGCACTCGTTTTGTTGTTTCCTTTCGGCTCAATGCGTCAGCCACTACGTTTGCTTTACCGGGGTGGTATTTGATAGCGCAATCATAATCGCCGATAAGCTCAACCCATCTTCGTTGTCTCATGTTCAACTCTTTCTGATCGAAGATGTGTTGTAGGCTTTTATGATCGGTAAAAATAGTGCATTTCGTGCCATACAAGTAGTGTCTCCAGATCTTCAAGGCGAATACCAGAGCTCCTAACTCAAGGTCATGAGTCGTGTAGTTTTTCTCATGCACCTTCAGTTGTCGTGAAGCGTATGCTATCACTTTCTCGCGTTGCATCAGCACGCAACCGAGCCCTTGTTTCGAGGCGTCACAATACACCACGAAATCATCACATCCTTCTGGTAGGGATAGGATGGGTGCAGTGCATAGCTTCTGTTTTAGCATGTTGAAAGCAGCTTCCTGTTTGTCTCCCCAATCGAACTTCTTATCCTTATGAGTCAGGGATGTCAGCGATTGGGCAATCCTTGAGAACCCTTCAATGAATCTTCTGTAGTATCCGGCCAGACCTAGGAATTACCGCACCTCAGTTGGAGTCTTGGGTGCTTCCCAGTTCTTGATGGCCTCGATCTTAGCTGGGTCTACGTGTATTCCCTTCTCGTTAACCACGTGTCCAAGGAATTGGACTTCGCGAATCCAAAAGTCGCACTTTGAAAACTTCGCGTATAGCTGTTCTTTCTTCAATAATTCCAAGACTAGCTTCAGATGTTCAGCATGTTCCTCCTGATTCTTAGAGTATATCAGGATATCGTCAATGAACACTATCACGAATTTGTCAAGATAGGGCTTTCATACTCTATTAATGAGATCCATGAATACAGCTGGTGCATTGGTTAGTCCGAACGGCATAACCAGAAATTCGTAGTGTCCGTATCGAGTCCTAAAGGCAGTCTTGGGAATATCATTCTCCTGTATTCTTAGTTGATGCTAACCCGATCTTAAATCGATTTTGGAATAGTAGCTTGACCCTTGCAGTTGGTCAAACAAATCATCTATTCGCGGTAGTGGGTATCGATTCTTGATCGTCACCTTGTTCAGCTCCATATAGTCGATACACATACGGAATGATCCGTCTTTCTTCTTTACAAACAAGACCGGTGCTCCCCAAGGTGAGAAGCTCGGTCTGATAAATCCCTTGTCCAATAGTTCCTGCATCTCCGTCGGTGCTAATCGGTATGGAGCATTAGCAATCGGTGCTGCTCCGGGAGTGAGGTCTATCTGAAACTTGACTTGTCCGTTGCGGTGGTAGTCCAGGTAGATCTTCGGGAAATACTTCGGGAAAATCTCGGACTACATCGATGTCCTCAATCTTCCTTTCTTTCTTCGGTTGTTCTGCGATGAGGGCTAGTATAGCAGTGTATGCCTTTTGTATGTATTTGTTGGCCTTCATGCATGACATGATGTTTAGAGGTACTCCCCGTCGTTCTCCCTGAATCGAGATCTGTTCTCCGTTCTGCAACGTTACTTGTACGATCTTCTTGTTGCATACGATCTCAGCTTGGTTTGCGGATAACCAATCCATTCCAACGACCACATCGAAGCTTCCGAGATTTACCGGCATCAAATCGATTTCGAGTTCGTGATCTGCCAACACCATGACGCATCCTCGAAAGATGTATTGTGTTTCAATCAGCTTGCCGTCGGCTAACTCTACGGTATACTTAAAGTCTAGTGGTGTTGGGGTAATATCTAGCAATTCACTAAACTCACTAGATATAAAGCTCCTATCGGCACCGGTATCAAATAATATACTAGCATATACGTTATTTAAAAGGAACGTACCGGTTACGATGTTGGGGTCGTCCTTGGCTTCCCCCGAGCCAATCACAAAAGCTCGACCCTTGGCCGCTCCTCCTCCAGCCTTCTTCAACTGAGGGTAATCCCTCCTCATGTGTCCTGGATTTCCACACTCATAACACCCCTTGAGAGTGTTCTGGTTGTTGTTCTGGTTGAAGTTGTTGTTGTTGGTAGGGAACTTGGATCTACAATCCTTGGCCATGTGGCCATGTCGTCCGCACTTCAGGCAACGGTATCGCTCGCATTGCCCAAAGTGGTGATAAGAGCATCGGTTACACAGTGGGTATTTTCCTTGGTACACACCCTTTCCCTTGTCATCGGGTTGGGTGGCAGTGAAAGCTCTTGCAGGTGCAGATCGCTGTTGTTGTTGGGGTTGATGAGATTGGTGGTGGTTGGGTTCCCACTTACTCTTCTGACTTTCCTGAGGCTTCAGATGTTCACCTCGTTTGGGTAGCTTTCCTTGGGCTACAGCTTGATCAGTCAGTTTATGGGCCAGTCTGATCAGTGGTTGGATGGTGGTGAGGTCAGATGCAGTTACCATGCTCTGAATCTGTTCCGGCAGCCCACTGATGAACTGCTCAATCTTTTTGTACTCCGGCGTCACCATTGCCGGGCACAGTTTGCACAACTCGTGAAATCGAGTGCAGTATTGCTCGATCTCAGAGCCCACCATTTTCAGAACCCAAAATTCGGCTTCCAGTTTCCGGATCTCGTCACGAGGACAGTATTCCTCTTGCAGTAATCGGGTGAATTCAGCCCACGGCATGGAGTTGGCACCGTCCAACCCCAAGGTTTGCACATGGGTATTCCACCATGTGAGAGCCGGTCCTTCTAGTGTGCCGGTCGCAAATTTAACCCGGTTCTCTTCAGCGCAGTCGCACATGGCGAACACAGACTCCACCTTTTCAATCCAGCGGAGCATCCCGACAGCTCCTTCAGTTCCTTTGAACTTGTGGGGGTGGCAGTTCAAGAAGGATTTAAAGGAACATCCCTTCCCATTGCTGCCGTTTGACCCTGTTTGTTAGAAACCAGTGTCGTGTGTTAGTATTGTGTTAGCTACACTATGTTAGTCACGTTAGGCAAGTGTTAATACCGTTGTTGTTTCCAATAGTTTCGCTATGTTGGCGACTCGCTTCGTAGTCGGCGATCGCCTTGTTGACCCGTCGGTCAACCATCATTTTTATAACAGCGGCATCTAGTGTCCGCCTAGCTGGACACGCGTACGGTCCTCTTCCCGCCATGTATGTTTCTATACATAAGGGATAGAGTATTAGTTAGCACACGTTACAGTGTTAGCCAAATGTCATGTCAGATGTCATATCAAATGTTATGTTAGATGTCATGTCAGCAATCAACCATAGTCAGATCATGTGATAAATAAATCAACATATCATTCTCATTAATATAAACTTTGAAGTACAATGATTTTTCAAAAGATGATAGTAACATAAGTTTGTACGAGCACATCCCGCTCGTTTAGGCAAATGTAAAAGAAAACATAACATAAAATAAACAGTACAACTAGTCCGAATCTATGGTGACATGTGAAATGTCACTATCAGAATCTCCATCAGCATCATCCTCCTCTGGATCCTCATTGGGATCCTCGTCAAAATCTCCCTCCTCGAGGTCATTGACCTCGAATTGGGGACCGTCCTCCTGTGGTGGTTCCTCGATAAACTGCTCGGCCCACGCGTTAAGCATGGCCTCGCTAGCTAGTACCATCGCCTGAGTCTCCTCGCTAGTACATCGACTATTTGCCCATGCTGACTCATCAGCTGGGCCACTTGGAGACGTAAGGTCTCCACCTGCTCCTCCAACCGGTCGTTACGCCTCTCAAGGCGGTCATTCTTCTCCCGAAGAACGCGGACCTCATCCGATAATTCCCCGCTCCTCCAAATCTGGCGCTGTGTGCAGGCCACATGAGCCGCGAAGGCCTGCTCCAATGGCACCCCGGGCGGTGGTAGTCGATGGCCTGCAGACGTATCGCCGGGATAATGATACGGAGGTACCCTCTCTCCGACAATCCACTCCTGTATCACTGTGGGAAGCCATCCCCAATGCCGAGCTCGTGCCGCGTGTCGAGCCCGTCTGTCCATTTCTGCGTCGACTTGTGCTACTATGTCGTTGACTCGGCGTCGGCTCTCTGCAGCCATGTCGTCAGTGACCGGGCGTCTGTCCGGGTTCCTCCTGGTATCATCGTTGTTGGCCATCCTATAAGTCTCAAGTTAGTAATCAACAGTTTAACATAAGTAATAACATCATCAATGTGCAAGTTCTAAGTGTAGTGTCTAAAGTTGAGCAATGGCAATAGTCTAAGTTTACTACATGCAAACCTAGTTCCCTATAACCAAGGCTATGATACCAGTCTGTCACACCCCCAAATTCCCACTCGTGGTGTCAGTCCACGTGGGTGTGACGTGGCCAGAATCACAGCTCAAGGTCATATAAAACACCTCTATATGCGTTTACAATACAAGTTTGACATACACTTAGTAAATAGTTGCAGCGGAAATGATAAGGTAATGCAGCGGAAATAAATATGTTTGATAATTGCAGCGGAAAATGTCAGACAATACGATGTTTTAAAGTACATAACAAGAATAATATTGTTTTCAAAATAACACAACAGAATGCATGTAGATCCGTATTACTCGTCCCTTAATGTGCATCATGTTCCATAGCAGTTAGTTACTTGAGAATACAAGTTTGAAAAAGTGTCAACACAATGGTTGGTGAGTTCACAGGTTTTGATATACATATAGTAATAAAAGTGTATCATGCTGTTTATCAAATGTTAGTACCGAGCCCTAGGCTCCAAGTGTCAGTGCGTCACTACCGAACTAGACCTGTTTGTACTTGCCTCCACTGTGTCTCGTACACACAGTAAATTAGGTCAAAGTTTGCACGGGTTATGACATCCAGTCAACATTGTGCCCCGTGGGGTTGGTCATACCCTAATGGATCCATCCAAATCTACCACGTTGTTTGTTCATTAACGGTAAGACTTTGTGAGGACTTGTTACGAGTTCAGCACTTAATGTTTGTCCAATAAACCAGCATACACAGTAATGTTTGTAATAGCAGTAATGTTTGACTCGATGTAACTAGTATTCTCCCCCTATTTAAAAGCGTTTGAAAAGAGTTAAAGAGGGGCCCTAAACTCACCTTAATGATCAAATGAAATATCGCAAGCGTAAGCTCCCGTGTAGTCCGTGCGTCGGTCACCGGCGACCTATATCGTATACCGTACGTGAGTTTGTGTAAGTGACCGTGCTAGTGTTTGTGTTAGTGCGCGTGTTTGTGCCTAACAACCCTTGGTTGCTCATGCTTGATTG
Organism: Mikania micrantha; assembly: GCA_009363875.1. Lineage (NCBI taxonomy): Eukaryota > Viridiplantae > Streptophyta > Magnoliopsida > Asterales > Asteraceae > Mikania > Mikania micrantha. The sequence goes on from CM018688.1 coordinate 20,529,381, forward strand.
TGTCTGTCCACAATGACCGTGTTTGCTTGTGTTGGTCCACATTGACCGTGTTTGACCATGTTCGACCAAAGTCGATCGTGTTTGACTAAAGTTGACCGCGTCAATTCAATGACCTGTTGGTGAACCGTGTGACGGTTTGTGAATCGTGTAACTGTTTGTCGTGTGCAAAACGCGCAAGTCGCATCTATGGACAACTTACTATCTATAGTAAGTTTCCAGTTGAGGAAAGTTCACAAAGCATATTGATTTTAGTGTTTTAGCATGCTCATTAGTCCTACATGATCATGTTAACACATAGCACGTCATTATATGGGTTCACATAAGTCGTTTATAACATGTTTGCACATAAAAGTTTCCTAAAATGGAAAGTTTCCATTTATAGCATACGTGACATCGGGAACCATCTAACATAGCGTCTAATCATCATGTTACAACATAATAAGTCGTTTAGCAAGTTCAAATCATACAAAATATCCATGAGTCGATTTTTGTAAAAATATAGTTACCATAAATAGTAACTTTGTGGTTTTTGCATAAAAATGATCATCTAAGCATTCCTAAACCATTCTTATGTCACAACTTATCATAATAACCAATCTAATCATCATTTAAACATGTCAACATAACCAAATTCCTCATCTATCAACATTTCATCAATAAAAGTTACTAAATATAGTAACTATGTCAAAATGACCATAAACATTATCAAAATCACATTCTACGTATTCAAATTCTCCTAAATACATCCAAACAACATATCTAGATACATGCATGTTCATCGTTCTATCTATTTCACCATTTCACAAACAAAACGTTATTAAAAATGGAAATAATCATCAATAAGTTATTCTTGACCATTTCAACATCATCTAATCTTGCAAGAACACTTATACATTATCAAGAATCATCCCAACATCAACAAAATCATCTAGAATGCCTTAGATCATACATGCATGGCATCTTTTCAACACTTTATAAATAAATCATGAAATCCTTACATACACATCATCATGGATCATCATAAAACACCATTATAACATCATAAATCATCATTTATCATAGAAATATCAACAAACCCAGATTCAAATGGGTGAAAATTCGTGCATGTGTACCAAAAGTGCTTGCATGTAAGGTTTTAACACTTGCATGTGTGTGTAATAGTGATGTTAAGCCATATGAGATGCAAGACTACCTTCTAAAGCTCCTTGAACACGAAAATGATGACAAAATCGAGTTGGAAGGCTTCGAGATGCCCCTGGAATCTCTGGTTCGTGGTCTTGGGTCAAGAGCGAGAAGGTGGTGATGAGGGGTGGTAGTCTAGAAGGCTTGCTTCAATGTTCTTGAGCTTCAATCTCCTCAACAATGGCTTCCAATGGTGAAAATGGTGATTTGCAGGTGAAACGGACGAGTTTGAGTGTCTTGGAATCGAAAATGAGAGGCTAGGGTGGCTGGTGATGATTACATCTTGGTTAAATAAAGATTATGCGAACTGGGTCTTGTCGCGTAGCGCGACATGTTCAAGAAGGTCTCTCGCGTAGCGCAAGAGAGTTTGGGGTTTAAATTTCCCCCGCCCACCTGTCGCGTACCGCGACAGGGTCCTTGTGGGCCTTCGCATAGCGCGACAGATCCCCTGAAGAGCCCAATAGGCCCATTTTAGTGGGTTTGATCCGTTCGTCGCCGTTTTCACGTCTACGAATTATCGTTTGGCCTTGTTTGAACTTCCAAGTTCAATGTGCAAGTGTTTTGTGAGGTTTCAAGTGTTGTGCTACACAATGTGCTATATGTTCACCAACGTTCGTGTGTTTTGACACGTGTGCGCTGTTTGCCAATAATTCATCAAATTATCCTGTCGTGCGTCAGTGTTCGTACTGCCGTGCCACGTGTCACACTAAATTAATCTAATTCTAGTGCCACGTGTACACAAAGCATTTAAATAAACATTTAAATAAATAATAAGCTGACTTGGAAAATACGGGGTGTCACATGCAGCCAGCACAATGCTTTGAATACAAGAGGGTAATCCTGCTACGTATCGATCAATCAGCTTTTCCAAGGTTGGCACCATCTCTGGCACCAATGCTACCAGTTCATGATAACGGTTGGTAAAAGTCATATGATCGGCTCCCTTCATCACATGGTTCGAGAGCTCAACCTCTAGCTGCTGCAGTTCATGTTTCGGACAGAATTCATTCCCCAGAAGAAGTTTGAATTCTGCCCAAGGCATTGCCATCGTTTCATCTCTTCCTCGGGCTCTGATCTGAGCGTTCCACCATGTCAAAGCTCGCTTGCTGAAAGATCCAGTCGCATAGCGGACTTTGTGGTGTTCAGGACAACTGCTTATGTCCAAAGTGTTCTCCATTTTCTCCAGCCATTGGATCAGTCCAACAGCTCCTTCGACACCAGTGAAGCTTGGTGGCTTGCATCCTACAAATGACTTGTAGGAGCAGTCAGAAGTATGGCCAGTGTTCCCACTAGCTTCCCCAGTAGTATGGCCAGAGTTGTTGCTGTGGCCTTGAATCCGGTTAATCATCTCAGGGATGACATCTTTCAACTGGTTTGTCAATTGGCTACTCAGAAGTGTTGCCAAAGCGATAGTAGCAGGATCAATGATTGGACCCGCATTCGGGTTCGGAGGGGGGTTTAGCGGAGGAGGAGGAGGTGGCGGTGGTGAATCCGGCGGTGACGGTGTAGAGGAGTGTGGTGCAAAAGTCTGTGTAGTCGGTACTGGAGTCGGTTGTCTTCTAGGCGGCATTCTGATCATAACCAAAACATATTGGTTAGTGTAGTGATCGAATGCAGAAGACACAATGCAAACTTAAGCCCTATGTTCTCTACATGAGGGTCCCTAAGTTATAGTCTAGGCCAAACTATTTAAGTAAATGACCTATTATTCTCTATAACCTTGAGCTCTGATACCAATCTGTCACACCCCGAGCCGGCTGGGTTGGATCGAAGTCCCCGTTGGGCGGAAGGTTCTCGGGGCGCGATATCTTGAGTGATAATCGTAATGATCAGATTGTTTGCATAGCATCAATGATAAGAATAACTAAAGCACAATCAAACATTAAACTAGGATTACAAAGTTAAATTACAATAGTAATGTTCAGTAATTTAACTCGGTAAACCTAACAAAAGAATCAAATGTTTTCTATCTTGTAATCTGTACAAGACATCCAAAAGTGATTCGTATGAATAACAAAATATGTGCTTCCAAAATCAACTAGGTCCTCTATCTAGGCCGCCTAGCATGCAATCCAAAAGCCTTAGCTTAAACCTGTTCATCACCTGAGCAAGCATGTAAGAAAAATAAAGTCAACACAATGGTTGGTGAGTTCAAAAAGTTTATAAGTTTAAAAATAGCTTTAGCAAACCTCTTTCGGTAAAACCTTAACATCATTAACTCCACATGTAATATCCAAATCGGAATGCTTATATATAGGGCATACCCCTGAGTCGAGCCTACAACCCGCCCAGACGCCGTCCCACCACATACTAATCCGCATAGGACACTGTTGTTAATAATAATTAAGCATTTTACCTACCATTCAAACCATTCCTCGTCATAGCTTTAGTTTACTGTTTCAAAGTTTACAAGTCTATAGCATTCGTAAGTATTAGCTTCAAAGTAAGTTTAACAAGCATCATAGTTTCACAGGCACATAGTTTCGCTTTCACTAATCTCAAGCGTGAGTACAAGCCCTGCTATAGCAGAAGTTTAGCAATTACGTAGCTCACGGATAGATACAAGCCCTGCTCTAGCAGAAGTTTAGCCATTACGTATCTCATGAATTAGTTAAGCCTAGTCTAGCAATTACGTGTCTCCTATACAAGATACAAGCCCTGCTATAGCAGAAGTTTAGCAATTACGTATCTCACACATAGACACAAGCCATGCATACACAAACAATCCAGCATTTACATATCTCATATAAGCAGACAAAAGCCCTGCTATAGCAGAAGTTTAGCAATTACATGTCTCTTATATAGATAATAGCTTAGCCTCGTCATAGTTTAGCTTTCACGTATCTCAATACATGGGTACAAGCCCTACTATAGCAAAAGTTTAGCAATTACGTAGCCCATGATTAGATACAAGCTTAGCATATCGCACGCAATCATAGTTTCCAAGCATATAGTTTCAAGCATTAACATGTAGTTCAACCACGAAATTCATAGTATAAGCATCAAGTATGTAGTTTAAGCCTCTAGTTTGTAGCATAAGCATCAAGCCTCAAGTTTAAGCATTTAGTTCCTAGCATAAGCCTCAAGCATCAAGTTCAAGCATTTTGTTTCAAGCATCAAGTTTAAGCATTTAGTTTATAGAATAAGCATCAAGCACATAGTTTCTCAAAGTATTTTAGTTTCCAAGCATAATCCTTGTTGTAAGCATTATAGTTATGTTTAAAAGCATTAAATAACATTTCAATAATTTATTAAAATGTTTAACATGCTTCTCAGTCCCGAAGTAAAAAACAAATAAGTTTGAAAAGGGACAAATGAACTCACCTTGTGTCCGTAGTGATTGACTAAGTAGAATAAGAATGCACGCGCTCTTTGTTTGCACTTGTTATAATGTTCACGCTCCTGTATTGATTTCATAATGTTGTAGTTTAGAAGTATAAGTTTGTAAGGATTTGTTGTGCGTGTAAGTGTTAGTCCTAAAGTTGACTAACACTCGCGTGTCTTGTTCGTTATCCGGCTTCGTTTGCTGATTAAAGCTTGAGCTCCCACTTAACCGCTTAGGTTGTTATCAGTCATGCCTTTAGATTGTATTTTTAGTTTCAACCCATTCTTGAAATCTTTCGCTGTTTTAACTTTACAAATTCTTTAACTTAGAATTCATTATCCTTTTGATTGTATTAATTAAAGTATGCCATACATAGTATGAAAACCAATTTGATCTTAAACATAGTTTACAACCTTTGGTTTAAGTGGGCCGGGTATCAATTAGGTCAAGTGTAGATGGGCCTTATGTTGGGCTAACTAGTCAATTGTGAGTCAATTGTTGTTACTTGGGCCAATTAACACGCATGGGCCGTAAGTATTGGTTTAGGCCTATCTATTATAAATGGGCCAATTCGATAATTTCTTGGGCCGTAGACATAGGTTTGTAGGGCCATAGAATTGTGCCTAAGGATTTTCATTGCGCTCGGCCGAAAGGGCCTTGGGCTATCATAGAGTTTGGGCCATGTATGTGAGTGTGTGGGCCGAAAGCAAAAGGGTTGGGTCGAGGAGACCTGGGCCTTGTTAGGCTTATTGGGCTGCTCCTGTATTGGGCCAAAACGGAAATAATTCGGCCGAAGGTAATAAACTTATTAACCGTGGTGTCCAGCGAACCTCTACTACAATTGGTCTTGGGTTCGGCTCTAGGAGGTGTAGGTTCGGCTATTGTTTGCTTTGACTAGGGTTCGCCAGCCTTTAGATGGTTTGGTCGAATAAGGTTCGTTGAGTATAAAGGTTCGCTGCTAGTATTAAGAGGGTTCGGTTCCAGAGGTTCGGCCATTGGTGTAGAAGGTTCGGCCAGAAAGTTCGCTTAGGTGAACCAAGGTTCGTCCAAGACTCCTTCCTCAAAGGTTCGGGGCTGCATGATGGTTCGCGAGTGAGGTGACAGCAACACCAGGTTCGCAGCATGGCTTAGGTTCGTCTCTGCAAGGTTCGTGAGAGTTGATGTCCATGCATAACAGTCGCTGAGCTGGTAGGTGATGCCACGAAGGTTCGGCCGTAGGCCACGAACCTGTGTTCAACGCTTTCATCTCAACGAGTTGGTCGGGATCATACTACTGATCTGTGGTTAGCACATGCGTAGATTGGTTCTCATGGGTCCGGTGGTTCAAAAGGTGGTGCAATAAGCCGGTTAGGTGTGTGTGTCGATAGGTGAAAACCCTAATTCCCGAACTTTTTCATGGATCATACCTCGAATTCAGCCGGTTAAAACAGCAGATCAGTTGTACTTCCTTGTAGAGGGCTTCAAGATCTTCGTGTGGGTCCAAGAATCACCGAATTTCGTTGTGAAATGAAGAAGATATGAAGCTTTGAAGTTCAACAATGGTGGTGATTTTCTAGAGAGAGAAAGTGACGGTGGTGGTGGGTTAGAGAGAGAGAGGGTTTGTCATAAATGAGAAAGATAGCCTCTTTCAAGGCTTATATACCCCGTGTGTGTTCGGGTTCGTTTCGGTTGCTCGGTTAGTATTTTCGTCGTGTTTCCGGATCGTTACACACATTTTTTTTTCGTAATTTAAATAAAAAGAGTTTATTTTAGGATGTTTAGGATAGGATTATCATTAGAAATTATTTTAAAGACCGTTGTATTAAATTATTTATCGAATTATATTATTTTTACGCGTTTCGAAAATTTGTTCGCGATTTATTAAAATAGTTTCGTTTCATTTTATTTATGATGAGTTTCAAAATTGTAAAATAAGAAATATTATATTTCCTTAAAATTATTATCGATCGTTTCGTTTTCGTGTTCATTTTCGTTTCGTCAGAACTCGTCGCCATCGCGCGTATTCGTTCGAATCGTCATTCGAACGAACACGACGATGGTTTGGCTTTCTGATTCTTGTTCTCTACTGTTCAGTCATTATTTCAGAATGTTAAACTCTCAGAATCCTTCATACAGATCGTCACCTATATGAACAATTCGTCTGTTTAGCATTCTGTAACAACAACCGTTATGGTTTTGTTTTGTTTAACCTCACATACGTTTATACACAATAGCATCAAATCAAGTACTTGTGTTTCAACACTGCGTTGTCTGATATGTTTCTGACTGTTAAACCCTAAGGTTTTAATCAGATTTTCAAACAATCGTATAATAGTTTCGTGTTAAGCATAAAGTATCAATAGCATAAACATAGTTTCACGAATTGTGTACCTGAGTTACTGTACGAGTTACTGTTGCGATCACTGTTCCGGAACGCGTCCGGCACTGATGTTACAGTTAACCCGTGTTAACCCGGCATTTTTTGCCCGAATCTTTGTTTTTTTTTTCATGGTTTTTGTTATACATAAATAGGGGGTTTCTTTTTTTTTGTTTTTGCTAATTCATCACCGTTTAGAAATTATTTACAAGTGTAAGTAAGTGCTTTTCTGGTTCACCCCAACATTCCCCACTTGTCCAACTTGCGCGGTGGATGTGAAGAAGTAGACCATTATCTTAATAACTTACTTACACTTGTAAATAATTTCTAAACGGTGATGAATTAGCAAAAACACAAAAAAGAAAGCCCCTATTTATGTATAACAAAAACCATAAAAAAAAACAAAGATTCGGGCAAAAAATGCCGGGTTAACATGGGTTAACGATATAAGGGAGACTTAACATTTGAACCTCTCCCTATATATATATAAATTTGTCGAATAATTAGTTCATGATTATAATAAAAATATTGACAATGTCCTAACTTATATATGTAGGATCCGTTGTAAGGATAACTATAGTAATTAAAACTCTTTTATCGCATACATATCGTTATTAATATATAAGCACTTGTCTCCTTTATTTGTATTTGTTGCGATTTGATGTAAGTTACACTTACTTACACTTGTAAATAATTTCTAAACGGTGATCAATTAGCAAAAACACAGAAAAGAAACCCCCTATTTATGTATAACAAAAACCATGAAAAAAAAACAAAGATTAGGGCAAAAAATGCCGGGTTAACACGGGTTAACGATATAAGGGAGACTTAACATTTGAACCTCTCCCTATATATATATATATATATATATATATATATATATATATATATATATTTGTCGAATAATTAGTTCATGATTATAATCAAAATATTGACAATGTCCTAACTTATATATGTAGGATCCGTTGTAACGATAACTATAGTAATTAAAACTCTTTTATCGCATACATATCGTTATTAATATATAAGCACTTGTCTCATTTATTTGTATTTGTTGCGATTTGATGTTTTATATATGTGCAAGATATGTTCAATACCGTTGGTTGAAACAGTAGTCATAAGATCCAACTATAGGTTTTTAAGATCAAGTTATCAATATAAACATAATGGACACATTTAAATATAACAAATTTTTTTAATATAATAATTAAGCCTTACAATTGTTAATTTTAAATTCAATATAATAATATCTTTCATGTTGCACATAATGGACACATTTAAATATCTAACGCTTTCATATTTGTATATACATTTATATATCTAACATATATACATGTTCAATATATATATATATATATATATATATATATATATATATATCCTTATCTTTCTGTTGATTATTAGTTTATAGAATATTTATTACATTTTATTTTAAATAATCATATTTTATAAAACTCTAATACAACACTTTTAAGTTGGTATTCGTTAACGTTTACGTTTATGGTTTACAATTATCAATCGAATTTCTTTTATTAATATTAGATAATTGTTTCTTAATCCATTTCTCAAATAATTAAGTTTATCAAATCCAATTACTAGATAAATCTCGGTTAAAAATAAGCGTATTCGTCTCAAATCTCTCAATGTCGGTACGCACTCGATTTGTATAACGTGTTTTTACAAATTTATGGATTTCACCAAGAATTATACAAAGTTAATTCTTATAATTATATTTGATCATTTTTCGTTACTTTTAGTCGTGGACGTAAACACTCATAGGGCGCAAAATACGATTACATGTTAAAGGTTTGCGTGCGGTTATACCTTCCGAGTCGGTTCGCATGCGCGAACTCATTTTGAGATCCGGAATCCCGATCTGGGATCCGAGCTCACCGATGGGTTCGGTTTTGCATCTCGATTGTTTCCGAGCATCCGGTTCCTACTGTTTACCAGATCTGATCGGTTTGACCACGTTGACCAGGAGTTGACTGAGGCTTGGAGAGTCAAGAATAGCTAAACAACCTCCCAATTTCAACAGATCTGTCACCTTTCATCTAGAATTGGCACCACTCTTCATTCTTTTCTCTCAAATTGTTGGCACACAACCCCAATACCCAGATCTGTTGACTAATACTCGGGATCTACTGATAAAATAGAGAAACATGAATAGATCTAAATTTTAAACACTTGCAAACACAAATTTCTCTTAAATGACCAACATATCAGTCATGTAATTTATTGCATCTTACCTTAAGCCACAAGAATGTGTAACAATTGACATCGGCTGTCTAGCCGAGGTACTCGCTGGATTAGGGAGGAGCATGGTGGTGACGCTGTTGCTGCTACTGGTTTTCTTCCCGTTAACGCACAAGACAGACGCGCCGATGTGTGTATGTGTGTGTTAACACAGCTTTGAATCGAAGGGGAGAAAGGTTGGGTGATGGAGTTGCTGTTGCTGGTTCGGCAGGGGGCCGCCGGAGGTGAACCAGTAGGTGTCGTTGCTCCTTTTCTTCTTGCTGCCATCGTCCGAGAACTCAACCACCACTCTGGGTGATTTTGAGGTTGTTCGCACGAGGAGGGAGGGCTAGAGTGGTTGTCGGAGATGGAGTGGTCGGCAGTGAATGAGGGGTTCGCCAGTGGTGTTGCTGGAGATGAATGTTGTTGTCGGAGTTGGGGCTGGCTGAAGCTCGCCCAGGAGGAGCTCCCTGGTTCGACCAACAGAAATCACACACACACAAGTGTGTGAGATGTGTGTATAACTAGGCATGTAAACGAACCGAACAGTTCGTGAACTGTTCGGTAAAAAGTTTGTTTATGTTCGTTTATTTAATAAATGAATGAACACGAACATAAAATTTGTGTTCGTTTAATTAAATGAACGAACATGAACACACCTTGTGTTTGTTTATTTATGTTCATGAACAGTTCGGTTATGTTCGTTTATTTACGTTCGTTTATTTGTGTTCGTTAATGTTCGTTAACTATGTAATGTTAGTTTTGTTCGGTTAACTGACTAATTTACGAATGATATGTATTTATATTTAAGAGACTTGTCGTTTGTGCCTGTTTATACTTGTTCAATTGTGTTCGTTTATGTTTGTTCAATAGTGTTCATGTTCGTTTATGATTGTTCAATGGTGTTAAAAAATGTCCATTTATGTTTGTTCGTTTATTTTAGTTCGTTTGTGTTCGTTTATGTTCATGAACAGTTCGTTTAATTTATTAATGAACGAACACAAACGAACACGAACATATTCATTTTCTTAATAAACGAACACGAACACAAAATTCATGTTTGTTAAGGTGTTCGTGTTCGTGTTCGGTTAAGTTTAAATGAACGAACACGAACATGCCTATGTTCATGTTCGTTCGGTTCGTTTACAGGCCTAGTACAACGGCTGTGAGAAAGAATGAGGGGATTAGGGTTTGGTTTCATTTTATAGGTAGGGTTTTAAGTGGAAGAAACCGCGTATAAGTCACGTAACGAACCCGTTCAAATCACGTTTCTTTTCGTGATTGTTATTTTGAGACCGAAATGAATCAGAACTTTCTAAAATATTTAATTTGTCACGTAAATTTATCTAATTAAATAAATGAGTTCACCGCGTTAAATCGTGCATAACTCGCGTAATAATCCGTTCGAGTTACATCATTACTACTTATTATTACTTTCATGACCGGAACATGTTAACAGGAAATCTCCTAATATTTAGTCTGTCGATTAAGAATTTATCATGCGAAAAGACGGGTTTAAATAACTTACTCTGTCCGTTTAACTGCTTAACTGTTTTAAACAGTCTCCTTAGTTGGGCTTTAATAATAATAATGATAATAATAATATTAATGTTTCATGTTATGCATTAAATTATCATACCTTTAATAATAACCGAGCACCGAATTTTAATCGATTTAATTGCTCGTTTCCTTTCGCAATTATTTATATAATTTCGTTAAGAATCGTGTTAGCTCAAATGGGCTCATAAAATTTAATTTGGGCCTTAATTGAAAGACGTTTCTTGTTGGGCCTTGTTAGGGTTATCTGGGCCTAGCTCATTTGGTTAGATCAACAACCCGTTTATTGAAATTTGACTAGTGTTACAGTCTCCCCTCCTTTAAGAAATTTCGTCCTCGAAATTAGATATCATTTATTTGAAAGGAGATTGTAACTTGTCTAATGAACTAATTCACTTATAAATATGTTTCTTGAAAATGATGAACTAGCAAATGGTGCTAGTGAGTATATGAACTGGGCATTCTTAAAGCATTCCTTCAGCTCGCATGTTTGCACGATTCTTGATCTAGCTCATGGATTCTGTCTGCATGATCATTAAATGGTTCATGTGCTATTCTTGTTGCAACTAGTAGTTGTTTCTCCTAAAGAGCGTATTCGGTAAGCGGTTCAGCAGTCTTTATAAATCAAACTAGTCAGATTAAATAGTTGACTAGGTTATTTTCTCTAAACGAGGTTAAACGAGATATTGCTAGTCTCCAATGGGACTGTATGTTGTCATTATGCAATTCTCTTGATAGCAACCTGATGCTTCGGATCGCTCATGTTGTCAATCATTTAAAGGTCACACGAGCTAGCTCCATAGAGTTTAGGAGCTACAACCTTCTTCTAACTCTTATAAAGGGTTAGTCTTGAAATGACAAAATCTTCCTTACCAAACTGACGTTTTATTACTTATGTTTTACATGGTTTTATAAAATATTTTTTTAAAAAAATCTGTTCGGCGTTTTTTGATTTTTTTTTATAAAAATGTGCCAAATAGCATTACAAACCTGTAAAAAAAATTCAAAAAAAATGTTGTTTAAATTTATGGAGATCAAAAAAATGTTGTTTAAATTTTGCCTAGTTTTCACGGTTTTCACACAAAGAAGTGGTTTTTCAAATTATCCTTTCCATATATGTATGTTGAGCTTCAAGATTAAATTTAAATTTATGGAGATCAATCTTAATTTGGAACATGAAATTTGGTCTCTCCGTTTACAATAAAATTATAAAACTTCTATGCATACACATAACTAGAAAAGAACAATCAATGTTGTTTGTTGTTCTTGAAAAAGGGTAGTGGAAGTTTCTGGAGAGCCTCCATGATTTCATTGCCCGCCTTTTCGCAATAGGCATCCACCGTATCCTCATTCTGCTCGTAAAAAAGTGGTGCTGTAAGCAGCACCACAAACACTGATCCGGCCAACACCAAAATTAACATCGTTTGTGAGTATTCATTCATGCATGAACTATTTTAAACAAAAGGTTGCAGTTTCAATCGACTTAAATATATATGGGTTGGGTTGATTTAGGTTATGTTTTTATGCTATGTTTTTATGCTAATAGGTCTAATGAGTTAAGCTAAATGATTTAACAAAAGTAGGAATACATCAAATGTGTCACATGTCATTTCTGACACGATATGAACCTGTCAGTTTCAAGTCCAACCCAAAAAACCCCGCTTAGTTAAACAGGTGTCTGTGTCAACCTGAAAGGTTAACATATTTATTTTTTATTTTAATTTTTAGGGTAAATTTCACTTTTGATTATTTATATATACATAAATTTTCAAAGATGGGTTCTTTATCTTTAGAAATTTCAAAATCAGTGTTTTAAGTTTCCAAACGTTGCTTACTCGGTCTTTTTTCCGTTAACTTTGTTAAGTATTAACATAATAGGGACGATATAAATGTCAAACAAAAGGATAAAATCAAAGATCAAGTTGAGCAGATCCACCTAGAGATCTCCGCCACTCGCCTCCTACGACACATGAAAATTGTCGAGCTTCGTGAAGTTTTAGCGACTAAATCCGTTATAACGTAAAAAATCTGCTAAAACCATGCATGACTTGATCTTGCTCAACTATTGCTTGATCTTTGATTTGATCCTTTTGTTGACATTTATGCCCTCTTATTCTATTAATACTTAACAAAGTTAACAGAGAAATGACTAATTTTGATATTTATAAAGATAGAAGATCAATACTGAAAATTTATGTAAACATAAATGACCTAAAGTGAAATTTACCCTATTTTTTAAGTGTTTTATGAAAATAAATAAATTTATTGTGTATTTTTATGTTAAAATTTATAATTAGAGAAATTAACATTTTATAATTAAAATGTAATTGTCTTATATACATTTGTACCTATTAATGTAAAATCCTAATTTAAAACTATTTATATGCATAAAATATTAAAAACAAAATTTAAAGTTGTGTTCGTGCCAACCTACCAACCCGTAAATGCTCATGTCATGTTTGGATTCACATTTCCAGCACAATTTTAAGGTTCTTGTTGTGTTTGAGTTCGTGTGAAATTTTCAATCTGGCATTGAGTTGGACCCCCCCCCCCCCCCCCAACACGCTAACATGCCATGTTTAAATCGCCAGGTTATTCTAATAATCTACAGTTCTATTATAAATTTTGAAATTATATTAGGAGTAATTAGTTTGAAATTTCAAAAGTTTGTGCGGATCAGCCAACCAACGACCTGCCCATTTATCCACATACAAATATTCATAGAAACAATGCATTAGGGTTCGAAACAGATGAACTCACAGATATACACAAGGGTCAAAAACTCGAACCAACCGCCGATGACCGAGACGACCCATAGAATGAAGATGACCTGCATGCCAACAAGTTGTTTTTGAAGTTAGATGTAGTATTAAATGTTACATTTTGGTAATGAATTTTAATCAAGAAAATACATACACTCATAAATCTTTTTATGTCCCTCCCTGTTGTCATTTCCCTCAAGTACAAGCAGCCTTGATTGATCTGATCTCTTAGAAGGAGAGCAATGCAATCACACATTTCTTGTGACAATATAGTTTCAGGAAACTTTGGAGGAGACCTACCAAAATGAAACAAGAAATATTTTCATTTTACTAGATTAATCTGCAGTTTTATAGATTGTTACTTTCTTTTGTTTGGTTTTACTTTCGGTTATGCTATAGATCTTTTATAAGAATTGGCCCAGGTACATTTTTAGCATTTCTCTTAAATAAAAGCTGTAATTTTCATCTCAAAATGTATATTCAAACCGAAGAATGAAAATTGAGATAGAAATTAGAGAATATTTTTTTTAAATAGGTGGTTTAGGTTTAGTGTAGTGGTTTTTAGGTGACTTCAAAATTGTTTTTGAGAAATAGGTTTTTGAAGTAGCGGAACCTATTATATGTGGCATCCCTTCCGTGATGAAAATTATGTGTAACCCATTCTACTACTTGGTGTTGCAGAACTGTCCCCATACGGGGCATCCACCTCACGAGCTTGTACACATGATGAGTCTTTACGTGGTCCCTGGCCTCCTTTCTGTTATTTGGAGTAGCGGAAACATCTTAACTCATGTTCCCAAGTTGCGGAATCAAGCCAAGTTGGATGTCAGGTAATGGAGAGGAGACACGTGATCAATCAAGCCAAACTTGAAGTCCCACATGTGATAGATTCCGCAGTTACTTGAAGTAGCGAAAAACCTATTTTTTAAAACCATCTAAAAACCACTAAACAAAACCTTAACCACATATTTCAAAAAATATATATTCGAAATTAGACCCAGTTATTTATTGCTGACATTATTATAGCCATCATTGAACAAGCATGTGAATTTTGACACGTCATGAACCTATCATGAAATTTGTCGGTTTGGATTTAGCTTAAACCATAGTTGTCAAAAGAACACAAAGCACGTGTTCAAGCGCAACATAGCTCAACATCTGTCTCGCCTAAATAGGTGTGTTCTCAAGGACGGAATCTCTTTTTTTAGGAAAAAAATCATGCGAACAACTGACATGTCTAAAACAATAACCCTCTTTTGTACGTATTTTCTATATGCTCTTACATGAACTAATACGTTACCTGATTATACTAGCTCCTAACAGGCCTAAATTTAACCTAAAACGACCAAAGACATTAAAAAAAAAAAAACCTAAAATTAGTATTTTTAAACTATGCACCTCAAATACGTTACCTGATTATACTAGCTCCTAACAGGCCTAAATTTAACCTAAAACGGCCAAAGACATAAAAAAAATAAAAATAAAAATAAAAACCTAAAATTAGTATTTTTAAACTATGCACCACTTAAAAGAAACCTCGTTTTTCAAACATCTTGGGCCTAGGGTTCGCCCAAGGCATGCGCCTTGAGTGCACATATGCATCTTGACAACTATTGTTTAAACGGGTTTGATGTTATGTTTGGGTTATTGAACTAAGAAAATTATTGGGTAAGTACGTCATGTACGAGTCAAACTTACAGGATTTTAGGTTGACCGATCGACTATTGTTTAAACTTACAGGATTTTAGAGTATTATTGTATGAATATGTAAAAAATGTTTTTTTTTTCAAATCAAACAGGTCAAATTCATAATAACATGTGAACATACATGTTGGGTTTGGGTTCATGTCTCAGACATGATTGTTGAGTTTGTGTTATGCATAGTTCTTGATGAGCTTTGGGACTAGGCTCAAGGTGATAAAAAAGCAAGAACTCAAGATAAGGAACGTCTTTTTTGCATAGTTCGTATGTTTATGGGTTAATTGGTTTTTTAGCAATATTATAAAAACAATAAGAAAGTTGGTTGTATGTGTGTGAGTGTGTATATTCTTTTGGTTAATATTCTCTTATCTAATTTAGATTGTTAACAATAAAATTCAACCAAATAGTTACGAAGGGTAAAAAAATGAAAAGAAAATAAAAGAAATGTAGGTAAAAAGTTAAAAATATATAAAAATAGTTGAAAGTACATGAAAATATGAATGGTTCGGTTTCGGTTAATCAAGGTACAAAACCGAAATAGTAACCAATTTTCCATTATTTCGGTTCAGTTTCATCTGTAAACGGATAATCAATTATGTACGTGCACCCCTAGTTCAGGATCAACCACAAACATGTCTTGTTTCGCATGCCTAAATTTTAGTCTTTTTGTACAAAAAACATGGAGATGAACTCACTTGTTAACGAAGGAAGAGAGGTTGGACCACAGGAACAATATAGCGAGAATAAGCATTAGAAAGTGACATAAAAATGGAAGAAGATGGTAGCCTATCCTCTCAAACAGAAGCCATATGACAGTTGCAGAAACAAAAATGGCACCAGTCATCCGCTTTTGTCTCCATAGTAATATATCAGCAGCTGCAAAGAGACACATAATCAGATATTTAATCCATCAAAAATATTTTCAACTCGTAAATTAGGGAATCGAACAAAATCACACATTTTGAAACGAAAAACGGTATTTTAAATTAAACCACGTATATTGACTGTAAATGAACCGAACCAACATTTTCTTGTTTGTGTTTGCTCGCTCAAAAAGTGAATTTGTTCGTGTTCATTTGTTAATATTCTATATAAACACAAACAAGCATGAACAAAATCATAATTTCTAAACGTGAAGCTGAAACACCAATAAATTCATCACACTCCTAAGAGATTAAACATACTTGTCTTTCGATAGGCTTATAAATTAATCAAAGGAAAAATAATACCTAAAGTCGGAATGAAAACAAATTCAAAGATTTGGCAGTTAATTACGTACGTTAATTATGCATGAGACTTAATGGGGTTGTTCATGGTAAGGACTTGGGGTACATGGTTACAGCACGTTACACTTTATTGTTTATTTGTAATTTTAGTTTATTTAGTCAATGAATATGTAAGCAAAACAAAAGTAAATGTATACAAAGAGTCGTTATAAATGTTTTCAGGATTGGACCAAATATGCCAGTCGGACCAGAAAACCCACCCATCACCGGTTTAGTTGAGCGCTTCACAACCGTTTTTCATTTTGTTTTGTTTGGCTTGGTTATTTAATGTTTATTTTAACAACAATGAACTAAGAGTGTCTCATGATCTCTCAATGCTAACATTTTCTGTGCAACATACCTCATCTTCAAGGGATACCCATGGTCTCTTACTCCTTTGAAGGAAACATATCTCTTAGGTTATGCCTATTGGAAACACCTCATGCTCGTCAAGGAACACATTGTTCCCGGACATAAACTCGAAATTCGAACCCAGGACCTCTCATAAGAGAAGTCAAAGAGGTACCGTTAGACCTCTCATAAGACTATTATGTTATCTGGTTTATAAATCTGGTATATAAAAACATTGGTACTTACTCAACAAAAAAATTTATTCATATTCATTCACATTTCAAAACAAACCAGCGAGGAGCCTAAACCAAACCATTCATCATGGATCAACAACGTAGAAATTGGCATTACAAAAATGCAACATAATCAGATCACAAAACAATTTATTAGTAAAGTTTAGAAGATTATAGATCTAAAACGAACTTTTTTTATCGATAAATCCGATTTTTCAGTTCATTTGGATAGTGATACAAAAAGACGATACCAAATATTGATTAATATGGCAACGAATCTAAGGTTAATGCCAATCAATAAATTGGAACAATGAGCTATTAATACACACATATAACCAACAATTGATCAGAATTTAATGAACAGATTGAAGAAATGTACTTTTGCCGGAACCGAGAGCAGCGTGAAGAGGTTTCTGACGACCGAAGAGATGACGCCGTCCCGAAACAGATCGTTTCTTCTCAGTAACCATCGGTTCTTCCGTGAATTTTTCATTCTTCTTCTCCGTTGCCGCCATTATCTCATCTTCGACTGGCGGATCTGACATTTTTCTCCCTAAATTAACATAAAATCATGATCATATCGTCATATAACGCAAATTAAAATAAGTATGAACGATGAATTTGCACATACTTTATCTTCAATTCAGAAGGTGTTTAATTAGGCCGGTGTTCCGTTTGCTCCGGCGAAAGGAAAATTTCTAGACGGAGGAGTTGATCGGAGGATAAAATGGGGACGCTAACCACGTAACGATACGATATTTCATGTGAGAAACAAAAGCTAATAAGCTATATATACTTGTCATTTTGAACGGAGTAAAATTGTCTTTCTATACCGAAAATAGAGGGTGTAAATGAGTTTCGATTGAATGTAACAGAGGTTAAATAAATGGGTTATACTAAATATACCTCCCTTTGTATTTTTTTTACTTGTCGTACCACCTCCTTAAGTTTTTTAAATATATACAAGTAAACCTTATGTTTTTAATTAACTAAAAAGATACATAAACCTTTAAACAAAAACGTGAGGGATTGTTTTTACAAAACTCAAACATAACGGAATCATTATCATCATCAATTCATCGTTTAAAAATCAAATAAATACGAAATCTAAGCCTAAATAACCATAGTCGAACTCAAACTCAAAGTCTATTAAAACGAGCATAAAACTCAAAATTAATTGAACCCAAACAAACCTTTAACCTCTGCGAAACTCTCTGCGTAAACAAAAACTATTCACAATCTCAAACAAATCAAGAAAAAGGCATGTAAGAACCTGGCGGTTCGACTTCGGTTCATCAAGCAACGAACATGAATTAGTTAGCTAAGGTAGGTGTTTCATATACAATTACACTCGTTTTTGTTCGAGGAATGAAAGCCCTATGTTTGTAACAACAATCGGGCCTCAGTTCAATCGAATTTGAACAAAGAGGAACTAGGGTTCATACAATTAAATCTGATTTTGGATGAATTTAATTTTATATTTTGTATAGGGTATGACAAGTAAGAGGAGATACATTTAGTAGAATTTAAAGTAAAAATAATATTTGGTGTATTTTGGTTGTGTTATATAGTTGAATGGTTGATTTTAACAAATTTATATTTAATATTTTAGGAGAGGGGGTATGACAAGTTGAAAAGAGGGGTACATTTAGCCACACCCTAAATAAATTCGTGACTATCATGAATTTTATTTTTCTCCTTAACAGCAACTATGAATCAGCGTCATGTTTCTTCATAATCTTCATGGATCATCAGATCGAGCAACTCACATGTTGCGATTACAGTACGCTACCAACTCATGGTATCAACGCCCAAGTGTTCGCAAGCTCTGAACCAAGCAAATACACATACCTATAGATGGAAACTCATTATATGGTATAACCTTCTATTAATCACCTTGGTTAGGATTTGAACCGATTATCTCATATAACTTAAGTGTATGTTTGAGATTTAATTTGAAAGAAGCTTATTAAAATTATTGGTTTTATGAAAAAGTTAATTAAAAAAAACGTTTGGTAATGTCAAAAATATTTTTTGCTTTAATTTTTAGTAAAGTTAAAAGTTGTTTTTAAAAAGTTCTAATTTGTAGCTTTTATAAAGGTTTTTATTTTTTTTGATAGAATAGGTTAAAAACTAATCCAAAAATTTTTTAAAAGCTAATCCAAACATTTTTTAAAAACTTTATTCCAAAAGGCATAAGTTAATAACTACTTTTGACAAAAAAATATTTTGAAGTTAAATAAGCAATCCCAAACATGCCCTAAGACTTATGAGAATCATATATTGTTTGTTGTGCTAAAAGCTTTTAGCATCTTGAAGTTTATATATAATACCAACTTATAACCCCAAGTTTGATACTTTAAAATTAATTAGGTTTGTAAGTCTAAATAAAACTATCATTAAGTTAATAAATATTACTTATAATGTTGCATGATAAATAAATAAATAAATAAATACAAGTTAATTACTATATTTATACATTATAAGTAGTTATTAGGCAACGATGGATTGAAGGTAAGATAGATTTGAGTTCAAGTGGCACAGGACCTTCGATTTGTCATAACTTGTGTCTATCCGCTGTTAAACGACTTCACTTAA
Organism: Mikania micrantha; assembly: GCA_009363875.1. Classification (NCBI taxonomy): domain Eukaryota; kingdom Viridiplantae; phylum Streptophyta; class Magnoliopsida; order Asterales; family Asteraceae; genus Mikania; species Mikania micrantha. The sequence goes on from CM018688.1 coordinate 20,548,946, forward strand.
TAGAGTCCTAAGGGCAGTCCCAGAAGGTAATTTTAATGTGGCCGATTTCCCTTCTTTTGCAATCAGTTTCGCTACAGCACCCGCTGCTCTAGCTAATTGTCCACAGAAGAATTATCTATCGGAATAATACTCTTACAGATCTATTAACAACAAGTATAGCTACGCCAGAAGAATTAATAATATCTCAGGAAAAATTGCTACAAGAAGCCGTGGATTCACTTCTTGATAATGGAATATGCGGACAACCAATGAGGGATGATCATAATAGAATTTACAAGTCGCTTTCAGATGTAATTGAAGGCAATTTGTAGCGAGGTAGTTGAGAATTGAGATCGGCTTACAAAAAACTTCAATTTGTCATATATAACAAGCAAGAATCAAGTCGAGTTTACATTGAAACTTATTTGATAAACAAACTCAAGTTGGGCGTTGGTGGTATAAATATATATATGAATTTATAATAATATAAGCTAATATCTATTAGTAACATAGAGTTATGATCAAATAAATAGTCTTCTTATCTTAAAAAGTTTAGAAATAATTATTGATCATTAGATTATAAGAGATCAAATTTAAGAGGTAAATTCAAAATTTTAGAGTAAAAAAAGTTGTTTGAGGGTAATTTAGTCATGATATATTACGTCCTCACTATTTTTAAATGTTCATAACTTTTACATATTATATTATTTTTTTTGTAAAACATATCATAAAAACGAGAATTTTTTATCTTTAAAATGAATATAATGTTATCATAAAAATGAATTTTTTTCAGTTAATTGTGTCTTTTTTAAATTTTGTGTATAATTATTTTTATGTGTTTTTTATAGTTAATTATTTCTTTTTTACAGGAAAAATATGTTTTTTTAAAGATAATTTGTCTTATTCAAATTCTGTACAAAAGACACTGTAACATGTATAAAAGAGACAATAAACTAAAAAAACAATTTTTTTTTTTTCTAATAGCAACATTATATTAATTTTGAAATAAAAAAATATGCTCATTTTTATGTTATATTTTTTTCAAAAAATAATTTTGTATGTAAGAGAGTTTAAAAAATGTGAGGGAATTTGATAAAGTTAACAAAAGTAGTCATTGTTAAAACATCCTCCAACAACTTAATTTAATCATAGCCGTTGATTAATGATCTAATGGTTCAAGATCATTCTTATACTTTTAAAATAACAAACTTATTTTGTTGAACATAACCCTAGTAACATAATGCCATTATATACAAATTAACCTCTTTGAATCATGGAGCGCATGGAGATAATTAGTTAGCGCCTTTAAACAAAAGATAAAATAATAAGCTAATGCCATTAAATCAAATATCTATCTATCTATCTATTATAATAAAGGAAAACATTTTTGCTTATATGTCAACACCACAATCAATCTTTCATTAAATTTGACATGTGTCAACCCCACATTCAATTTAAATAATTATTGACATGTGTCAATTTATAATTAAAAATAACAAAACAAGTAGATCCTATTTTTATGTTAAATTAAACCAATCATATTTTTATGGTGACAAATTCAAGTTGTTATTCTTTTAACATATATTTGATTACTATTAAAATTATATAATAATAATATTTTGTTCAAAATTAAAGGAATTATGTATAAATACAAACATAACTTATGTAGAAAAGTTATATTTTAATTAAAATATAACTAATAAGATTTATTTTTACGTCAGTTTCACAACTATGTTAGTTCTGTAAGAAAAAGTTTTTATTTATTTTTTTCATAATATATTTAGTGCATTATATGTTTAAAAATTTAAAATTCTTTAAATTTTAATTGATACTACGTTTTTACATTGATAATATTTATTATTAATGTTTTGTATTTTACTAAATTAATTTATTTAAATTTTTTTTCTACAATATCAAACACGAAAATCACTAATGACGTATAATATTAAACACTTCAAATGCAATAAATTTTTATTTGGATTGTAGAAAAATTTAATGTCGTGTCAGTAGCATAAAACTTTGATTTTGTTTATCAACCTTGACATCTCAAAAAAATGACGGAATTATAAGCATTCTATAATGGTTCAGATTGTCAAAGTAGATTTTTATTTATGAATATATTATTCGTTAAAATTCGATGTTCTCATTTACGTTCATAGGTACAAATGTTAATTTTTCTACCAACAAAGACAATATTTTATTTATATTTAAATTGAGTGGTCAAAATTATCATAGCATGGGAAATTTTTTGATGTAAACATGTTTCTAAACCTAAATTCTCTAAAGTATACATATATGATATTGAGAACGAAATGGTAATAGACAATCCGTTTGTAGGTATGTATCCGACATTAAAATTAATTTATTTTATACTTTTATATAATATTAAATACATTCCTAGATTCACTTTAAGACTGACTGATAAGAAAATTTTGTTTAAATTTCAAATAAGACAATTTACTCTTATATATCATATGCAATGTTAATAAACAAAAGTCAAGGCCAATCGTTATCAAAAGCATGTTTGTTATTGAAACAACCAGTTTTTTCATAAACAAATGTATGTTGTTTTATCTAGAGTCAAAAAGCAGGAGTGGTCTGAAACTTTTAATTTTTGATAAAGATGGTAATGTTACTAACACAATGTCCGATATGTTGTATACAAAGAAGTTTTAAGAGATTTATAATTGTATTTGTAATTATAAAATGTATTTGTATACAGTAGATTGTGCAATTCATCATGAATATATTTTAGTTGCGTCATTTTTTTACTTAAACCCGTGTAATACTCGGGTTTATAACCTAGTATATATATCAAGGGAAGTTTGTTAGATTAATCGTTTTTCTACCAACAAGTTGCCCTCGGGGTGTAAATATTCTAGCAGACTCATGGTCTACATGATGGCGGAGCTTGATCAAAACTCTAGGGGGCGAAACTTTTCAGGGGGGACGAAATAAAAATTTTTTAAAAATTTTACATTACGTATCGAGAAATGTACACTACTACACGAAAAAACAGGGGACGGTCCCCCCGGTCCCTACAAAGCTCCGCCCATTGATATCATATTGGTAAAAAATGTTAGAAATAAATAAATAAATAATATATGGCTCTCGTGATTATTTAATTGAATAGATCAATTACCTAAATACCTCTAGCAGATAGATGATTATTTGATGGGCATAAATATTCTTATTTATCCTAATTAGGGCTTCCCCTTGTGTGTATATATAAATAAGAGATTAAGGCTCATTATTAGGTTACACAACATCATAATCGAATTCTCCTCACCTAAGAGAATCCGTAAACCTCCAACCGAGCCTCTCTACAACACACGTATAAGGTTGTTTTATTTAGTGGTCTAGAAAACACTAAAGGTGTTTTTTTATTAATTAACAATAATTGTATAATAATTTTATTTATAATGTTCTATTATTTTCTTACAAATTTACAATATACAAATTTAAAACATCAATTCTCCCCGGCAAATTGCCCAGCTTCATAGTTCATAGTGCCTCAACATCTGATTGCAAATCTCCTCAATCTGTCCTAACAGGTCCAAGAATCTATGAGTGCACATTATAGGCTTGAGGTACTCTTTTAACATACATTATTATTTTTATAATTATTTAATATAAAAAGTTTTTTTTTGCAAGTGTAGCTTGAGGTAAGTCCTAATTATCAAATAGCCATTAGAAGATGAGATACCTGAGCTTCAACGATACATAATCGTATTACAAGATGATATGTTATTTATTTGTTTGGAAATCACTTTATTCATGAAAATTTGTGTGTGAATGAATATGTATTTGCTACTATTAGCTTTATTTGTTATTGTAGCTTAATGCTAATCTACTTTATGTATTGAGTCCGATCATGTTTTTCAACCTCTCAAGACACTCCTGATCTATACCTAAAATAAAAAATGAAAAGGTAACAAAATGTTAAAACAAGGTATAAAAATCAAGGTCTGCCAGCATATACAGAATGCAACAATTGAATGGTGTTTTTGTTTAATGAGACCATATATGACACCCCAATTCTCATAACGAAACATTTGACAAATTTGAGTAATTTACAAAACAGGTCACAAAAATTTTCAATTCATTTAGTTACATAACCCAACTAGATCATAATTTAACATTCAAAACTTCTAAGACATAGAAGGTAGAAAAATGTTAAAACAAGGTACAAAAATCAAGGTCTACCAGCATATACAGAATGCAACAATTGACTGGTGTTTTTGTTTAATGAGACCATATATGACACCCCAATTCTCATAACGTAACATTTGACAAATTTGAGTAATTTACAAAACAGTTCACAAAAATTTTCAATTACTTTAGTTACATAACCCAACTAGATCATAATTTAACATTCAAAACTTCTAAGACATAGTTGTTTGTTAGCACTAGCCACCATTTACAATGATTTACAAAAGTTAGTTTTATCAAAACATTAGCATGCTACTAGAAGCCTAGTTTGACCCTTAGTATCACGATCATCTCATTCGTAGCCGATCCTACTTTTGCCCTGTAAACACAACCAAATAATTAAGTGTTAGTCCAAAAGTACTAAGTGAGATGACCCCGTACACGTTACGGATCAAAATCCAACAAAGAAGCGAAATTTGGCATTGAAAAACACTAGCCGGCATATTTTACTCCAACCGGCGTATTATACGCCCCTACCCCGCATATACAGAGGGGTTCAACGTAAAAATACTCCACAACCGGTGTAAAATACTCCAACTTGCGTAAAATACTCCCATACCTGGCAATTTGACCATTTTCAAATGTCAAATGATCTCCAACCATTTTCGATGGCTTTCGCTCAATCCATTGCCTCAAAATCCATTCCATGACACTATTTTAATATTGTCTAAGTCCCAAACTTATCTTGGTAACTTACAACATGTAATTAACACAATATTACTTAACGGGTCGTTTGACCCAAATCATTTCCTACCTTTATCCATTTTCTTCCACATGAATGTTGATCATTCCCACACGCCACTCAATAGTGGTCATACAACAACTTCCACATGAATGTGGATCATCTCTCTTGTCATATGAGTATGGACTTACATATTCTTCCACACGAATGTAGATCAACCACCCCAATAGTGTGTCAATTATCATCAAACAAACATTTACACAAATATAAGATATGCATACATAACAAACAATATTTCAATACAAGACACTACATGTAACACCCAACTTTTTATAAAATTTTATTTAAAATAAGCGGAAATATGGTCCCAGATTTTTCAAAATTTCAGCATGACCCGTACTAAAATGTTGATTTCCTTACAAAATAAACACATTCAAAACCAGTAATCCACACAACAACAAACTATTACCACCATACTAATTTATGTTATAGTAACTAGTACTATTTGACAACCACACTATAGATAACACCGACACGTTATAACTATTTACCAAAACATTTAACCACATGTGTGACAATTGAGTTCGAAGAATTACGTCATCAATGACGTAAGCATCTTCGATAGTGCTTGATATTCATGTTGATTTAGCAATTTTAATTATTGCAGGATGATAGTTTGCGAAAAATGAGGAACATGGGCGAAAACCGCGTACAAAACGGAGATACGGATGGTCCGGAATCGCAAAATGAAGTTTCTGTCGAAAAATGAAAAAAAATGGTCTTCGCGGTACGCGATAGAGAAGTTGAGGGTTCTCCGCGGTACGCGATGCATGAAAATATCTTAGATTCCTCCGTATTTCTTCGCGGTACGCGAAGTCATTTTGGCTTCTGGTCGCGGTACGCGACGAGAAAGGCGGTGTTATGGATCAGATTGCTTTATCAGATGACATGCAAGATATTTTTTTTAAAACTTCTCTTCGACGCATCAGACACCATCACGTAAAAATTGTCCCTCAAACCCTCAAACCCTCTATTTCGAAGCATTTTGATCATCTAGAACGAGCCCAGGAACGTTTCTGCAAGTCCAGATCAACGTTTTATCCGTAGAACTCCGTCAGATTAGGTAATGGTTCATTCTAGTCTTTTATTTTGATAATGAATGATTAAATCTTGTTTTTGAACGTAATAATATAGTTAGGGTTGCTGATTATTGCCTAGATGATGGCTAGGATTGATTATAAATGACAAACTCGAATTGTTAACGGGTAAATCCTTGTTTTGAGCCGTTGTAATGCCCGGTTTGCATGAAATCATAACAATGGTTATAATGGTTTAAACCAATTGATTGTGACAATGTAGGTGATTAGTTTGATTAATCTTTGACATGCAACGCGAAAGTTGGGTGTTTGAAACTAATCACAATCATTAACATACTTATTGGAATGATGATCTGATGTTCATGATAACAGTCAGATTAGTATGTTAAACATGGTTATTAAACCTAATCTAATACTACATTGTGATATATCATGATATTTGGGTAATCAATAACAAGGATTGATCATTCCTAAGCCATTAACCTGTCTAGGAACTGCTTTAGCATAATAATCAATAACATTAACTATTTGACTAATCTGAGAATATTCTGGTTAATCAAGATTGTCATCAACATAATATTAGGAACCTGGATCAGTGTAGGTTCCTACATTATCATACATTGTATGATATGATATTAAGATAATCATTAAAAATCTTATATTAGTTGATGACTATTAAGACAATGTCTTTGACATTGGGCGTTCAAGAAGATTTAATCAGTAAGTTAAAACAATAATAACATATCAAACATAAACCAATGCAGAATTACATCATTAGCACCAGTTGCGAGTGTTCTTATTGCTGTGAGATATCAAGTGAGTTTCGTACAACCCCTTTTCTTTTTAATGTTTTATAAACATCGGGGTAACTCTGCAAACTGTTTCTGAACATATGATATGCATTCACTGATATCTGTGTGATTTCATGTGACTTTCGTGTGATTTCATGGGATTTTGCCGTTAGCATCTTTATCACAGTATCAAAAGTCCTCATCTCTTGAACTGTATCTAGTGAACCCATGTGGGGCCGAACAGGAATCATTGATAGTACTATTGGCTGACAACCCATTTGCTGGGAGGATTGCATCTCCCCTTGTGTGAATGTTTGGTACCTGTTTCCATTACAACTTCTTAATGTTAGTGATAGACGTTAAGATAATGAGGCATCAAGATATTTACCGACGGGTGGTATCTTCGTGAACGAACAACTGTCCGAAAGGAACTAGATACGGGTCCCATGGTTATCCGGAACTGAACTTTTTGAGAACTTACTTTTCATATCATATTGTTTAAATAAACTGTCGAACTCACCAGCTTTGTGCTGACGTTTCAAACTCAACATTTTTGCAGGACAACGGTGACGATACGGTGAGGATGCACTTCACTTAGCTGAACTTAAATGTATCAGTTTATGTAATCTATTTAGCTGTTAAGTTGATGTAACAAACGAAACCCTTGTAATATATTTATTTTTAGTAAATATGTGTGCTGTGATATCGGTTCAAGTAAGTCACACCTCATCTATGAGATATCACCACTATGCTTCTGCAAACACATCAGAGTAGCAAGTGACATCATCACAGGTGATGAGAGGTGGGGGTGTGACAGGGTGGTATCAGAGCCACAGGTTATAGAATTTAGGTGGACTTAGAGACCTAGAGGTGGGGGTGTGACAGGGTGGTATCAAGCTCCAATTTATGAAAGTCTTCTTCAGTATAGTTTCGGGGATCCTTAGGGACATCATCTCCAGTCTCTGTTTCCAAGACCATTGGTTTATGAGGTCCGAACATGACAGACTTCCAACATCCTGTATGATTATTTGACAGGAAATGTAACATCCGTCTCTGCCAAATATTATATTGATGCCTAACCAGAATTGGTGGCTTCGTGGCAGAACCAGTGTTATGCGGGTCTAAGGTGAATTTTTCTGCCATTTGTTTAAACCGTTTTGAGTAAATCAATAGTGAGTACTCAAGATAGTTTGGTTGAAGGATTTTTGAACACTTTAAAGTTTCAAAAATCAATCTTTAGCAGATTTTGAAAAGATTAAGATAAAAGAAAACTAAACACTGATATCAGGGTGAGCTTTGAATTTTAGTTTCGATGGTTAAACCAAAACTAAAGAACAAGGCTCTGATACCAATTGTAAAAAACCGGTGAGCTGAGGAGAGACTAACTTAACCAGGATCAAGAGCTTAGACAAAGCTTTTGGTGTTTTGCTCCCTCTTGAGTTTTGCTCTTTAGTTATTTTAGTGTTTAGTTTTCATAAGTTAGAAGAAAAGAAAAGAAGAGAAAACAGTAGGGCAACACAAAGAAGATTCAGAAAAGTGTTGTTCTGTATATATTTTATTCAGACTATGTTGGGGTATAAATAGCCCCGACATTTAATGTTTCAGGACAAATACAAGAAGAAGACAAACAGATAAGACTGATGACACTATTACAGACACTGTAGCATCAGAATAGTACAAGTGTAAAGTCAACATAGGATCTTTAAAGATCTTAGTTCAGACTTTTGTACTGATGCTAAAACATTATTCTTTCGGAAGCTCTTTATAGAAAACTATCTAATGTAGACAGTTATCCAAAAGAAGGTTACATTTATTCTTTCATCAGAAGAAACATATGTCTTCTGAAATATTGTTTTTCTTCCGAGGCAGATGTCTTTGGAAGTCTTCCGAAGTAAATGACTTTTATTCTTCGAAAGCAAGTGTTCTCTTCCGATAGTGTCTTCTGAGGTTTGTCTTCAGATAGAGTCTTCCGAAGCAACTTCTGAAGTATTGTCTTCGGAAGCATTTTTCTTTTATTTGTCTTCGGAAGCAATTGGCTTTTATTTGTCTTCCGAAGGTTCTTCTGAAGATTTGTCTTCGGAAGCTAGTGTCCTGCAACATTTATTACAAAGATTATTGGAAAGGTGGTTTTGCTTCGTCAGTCCTTATTTTCCAACAATCTCCCTCTGGACTGATGAAGCCAAAACCACTTAATGTTAGATCCCAATCAATTTCTAGAACATCAGACTCAGTTGGGGAAAGAAATGAGAAAGATTCAAATGGGATCTTAGTAAAGCAAAGGCTTCTTTGTTTATCAGAGCTAATCAGAGCTAGGCTTCTTTGGATTATCTCCCTCTTTTTGGCTTAATCAGCCGGAGACAAGGCAGGGAAGAAAGAAAGACAGAAAGAAGTGGGAGAAATGCTCCTTGAAGGGCAGGGGAGGAAGGGTAGTAGTAGTGAAGGTGGTTGAAAAGATTAGAAAACCTTCAAGTGAAGGTGCCTGCATGGTGTTGGATTTGGATTACAGGACTAAAGATATCCGTCAATTCCATAGTATGAAGAACTGATTCGTCCATCATTTTGTAGATGTCATCCGAATCCCTGACTAGAGAGTCAGTTTTATTATGACCTGAGTCCATCTCAGAGATGTCATAAACCCCTTTTTCTTGGTTCTGGGGATTTCCTAGCCTTAGTTTAAAGAAAAACTTCATTGGCTGTTGCCATACCAGGAGTCTTATTGCCTAATCCATTCAAATGAAAAGCCATTGGATTTGCATATGAAATGGATGCTCCTGATATATGATCAGGAGGTCAAGATGGACTTGACGACCGGATCTCATCCTCTTTTATAGGGTAGAGAAATGTTGATGGATAGTGGGGGGGCTTTTAGAAACAGAGTTGTCCCTGGGAGAGAGGACGACCAACTGAAAGTCAACTGACATTTCAATGGTTAGTTAGGGTTCCCTTAGGAATACAACATCATCCTGTGAAGAGGATGAATGAGGAGCAGGATGGGAAGAGATGCTTGATATATCTGTGAGGATGAAACAGATGTATCCATGTGTTCAGTGGGAACACATTCAGGGATCTCATCTTCCTGAACAGATTCTTTTGGGTTTATTAGGCTTGGAGGGTTTGGGAGAAGTATTTTATGGCCAGTACCTAATTTAGGTGTGGAAGAAGGGTGGATGTGGGTTTACTAAAGATGGGTGTTTCTTTAGTATCATCCATCATTTTGAACATCAGTTAGTCAAGTCCGTCGTAATATTATGAAGATCAAAGAGACAAACTGAAGGCATAGCCGTAACTTATGAACATTTTGGATGATATACCAGGTTATCAAACAGATGTTATTTGAAATAGTTGCCTGTAAAGATCAAAAGGACTGACTTCTACATAATCAAGTTTTTCAGGTTAACCTAAAAAGTTCATGATTAAGTCTGAAATTACAAAACTGAGTTAGAATAAGAGAGAGAGAGGTTGAGTCTTACACATTTGGTCAAGAAGACATGTTCATGCACATCCGAAAAGTACAGACGAAATTTTGTGAGGAATGAAGCCTGGTCCGAAGCCGTTACGCCATTATCATAAGCATGAAGCTTGTGACAAAGGAAGCATAAGTGCTTCGTGCCAGACGACATGCCTGACAATTTATCATCCGTAACCATGAGCATTACTTAGAGTCTTCAAGAGGAAGAAGAGTTTCTTGAAAAACCAGAGGAGGAATAGGGTTTAAGTAGAATCATGGAGAAGAAGATGATAAATAAGGGAAGTAATCCGAGAAGATTATTGGTTAAAAGAAAATGGCGGTAATAATCTTCTTGAGCCGTGAGAGTCAGTATTGAGACTCGGGTCTATCAGAAAGATTGACAACTGTCACATCAAATGCAAAGCTCAAGATTTTTATTGCAGAATCGGAAGAATCTTATTTTAGACACAAGTGAAATAAACTTATGAAAGTTATCGGAAGAAGAAAATAGAAGAAGAGGATATCTTCGGAAGAAAAGACATCGGAAGGAGAGGAATGTAACAATGGAAAGTTTAAACATCAGATAGATATGAAGCAGTGATTATATAGCCACTGATCATATCTGTGTATATAGATAATTACTGAAAGAAATCAAGAGTTCTTTATCAGTTGTTTATCCAATATCCATTGTTTGGATAATTAAAAAAAAATTATCCTTTAATGTTTATTAACTCATATTTATCATGCCCAGTTTTGCTACAAACTTAGAGAAAGTTGAGGAGTTTAAGGGCTTGGTAAATATGTCAGCTATTTGATCACTTGTAGAGACATGTTCTGGAACTATTAGTCCTTTTTCAAAACAGTCTCTAATGAAGTGATGCCTTATTTCAATGTGTTTGGTTTTAGAATGATAGACAAGATTTTTTATTATGTTTTTGGCAGCTTCGCTGTCTATCAGAAGAGGTGTTTTTAGTTAAGTTATTCCAAAATCTAGCAGTTGATATTGTAACCAAAGAATTTGGGCAGTGCAATGGGCTGCAGCAATGTATTCAGCTTCAGCAGTTGAATTTGACACTGATGTTTGCTTCTTGCTTTGCCATGACACTAAGCAACCTGCAAAGAACTGACAACCTCCTGAAGTAGACTTTCTGGTGAGCGAGCAGCCAGCATAATCACTATCTGTAAAACCAACAAGCTTGCAAATTTGATTAGCAGGATACCAAATACCTAGTACAGGAGTACCTTTAAGATATCTGAGTATCCTCTTCACAAATGAAAGATGAGATTGTTTGGGAGCAGATTGATATCTTGCACAGACACATGTTGCATACATGATGTCTGGCCTTGATGCAGTAAGATACATCAGAGAACCAATCATGCACCGGTAGAGAGTTTGATCTACAGGTTCACCATTGTCATCTGAACATATGCCAGGACTTGTTGCCATGGGAGTAGAAATTATTTTGCAATCATTCATATCAAATTTATTAAGAAGATCTTTTACATATTTAGATTGATGAATGAAAGTCCCGTGTGGGGTTTGTTTGACTTGAAGTCCTAAAAATGTTTTTAGTTCACTTAAAGCACTCATTTCAAACTTAGAAGACATTAATTTAGAGAATTGTTCACACATGGACTGTTTTGTTGATCCAAAAATGATGTCATCAACATAAATTTGGACTAACAAGAGTTCCTTATCTACCCTTTTTATGAACAAAGTCTTATCAATGGTTCCCCGTGAGAAATTATTAGAAAGAAGGAATTGAGAGAGAGTGTCATACCATGCTCTTAGAGCTTGTTTTAGGCCATAAAGTGCTTTGTCTAGTTTGTACACCCAATCAGGATGATGAACATCATCAAATCCTGGTGGTTGACAAACATAGACTTCCTCTTTTATTGTCCCATACAGGAAAGCACTCTTTATGTCCATCTGGTATACCTTTATGTTATGAGAGATAGCAAATGCTAGGAAGAGTCTAATGGCTTCCAATCTTGCCACAGGAGCAAAAGTCTCATCATAGTCAATACCTTCCTCTTAACAGTAACCTTGCACAACTAACCTGGCCTTATTTTTTATTATAATGCCTCTGTCATCTGTTTTATTTCTGAATACCCATCTGGTTCCGATGGGATATTTTCCATCGGGCAAGGGACATAAAGTCCAAACATTTTGCCTTTTGAACTGCAACAGTTCATCTTGCATTGCCTCTACCCAATTATTGTCTTTAAGAGCCTCCTGATATTTAGACGGCTCAATTTGGGATAGAAAGGCTGCATGAAGACAAAAGTTTGAAATCTGGCTTCTTGTTTGAACTCCTTTACTTAGATCACCTAAGATTTGTTCTAGAGGATGATTTTTGTTGAAAGGAATGATGTCCAAACAGTTATTTGAGGAGGCAGCATCGGAATAAGATAAGTTTTCGATGGGGGTCAGAGAGTTTGGAATGTGATCAGGAACATCTATGGATGCATTATCCAAGACAGGAGATGGAGGAGTAGATGGTATATCGTCTTGGTTTTGAGAATTTGCTTCTTGAGAATTTATTTGATGAGATGGAAAAGAAGTGAAGAACTTTGAAACAGAATCGTCCTCAATAGAAGATAGATCTTCAGAAGTTTGACATGACTCTGATGAAGGAGAAGAAGAGGGGATGGAAGGGATGAATGAGAAGCTTTCAAGATCAAAAAGATCATCAGGTGCAGAAGGAAAGGATGAGGTTGACGCTAATTCATTGAATTTTACATCAATAGATTCCTCAATTATTTTTGTTCTGAGATTGAAAGCTCGATATGCTTTAGAAGTCTGAGAATATCCAACAAAGTATCCAGAATCAACTTTAGCAGCAAATTTGGACAAAGAGTCTTTTGTATTTAGGATAAAACACGGACATCCAAAGACTTTGAAGAAGGAAATGAGAGGCTTTATTTTATACAGAATTTCATAGGCAGTCTTGTTATGTCTTTTTACAATGTGAACTCTGTTCAATACATAACAAGCAGTGTTTACTGCCTCAGCCCAGAATGATAAAGGTAATCCTGAGTCTGCAAGCACGGTTCTTGCAGCTTCAATCAGTGTCCTGTTCTTTCTTTCTACAACTCCATTTTGAGCAGGAGTTCTAGGAGCACTATATTGTCTAAGGATTCCTTTAGAAATACAAAATTTATCAAGGACTTGATTTTTGAATTCTGTGCCATTGTCACTCCTTATCATTTTAACAGGAAGACTGAATTGTCTTTCAAGATGAGTGACAAGAGCAATTATTTTATCAGAAGTCTCATCTTTGCTGAAAAGGAAGAAGGTCCAGCAAAATCTTGAGTAATCATCTACAACAACTAGACAATATCTTTTTCTTGCCAAACTAGCTACCTTCACTGGACCAAACAGATCCATATGAAGCAGATTAAGACAGTTAGTTGTTTTGGATTCCTCAATAGACTTATGTGAAGTTTTATGTTGCTTTCCCTTTAAGCAAGATTCACATTGACCTTCAAAATGAAATTCTTTAGAAGGCAATCCTCTTACTAAGGAAAGGGTGGAAAGCTTATGAAGAGTTTGATTAAGGTGACTAAGTCTTCTGTGCCAGAGAGTGGTTTCAGAAGATGATGCCTTGGCTATCAAACATGTAGGAGAAGATGTTTGAGAATCAGTAGTCATGTCTACAATATAGACGTTTCCACTTCTTTTAGCCGTTAGCAAAGTGTGTTGATCAATCAAGACCTTTATTTTTGAGTTTATTTCTGGAGAAAGAATTTTGCAACTGTCTTTAGTGAAAAATGAATTAAAATTTTTGTCAGCCAGTTGAGAAACACTCAAGAGATTAAACTTGAGGTTTTCAACTAAGCTAACATCTTTAAATTTCAAATTTCCTCCTGAGACAGAACCGGATCCCACTATCCAACCTTTTGCATTATTTCCAAAAGAAACAGATCCACCATTATTTGGAATGAAGTCATTTAGAATGGATCTGCATCCAGTCATGTGCCTAGATCCTCCACTATCCACATACCAGAGATGATTTTGGTTTGAAGAGGATTTCTGCACATGAGAATTATGTACAAAAGATTAGACATGGGGTATTTTATTTTATTTATTTGTTTGGTTTATTTTGTTGTGTATCTTTCATCAATTTCTGCATCATTAACAGCAGTTGTTGCTGATTTTGTTGGAGAAGATTGATTTGAGAATCCACGGGAGAAGAGTTAGCACCATTATTAGAGCAAGAAACTGGGTTCACCGTAGAGTAAGGAGGTGGTGTTCCCAAAATGGAAGGTCTGGAGTTAGTTCTCAAGGAAGAGGGTAAGACAGAGGAAGAATGAGGATGTGTCCCAACAGATTTGTTACTTGCTGTTCTTACTTTCTTCATCTTATTAGGGAGGTTCCCTTTAGATGAAGAAGTATGATCAGCTTTCAACTTATTTGCCTTTATCCTAGCTTTCTCCAAAGGTGTTTTTGTTCTGCAGTTTTCAGTAGCATGATTGTACTTAAAACATTTTAGGCAGGCTGGGGAAAGAGAGGAATAATTTGGGATGAAAGGTCTGTTTGCTTTCATTGTGGGATAAGGAGGATGAGGATGAGAAGGAGGAAACTGGATATTTATCATAGGTTCTTTTCCTTTATCAAGATTTGACTTGATATTAGAAGTGAATCCAGACTTTATTGTTTCTTCTGAACAAGGAGTAGGGCTCATATTAGGAGCAATCTCACTTTGTTCTGAAGAGTTATTGTGTTGAACTGAGTTCAACTGAGATTTTTCTATTCTGGTCGAATTTGTATTAGTGGGATATACAAACTTAGAGAAATAGTTTGGCTGATACACCAACGAAGGTGTATCTTTTATTGAAGGAATTTCATCAGGAAGAAAGGTTGGTGAAACAGGTTCAGGAGTAGTTTCTTCCTTATTATTATCAATGGGTGTATAATCATCCGGTTGAGCAGTATGATTATACCCAATTCCAAATCTTGCCTTGCTGTGAACTTGCTTTTGTAAAAGCATCTTGAATCCTTTGCAAGATTCAACCCACTTTTCACAGCTTACTTGAGTTTGAGATAGTTCATCTTTACAAGCATAATATTTTTCTCTTTGTAGATCAAAAGATGCTTGTAAATTGATTTTCTCAGTTTTCAAGGCACATAGTTCATTATCTTTTATTTTTATTAATTTTTCCATTTCAGAATTTTTATTGTCCAGAAGTTGTTCCAAATCCTGATTTTGCTTTTGAAGCAACATATTGGCTTTCTTTATTTTTGCAAAAGCCTCTATGCAAGCATTGGAACATAATTTTTCTAAGGTGGAAGAGGATACCTGAGCATCAGAAATATCTGCTTCAGGTTGATCAGAAGAGCAAGAATCTTCACCAACAGCCATAAGAGCAAAATTTGTTGGTTCAAAAGTGATGAGGGCATGGCCAACATCTTTAGGCAAGCTGCTCCAGTCTATGTACTCTTGAGAGAAAAGAGCCTGTTGACCAGATGATGAAGATTTGACAGCATGTCCGGGAGCATTTATTTGTGAAGAAGGAGCTGTAACAACTTGAAGTGAGGCAGGAGTAAGTTGGTACATGTTTCCATTTGCAGTTTGTACATATTGCACATTGTTAGAAGAGTTTTGTGCAATGTGTGCTGATTCTTGAGGATTATTGGACCTTTTGAAAGAAGAAAAGGTGGATGAATGTGGTGTTGAAGAGGTGTGTGAAGTGTGATAATTGCGTACGAAGAATTACGTCATCAGAGGAATGAGCACATGTGATCGTGCTTAAAATTCATGTGGAGTTGACAATCGAAGTTATTATGGGAAGATAGTATGTGAGAAATGATGAACATGGGCGAAAACCGCGTACAAAACGGAGTTATGGATGGTCCGGAATCGCAAAACGAAGTTTCTGTCGAAAAATGGGAAAAATTGGTCTTCGCGGTACGCTATGGATAAGTTTAGGGATCGTCGCGGTACGCGATGCTTGAAAATATCTGAGATTTCTCCGGATTTCTTCGCGGTACGCGAATCCTACTTTTCTTCTCTCCGCGGTACGCGAAGGATGCGGCGGTGGAAAAAGTTGACAGCATGGTTAAAAGATCAGATTGCCAACATCATCATCATTTCTTATCTTCCAGCCGAAGACACCACCATCACCTTCGAAATTTTCACCATCCAACACATAAAATCTCTGTTTCGAAGCCTCTGGAACGTTTAGATCGCATCCAGGAACGTTTATACGAGTTCAGATCATCTTTCTGTCCGCAGAACTTCTCCGGATTAGGTAATGGTTCAATCTAACCTCCTATTTAAATTATGAGTGATTAAATCTTAGTTTTGAACGTAATGATATAGTTAGGGTTGTTGATTATTGCCTAGATGATGGCTAGGATTGATTTTGAATAACAAACTCGAATCGTTAACGGGTAAATCCTTGTTTTGAGCCGTTGTAATGCCCGGTTTGCATGAAATCATAACAATGGTTATAATGGTTTAAACCATTTGGTTGTGACAATGTAGGTGATTAGTTTGATTAATTTTGACATGCAACGTGAAAACCATGTGTTCAAACTAATCACAGTCATTAACATACTCGTTGGAACGATTATCTGATGTTCCTGATAACAGTCAGATCAGTATGTTAAACATGGTTATTAAACCTACTCTAATACTACATTGTGATATTTCATGATATTCGGGTAATCAATAACAAGGATTAATCATTCCTAAGCCATTAAACTGTCTAGAAACTGTTTTAGCAGTATAATCAACAACATTAACTATTTGATTAATCTGAGATCATACTGATTAATTAAGTGAGTCATCAACTCAGTATTAGGAACCTGAATCAGTATAGGTTCCTACATTATCATACATTGTATGATATTACATTAAATATGTAAATAAATACTAAACATCGTGTTGATGACTGTTAAGGCAATGTCTTTGACATTGGACGTTCAAAAGGATTTAATCAGCAAGATAAAACATAAATAACATATCAAACATAAACTAATGCAGAATCTTATCAATAGCACCAGTTGCGTGTGCTCCACTATTTGAGACATCAGGTGAGTTTCGTAAAACTCCTTTTCTCTTTATTGTTTTATAAACATCGGGGTAACTCTGCAAACTATTTTCTGAACATATGATATGCACCACTGATATCTGTGTGATTTCATGTGACTTTTTGTGTGATTTCATGGGATTTTGCCGTTAGTAACA
Source organism: Mikania micrantha (assembly GCA_009363875.1). Lineage (NCBI taxonomy): Eukaryota > Viridiplantae > Streptophyta > Magnoliopsida > Asterales > Asteraceae > Mikania > Mikania micrantha. The sequence continues at coordinate 20,566,351 of CM018688.1, forward strand.
ATTATCACAGTATCAAAAGTCCTCATTCGTGAACTGTATCTAGTGAACCCATGTGCGGCCGAACAGGAACCATTGATAGTACTATTGGCTGACAACCCATTTGCTGGGAGGATTGCATCTCCCCTGGTGTGAATGTTTGGTACCTGTTTCCATTACAACTTCTTAATGTTTGTGATAGACATTAAGATAATGAGGCATTAAGATATTTACCGACGGGTAGTATCTTCGTGAACGAACAACTGTCCGAAAGGAACTAGATACGGGTCCCATGGTTATCATGAACTGAAACTTTGAGAATATACTTATCATATCATATTGTTCTAAATTAAACTGTCGAACTCACCAGCTTTGTGCTGACGTTTTAAACTCAACATTTTTGCAGGACAACAGTGACGACACGGTGAGGATGCACGTCACACTTTTGTAATTAAGGGATATTAGATTGTGCAATAAACTAAGCTGTAATGTTGATGTATTTACGAAACCCTTGTAATATATTTATTTCAAGTGAATCTGTGTGCTGTGATATCGGTTCAAGTAAGTCACCCCTCACCTTCGAGACTTCGCCGCTATGCTTCCGCTACCTTTAAGGATGACGTCGTCTGGGTACGCGGAGGTGGGGGTGTGACAGGGTGGTATCAGAGCCACAGGTTATAGAGAATTAGGTTGACTTAGAGACCTAGACTATAACCATAGGCTCGAGTAGTGACACAGAGAGCACCGAACATGTCTAATGAACAAAACTTGTTTTGAATTAAGCTAGAATAATGAAGTAGTACAAATTACAGTTTTGACTGGCCAGCATAACTGGAATTTGCATCACTTGTACGTTCTAGTAAATTTCAATACAAGCAGAACAATGATAACGGTAAGAACGAATAATTGCACTAAGATTGGAAGAGATGTCATATCATGATTATGTTGAATATCATTATTCAATATTCACTTCATGATATTGATCCGTAAATTTGTCTATATATCAATGAAAAACCACATGAACGCTGCATATATAGACAAATTCCATATGTGACTCTGGATGATACGTCGAGTCTCAGCTCAAGTTCTCACTCAGATCCGTCAGAAGCATCTTCTGCAGCATCCTTGGTGGTACCTCAGATTTTACACATGCCACCACATCCACAGATATCTGATAAAGATACCTATGTGGAAAATTGGCTAGAAGCCCATCACCTCAGAGAATCCAGATTTATGCAAGAATTATAGAGGAGAGGATGAGGCAGATTATGGGATATATAGTGATTTCAATGCTCATCTCTGAATACCTAGTGTGGTATTATCTCTGAATACTTATTGAGGTATATCTCGAATAAATTGTGAGTGAACTATACCCAGAACTATAAGAACATTTGTTGGAGAACTTATCTAATAACTGTATGACAGCATAAAATACCTGGTGAGGTATTCTGTTCTCGTAAAATACCTGGTGAGGTATTATGTTATCATAAAATACCTAGTGAGGTATTCTGTTTTCGTAAAATACCTAGTGAGGTATTCTATCATCATAAAATACCTGGTGAGGTATTCTGTTCTCATAAAATACCTGGTGAGGTATTCTGTTCTCGTAAAATACCAAGTGAGGTATTCTGTCCTCGTAAAATAGCTTGGTGCTATCTCGTAAAATAGCCTGTGTGCTATCTCTTAAATAGCCTGGTGCTATTTCGTAAAATACCTGTGTGGTATACTCTCGTAAAATACCTGGAGCGGTATACTTTCGTAAAATACCCAGTGTGGTATGCTCACGTAAAAATACCTTGTGTGGCATCATTTCAAAGTCCTGTGTGACACATTTCAATTGTCTGTGTGACAGATATATCAAAGTCCTGTGTGGCAACATATCAAAGTCCTTTGTGGCATCATATCAAAGTCCTGTGTGGCACATTTCAATTGTCTGTGTGACAAACATATCAAAGTCCTGTGTGGCAACATATCAAAGTCCTGTGTGGCATCATAACAATTGTCTGTGTGACAGATATATCAAAGTCCTGTGTGGCAACATATCAAAGTCCTTTGTGGCATCATATCAAAGTCCTGTGTGGCACATTTCAATTGTCTGTGTGACAAACATATCAAAGTCCTGTGTGGCAACATATCAAAGTCCTGTGTGGCATCATTGTAATTGTCTGTGTGGCAACATTTCAAAGCCTTTGTGTGGCAACTTTTCAAAGCCCTTGTGTGGCAACATTTCAAAGCCCATGTGTGGCAACATTTCAAAGCCCTTGTGTGGCAACATTTCAAAGCCCTTGTGTGGCAACATTTCAAAGCCCTTGTGTGGCATCATTTCAATTGTCTGTGTGACAACATTTCAAAGTCCTGTGTGGCATCATTTCAAAGTCCTGTGTGGCAACATTTCAAAGTCCTGTGTGGCATCATTTTAAAGTCCTGTGTGGCAACGTATCATAAAACTGTGCGACCATTTCTGTGTGAGAACAATTCTGTGTGAGAACATATCTGTAACTAAAATACAGTACGGGAGCCATACTGTAGAACATATCTATTGTTAAAATACAGTACGGGAGCAATACTGTATGCGAATAGATCTAAATTAAAACATAGATATCGCTAAAATACAGTACGGGAGCCATACTGTAGAACATATCTATTGTTAAAATACAGTACGGGAGCAATACTGTATGCGAATAGATCTAAATTAAAACATAGATATCGCTAAAAATACAGTACGGGAGCCATACTGTAGAACATAACTATCGCTGAAAATACAGTACGGGAGCAATACTGTATGCGAACATCTCCGAACGAGAACATATTTATCGCTAAAATACAGTACGGGAGCAATACTGTATGCGAACATATCTAAATAAGAACATATCTATTGCCTATACGGCAATGTATCAAAGTACAGTACGAGAGCCATACTGTACGAGAACATATCTATTGTTTGTGTGAGAACAAATCTAGTGCATGAACTGAGAACATATCAGAGAACATGTGCGAGAACATATCCTAGTCCTGTATGAACATATCTCTAAAAACATGTGTTACAATGCGATGAGCTGGGTAATACTCTAACATGTTTTTTTTGAAATAACAGGACTGTGTATTACTACGAACATTTGTGTGATTTCTATGTACTGAAAACATGTCTGAACAATATCAAGGTAGTTATACTATATTTATTATAATCACATTTCGACATAAATTTTCAGTGTGACTGGAATATGGTTGAAATAATGTGATTGAACAAGGGTTATGTCTTTAATGTTCTTGAACTGACATAAGTTGGTCTGCATGTGAGCAGAATAATGGCCCCTAAACGAGGTCGATCAGCTAAGAAAGCTGCCAAGAACGTTAATAACCCTGAGCCGAATTGAGTTCCACCAGTAAATGCTGAATCAAATCCAGATCCACGGGTTAATCTGGAAACCAGTACTGTTCCACCCTTGAACCCTGGAGTGAACACGGTTTCACCTGCTGGTTCAAGTGGATCTGAATCGAACGAAGCAATAATAGCATGAATTGTACGAGAACAACTATTTGCTTGTAGTGTCTTGATACAACACCAACCTCATATCACTGTGGGTTCTGGTGGGGACCACAACCCTACTGAACATAATGTTACTGGTGGTAACGTAGGAACTCATAATATCATTGGAACAACAACAACAAAAACAGCTGCTCCTGATCCACCTAAGCAAGGATGTACGTATAAGTACTTTGCTTCTTGCAATCCTCCTACCTTCACGGGCAAGGAAGGAGCGGCTGGACTGTTAAGGTGGATCGAGGAAATGGAAACGAAACTCAAGATCAGCCAGTGTGTGGCAGAGCATAAGGTGTCTTATGCTGCTTGTTCTTTGAAAGAGTCAGCGCTAACCTATTGGAATACCCAGGAAAAAAAAAAAAAAACGTTGGGCTCAGCTACAGTTGACTCGATGGGCTGGAGTGAATTTAAAACTCTGATTAGATCAGAGTACTCCCCATTCACTGAAATACAAAAGCTCCAGGAGGAATTCTGGAATCACTCTATGATCGGAGCTGATTGTTTAGCTTATACAGATCGATTTCACGAGCTTACTTGCTTACTTCCCAATATGTTTCCAACGGAAGCAGCATTGATCGAGAAGTATATTAAGGGTTTGGTTCCCCATATTCGGGGAATGGTAACTGCAGCAGAACCCACAACCCTTAAACGTGCGATTCTGTTGACCACACCGATGAGGCGGTAAGGAGTGGTATGTTGGTAACAAAAACTCAGACGGCCGTAGGCCGTAGTGATGTCGGTACCTCAACTGTTTCTAAAGGTACCAAACGAAAGTGGTTTGGCAAGTCTAAGGCGAGGGCTCCGGTTGAGATCAACCAGAGCAAACAAACTGTGAAAAACTATGGTGCTGTTACTCCTGAGAGGAGAAACTATGTTGGACAGGCACCTAAATGTACTCGGTGTTCATTTCATCATATTGGACAGTGTCCTACTTGTGCCAACTGTAATAGAGTTGGGCACTACACCAAGTATTGCAACTTACCTGCTCGCCAACCAAATCAAGCACCACAACAAACCACTCAAACAAACAGGTCGTGTTACAAGTGTGGGAGTCCCGACCACTTGATCAGAAATTGTCCAAACAATAACAACACCAATCCGGGGAATGAGGCTAGAGGGAGAGCTTTTCAGATTGGTGCTACCGAGGCGAGACACGATGCTAACATTGTTACTGGTACGTTCTTACTCAATAACCTATATGCATCAGTTCTCTTTGATACGGGGGCAGATAAGAGTTTTATCTCTCCTGAATTTGCATTATTACTTTCATTGCCTGCGGTAGAACTAGAAACTCCCTACGTTATTGAACTTGCTAATGGCAAGTTAATCAAAACTAATAGTGTCATTCAAGGATGTTCCTTGAATCTGAATGATCATCTTTTCGATATTGATTTACTTCCTATTGAGCTTGGGAGTTTTGATGTTGTGGTCGGTATGGACTGGCTGTCTGATAACCAAGCTGAAGTAATATGTCAGAATAAGGTGATTCGTATTCCTTTACCTGACGGGAACACACTGTTAGTTCAAGGTGAACAAGCTGGTAGAAAACAGGGTATCATTTCTGGTATGCAAACGCAGAAATGCTTACGGAAAGGGTGTCCGGCCTTTCTAGCATATGTGATCAATAACAGCTCTTTACAAAAATGTATCGAAGATATTCCAGTAGTCAAGGATTTTCCTGAAGTCTTTCCTGATGATATATCAGGATTACCTCCAGTGAGGCAAGTTGAATTTAGAATTGATCTAATTCCAGGTGCAGCACCTGTGGCTAAAGCCCCTTATCGTTTAGCACCTTCAGAGATGCAAGAGCTTTCAGGTCAACTACAAGAACTGTTAGATAAGGGTTTTATTAGACCTAGTTTCTCACCTTGGGGAGCACCGGTCCTTTTTGTGAAAAAGAAGGATGGATCATTCAGGATGTGTATTGACTATCGGGAGCTCAATAAATTAACAATCAAAAACCGTTATCCATTGCCACGTATAGATGATCTGTTTGATCAGCTTCAGGGCGCTACTTACTTTTCAAAGATTGATTTGAGATCCAGATATCATCAGTTACGAGTGTATGAAGATGATGTTCCCAAAACTGCATTCAGAACTCGATACGGGCATTATGAATTTCTAGTAATGCCGTTTGGATTAACAAATGCACCTGCAGTTTTCATGGATCTGATGAATCGGGTATGTAGGCCTTATTTGGATAAGTTTGTGATTGTATTTATTGATGATATTCTTATTTATTCTCGAAGCCAACATGAGCATGCTCAACACTTGAAACTGATTTTAGAACTATTGGCACGTGAAAAATTATATGCCAAGTTCTCTAAGTGTGAGTTTTGGTTACGAGAAGTGCAATTTCTTGGACACGTGGTTAATCAAGATGGCATTCAGGTGGATCCTAGTAAGATTAAAGCGGTAGAACAATGGGAAACCCCGCGAACCCCAACAGAAATACGTCAATTTTTAGGGCTGGCAGGTTACTATCATCGATTCATCAAGAACTTCTCAAAGATAGCCCTGCCATTAACTACATTGACACAGAAAAATCAACAGTTTGTATGGGGTTCTCAACAGGAGGAGGCGTTCCAACTGTTGAAACACAAACTTTGCAACGCACCTATCTTGGCATTACCGGAAGGTATTGATAATTTCACAGTGTACTGTGATGCTTCACGCCAAGGTCTCGGGTGTGTTTTAATACAGAACGATAAGGTGATTGCTTACGCTTCTCGGCAATTGAAAGTACACGAGAAGAACTATACCACTCATGATCTAGAACTTGGTGCAGTGGTGTTTGCGCTCAAGATTTGGAGACACTATTTGTATGGAACCAAGTGTATTATATACACTGACCACAAAAGTCTTCAGCATATTCTAGATCAGAAAAGGTTGAACATGCGACAAAGGCGGTGAGTAGAACTTTTGGACGACTATGACTGTGAAATTCTTTATCATCTGGGTAAAGCGCATGTCGTAGCCGATGCCTTGAGTCGCAAGGAACGAGTCAAACCTTTACGAGTGAAAGCGTTAGGCATAACTATTCAAACCAGTCTAATTCCTCAAATCAAAGAAGCTCAGCAACAAGCTCTACAAACAACGAACTATCCTGCTGAGGAATTAAGAGGGTTAGACCAGCAACTTGAAACCAAAGCTGATGGTTTGGGAGAAGTGAAAGTACTGAAACGCAGTCGCATACCTATTGTTAAAATTCGATGGAACTCAAAGCGTGGACCTGAATATACGTGGGAACGTGAAGATCAGATGAAACAGAAATACCCACACCTATTCACATGATCAATTGTTATCGAGTAAGTCTTTCCTAAATTTCGGGACGAAATTTTTCTAACAGGAGGAGACTGTGATAATTGCGTACGAAGAATTACGTCATCAGAGGAATGAGCACATGTGATCGTGCTTAAAATTCATGTGGAGTTGACAATCGAAGTTATTATGGGAAGATAGTATGTGAGAAATGATGAACATGGGCGAAAACCGCGTACAAAACGGAGTTATGGATGGTCCGGAATCGCAAAACGAAGTTTCTGTCGAAAAATGGGAAAAATTGGTCTTCGCGGTACGCTATGGATAAGTTTAGGGATCGTCGCGGTACGCGATGCTTGAAAATATCTGAGATTTCTCCGGATTTCTTCGCGGTACGCGAATCCTACTTTTCTTCTCTCCGCGGTACGCGAAGGATGCGGCGGTGGAAAAAGTTGACAGCATGGTTAAAAGATCAGATTGCCAACATCATCATCATTTCTTATCTTCCAGCCGAAGACACCACCATCACCTTCGAAATTTTCACCATCCAACACATAAAATCTCTGTTTCGAAGCCTCTGGAACGTTTAGATCGCATCCAGGAACGTTTATACGAGTTCAGATCATCTTTCTGTCCGCAGAACTTCTCCGGATTAGGTAATGGTTCAATCTAACCTCCTATTTAAATTATGAGTGATTAAATCTTAGTTTTGAACGTAATGATATAGTTAGGGTTGTTGATTATTGCCTAGATGATGGCTAGGATAAATTTTGAATAACAAACTCGAATCGTTAACGGGTAAATCCTTGTTTTGAGCCGTTGTAATGCCCGGTTTGCATGAAATCATAACAATGGTTATAATGGTTTAAACCATTTGGTTGTGACAATGTAGGTGATTAGTTTGATTAATTTTGACATGCAACGTGAAAACCATGTGTTCAAACTAATCACAGTCATTAACATACTCGTTGGAACGATTATCTGATGTTCCTGATAACAGTCAGATCAGTATGTTAAACATGGTTATTAAACCTACTCTAATACTACATTGTGATATTTCATGATATTCGGGTAATCAATAACAAGGATTAATCATTCCTAAGCCATTAAACTGTCTAGAAACTGTTTTAGCAGTATAATCAACAACATTAACTATTTGATTAATCTGAGATCATACTGATTAATTAAGTGAGTCATCAACTCAGTATTAGGAACCTGAATCAGTATAGGTTCCTACATTATCATACATTGTATGATATTACATTAAATATGTAAATAAATACTAAACATCGTGTTGATGACTGTTAAGGCAATGTCTTTGACATTGGACGTTCAAAAGGATTTAATCAGCAAGATAAAACATAAATAACATATCAAACATAAACTAATGCAGAATCTTATCAATAGCACCAGTTGCGTGTGCTCCACTATTTGAGACATCAGGTGAGTTTCGTAAAACTCCTTTTCTCTTTATTGTTTTATAAACATCGGGGTAACTCTGCAAACTATTTTCTGAACATATGATATGCACCACTGATATCTGTGTGATTTCATGTGACTTTTTGTGTGATTTCATGGGATTTTGCCGTTAGTAACAATTATCACAGTATCAAAAGTCCTCATTCGTGAACTGTATCTAGTGAACCCATGTGCGGCCGAACAGGAACCATTGATAGTACTATTGGCTGACAACCCATTTGCTGGGAGGATTGCATCTCCCCTGGTGTGAATGTTTGGTACCTGTTTCCATTACAACTTCTTAATGTTTGTGATAGACATTAAGATAATGAGGCATTAAGATATTTACCGACGGGTAGTATCTTCGTGAACGAACAACTGTCCGAAAGGAACTAGATACGGGTCCCATGGTTATCATGAACTGAAACTTTGAGAATATACTTATCATATCATATTGTTCTAAATTAAACTGTCGAACTCACCAGCTTTGTGCTGACGTTTTAAACTCAACATTTTTGCAGGACAACAGTGACGACACGGTGAGGATGCACGTCACACTTTTGTAATTAAGGGATATTAGATTGTGCAATAAACTAAGCTGTAATGTTGATGTATTTACGAAACCCTTGTAATATATTTATTTCAAGTGAATCTGTGTGCTGTGATATCGGTTCAAGTAAGTCACCCCTCACCTTCGAGACTTCGCCGCTATGCTTCCGCTACCTTTAAGGATGACGTCGTCTGGGTACGCGGAGGTGGGGGTGTGACATGAAGGTATGTTTGGATAGGTCACATAAGAAGAAGGGTTAGAGTTTGAAGCATTAGTGCATTCCTTGGAAAAATGTCCAGTGCCATGACATCTATAACATTGGACAGTAGCCTTATTTAGACCAATCCTGGTTTTTCCGTGGATACCAGGAAATTTTCTTCCTGTCCTCTTGTAGAACTTGTTAGTTCTTATGCTCAAGAGAGCCAGTTGATGGAGAATATCCATCTCTTCCAAGTCATCACTTGGAACTTGATGAAGATCGTCCATGATAAAACAAGGATAGTCAGAGGGGAGAGAGTGGTCATCACATGAAGAGAATGAAGAGGTGATACCAGTAGTTATGTCAATATGTTCATCATAACCCTGATCATTTATCACAGAGTTATGACTAAGGAGAGCAGTGTTCCCTTGAACATACTCTTCAGTTGATTTTCCAGATTTTATTACTTTTCTTTTCTGGTCAATCTCTCGCTCAAAAGTGAGTAACTTACCATGAAGTTGGGTAAGTGAGAGTTTACCAAAATCTGGTGAAGATCTCATGACTATAGAGTAAGTTTCCCATTTTTCAGGGAGAGATCTTAAAAATCGATTTAGAACTGAGACAGGAGGATACGCTTGACCAGCTAATTTTAGTTCACTTAAGAGAGAAGTGAACCTTTCAAATTGCTGAGTCAGTGACTCATTATTTAGTTGGCAGAATGTCTCATATTGTTGAGCCAATATCTCTCTAGTATTGGCTACAACATCATCAGTACCACCGAATTGCTCTTTTAGAGCATCCCATAAGTCCTTAGCAGACTCATGGTGAAGAAGACCCGAATAGATTTCATTCGGAAGGGCCATGGCCAGCTGAGCATGTGCCTTGGCATCAAGCTCCAATTTATGAAAGTCTTCTTCAGTATAGTTTCGGGGATCCTTAGGGACATCATCTCCAGTCTCTGTGTCCAAGACCATTGGTTTATGAGGTCCGAACATGACAGACTTCCAACATCCTGTATGATTATTTGACAGGAAATGTAACATCCGTCTTTGCCAAATATTATATTGATGCCTAACCAGAATTGGTGGCTTCGTGGCAGAACCAGTGTTATGCGGGTCTAAGGTGAATTTTTCTGCCATTTGTTTAAACCGTTTTGAGTAAATCAATAGTGAGTACTCAAGATAGTTTGGTTGAAGGATTTTTGAACACTTTAAAGTTTCAAAAATCAATCTTTAGCAGATTTTGAAAAGATTAAGATAAAAGAAAACTAAACACTGATATCAGGGTGAGCTTTGAATTTTAGTTTCGATGGTTAAACCAAAACTAAAGAACAAGGCTCTGATACCAATTGTAGAAAACCGGTGAGCTGAGGAGAGACTAACTTAACCAGGATCAAGAGCTTAGACAAAGCTTTTGGTGTTTTGCTCCCTCTTGAGTTTTGCTCTTTAGTTATTTTAGTGTTTAGTTTTCATAAGTTAGAAGAAAAGAAAAGAAGAGAAAACAGTAGGGCAACACAAAGAAGATTCAGAAAAGTGTTGTTCTGTATATATTTTATTCAGACTATGTTGGGGTATAAATAGCCCCGACATTTAATGTTTCAGGACAAATACAAGAAGAAGACAAACAGATAAGACTGATGACACTATTACAGACACTGTAGCATCAGAATAGTACAAGTGTAAAGTCAACATAGGATCTTTAAAGATCTTAGTTCAGACTTTTGTACTGATGCTAAAACATTATTCTTTCGGAAGCTCTTTATAGAAAACTATCTAATGTAGACAGTTATCCAAAAGAAGGTTACATTTATTCTTTCATCAGAAGAAACATATGTCTTCTGAAATATTGTTTTTCTTCCGAGGCAGATGTCTTTGGAAGTCTTCCGAAGTAAATGACTTTTATTCTTCGAAAGCAAGTGTTCTCTTCCGATAGTGTCTTCTGAGGTTTGTCTTCAGATAGAGTCTTCCGAAGCAACTTCTGAAGTATTGTCTTCGGAAGCATTTTTCTTTTATTTGTCTTCGGAAGCAATTGGCTTTTATTTGTCTTCCGAAGGTTCTTCTGAAGATTTGTCTTCGGAAGCTAGTGTCCTGCAACATTTATTACAAAGATTATTGGAAAGGTGGTTTTGCTTCGTCAGTCCTTATTTTCCAACAACTTTATTCATGAAAATTTGTGTGTGAATGAATATGTATTTACTACTATTAGCTTTATTTGTTATTGTAGCTTAATGCTAATCTACTTTATGCATTGAGTCCGATCATGTTTTTCAACCTCTCAAGACACTCCTGATCTATACCTAAAATAAAAAATGAAAAGGTAACAAACTGTTAAAACAAGGTATAAAAATCAAGGTCTGCCAGCATATACAGAATGCAACAATTGACTGGTGTTTTTGTTTAATGAGACCATATATGACACCCCAATTCTCATAACGAAACATTTGACAAATTTGAGTAATTTACAAAACAGGTCACAAAAATTTTCAATTCATTTAGTTACATAACCCAACTAGATCATAATTTAACATTCAAAACTTCTAAGACATAGAAGGTAGAAAAATGTTAAAACAAGGTACAAAAATCAAGGTCTACCAGCATATACAGAATGCAACAATTGACTGGTGTTTTTGTTTAATGAGACCATATATGACACCCCAATTCTCATAACGTAACATTTGACAAATTTGAGTAATTTACAAAACAGTTCACAAAAATTTTCAATTACTTTAGTTACATAACCCAACTAGATCATAATTTAACATTCAAAACTTCTAAACATAGTTGTTTGTTAGCACTAGCCACCATTTACAATGATTTACAAAAGTTAGTTTTATCAAAAACATTAGCATGCTACTAGAAGCCTAGTTTGACCCTTAGTATCACGATCATCTCATTCGTAGCCGATCCTACTTTTGCCCTGTAAACACAACCAAATAATTAAGTGTTAGTCCAAAAGTACTAAGTGAGATGACCCCGTACACGTTACGGATCAAAATCCAACAAAGAAGCGAAATTTGGCATTGAAAAACACTAGCCGGCATATTTTACTCCAACCGGCGTATTATACGCCCCTACCCCGAATATACAAAGGGGTTCAACGTAAAAATACTCCACAACCGGTGTAAAATACTCCAACTTGCGTAAAATACTCCCATACCTGGCAATTTGACCATTTTCAAATGTCAAATGATCTCCAACCATTTTCGATGGCTTTCGCTCAATCCATTGCCTCAAAATCCATTCCATGACACTATTTTAATATTGTCTAAGTCCCAAACTTATCTTGGTAACTTACAACATGTAATTAACACAATATTACTTAACGGGTCGTTTGACCCAAATCATTTCCTACCTTTATCCATTTTCTTCCACATGAATGTTGATCATTCCCACACACCACTCAATAGTGGTCATACAACAACTTCCACATGAATGTGGATCATCTCTCTTGTCATATGAGTATGGACTTACATATTCTTCCACACGAATGTAGATCAACCACCCCAATAGTGTGTCAATTATCATCAAACAAACATTTACACAAATATAAGATATGCATACATAACAAACAATATTTCAATACAAGACACTACATGTAACACCCAACTTTTTATAAAATTTTATTTAAAATAAGCGGAAATATGGTCCCAGATTTTTCAAAATTTCAGCATGACCCGTACTAAAATGTTGATTTCCTTACAAAATAAACACATTCAAAACCAGTAATCCACACAACAACAAACTATTACCACCATACTAATTTATGTTATAGTAACTAGTACTATTTGACAACCACACTATAGATAACACCGACACGTTATAACTATTTACCAAAACATTTAACCACATGTGTGACAATTGAGTTCGAAGAATTACGTCATCAATGACGTAAGCATCTTCGATAGTGCTTGATATTCATGTTGATTTAGCAATTTTAATTATTGCAGGATGATAGTTTGCGAAAAATGAGGAACATGGGCGAAAACCGCGTACAAAACGGAGATACGGATGGTCCGGAATCGCAAAATGAAGTTTCTGTCGAAAAATGAAAAAAAATGGTCTTCGCGGTACGCGATGGAGAAGTTGAGGGTTCTCCGCGGTACGCGATGCATGAAAATATCTTAGATTCCTCCGGATTTCTTCGCGGTACGCGAAGTCATTTTGGCTTCTGGTCGCGGTACGCGACGAGAAAGGCGGTGTTATGGATCAGATTGCTTTATCAGATGACATGCAAGATATTTTTTTTAAAACTTCTCTTCGACGCATCAGACACCATCACGTAAAAATTGTCCCTCAAACCCTCAAACCCTCTATTTCGAAGCATTTTGATCATCTAGAACGAGCCCAGGAACGTTTCTGCAAGTCCAGATCAACGTTTTATTCGTAGAACTCCGTCAGATTAGGTAATGGTTCATTCTAGTCTTTTATTTTGATAATGAATGATTAAATCTTGTTTTTGAACGTAATAATATAGTTAGGGTTGCTGATTATTGCCTAGATGATGGCTAGGATTGATTATAAATGACAAACTCGAATTGTTAACGGGTAAATCCTTGTTTTGAGCCGTTGTAATGCCCGGTTTGCATGAAATCATAACAATGGTTATAATGGTTTAAACCAATTGATTGTGACAATGTAGGTGATTAGTTTGATTAATCTTTGACATGCAACGCGAAAGTTGGGTGTTTCAAACTAATCACAATCATTAACATACTTATTGGAATGATGATCTGATGTTCATGATAACAGTCAGATTAGTATGTTAAACATGGTTATTAAACCTAATCTAATACTACATTGTGATATATCATGATATTTGGGTAATCAATAACAAGGATTGATCATTCCTAAGCCATTAACCTGTCTAGGAACTGCTTTAGCATAATAATCAATAACATTAACTATTTGACTAATCTGAGAATATTCTGGTTAATCAAGATTGTCATCAACATAATATTAGGAACCTGGATCAGTGTAGGTTCCTACATTATCATACATTGTATGATACGATATTAAGATAATCATTAAAAATCTTATATTAGTTGATGACTATTAAGACAATGTCTTTGACATTGGGCGTTCAAGAAGATTTAATCAGTAAGTTAAAACATTAATAACATATCAAACATAAACCAATGCAGAATTACATCATTAGCACCAGTTGCGAGTGTTCTTATTGCTGTGAGATATCAAGTGAGTTTCGTACAACCCCTTTTCTTTTTAATGTTTTATAAACATCGGGGTAACTCTGCAAACTGTTTCTGAACATATGATATGCATTCACTGATATCTGTGTGATTTCATGTGACTTTTGTGTGATTTCATGGGATTTTGCCGTTAGCATCTTTATCACAGTATCAAAAGTCCTCATCTCTTGAACTGTATCTAGTGAACCCATGTGGGGCCGAACAGGAATCATTGATAGTACTATTGGCTGACAACCCATTTGCTGGGAGGATTGCATCTCCCCTTGTGTGAATGTTTGGTACCTGTTTCCATTACAACTTCTTAATGTTAGTGATAGACATTAAGATAATGAGGCATCAAGATATTTACCGACGGGTGGTATCTTCGTGAACGAACAACTGTCCGAAAGGAACTAGATACGGGTCCCATGGTTATCCGGAACTGAACTTTTTGAGAACTTACTTTTCATATCATATTGTTTAAATAAACTGTCGAACTCACCAGCTTTGTGCTGACGTTTCAAACTCAACATTTTTGCAGGACAACGGTGACGATACGGTGAGGATGCACTTCACTTAGCTGAACTTAAATGTATCAGTATATGTAATCTATTTAGCTGTTAAGTTGATGTAACAAACGAAACCCTTGTAATATATTTATTTTTAGTAAATCTGTGTACTGTGATATCGGTTCAAGTAAGTCACACCTCATCTATGAGATATCACCACTATGCTTCTGCAAACACATCAGAGTAGCAAGTGACATCATCACAGGTGATGAGAGGTGGGGGTGTGACAGGGTGGTATCAGAGCCACAGGTTATAGAATTTAGGTGGACTTAGAGACCTAGACTATAACCATAGGCTTGTATAGTAACACAGAGAGTACCGAACATGTCTAACGAACAAAACTTGTTTTGAATTAAGCTAGGATAATCAGGTGGTACGGATCTCAGTTATGAGTGGCCAGCATAACTGAAACTCGCAACACGCGTGCATTCTAGTTTGATTTTGATTCAAGCGGAACATTAATAATTAAATGATCGAATAGTTGTGTTAGGATAGGGAAACGTCGGATATCATGTGTATGTTGAATGTTATTATTCAATATTTTCTTTTCATGGTACTGATTCGAGTATTCTGTTTATACAACGATGGCAGACCAAGGGGAGAGATACATCTATCAGCGTTTTCCTTACGTGATACTAGACGATACACCGAGCTCGAGTTCGGGTTCTGACTCCGATCCGTCGGAGGTATCTGCAGCTGCTTCTCAGGCTGATATACCATTACCACAGACACCACCAGCACCAGCACCAGTACCAGTACCAGTACCAGCACCAGTACCAGCACCAGCACTAGCACCAGCACCTATGCCATCTCCACCGAGAGCCCCAGCGTGTGATGGACTCAGACGGATGCGAGGTCAAGCTCGCAAGACGACAAGTCTTCCTCCTAGACATCAGATGGTGTCTAGAGATGAACCCGATACCATACATGAGGTGGGGGAGTCATCCCGTCAGGCTGAGCTGCGGGCTCAGGTGCAGCAGGTCTCCCAGGACTTACAGGCCTTGAGACAGGAGGTACAGCAGCATCATACCCTACTTGAGGACACTCGCTCCACTGTGTTGGAGATACTCACGTCGCACCTGACTCTAATGGAGCAGGTCAATATGATGGGCCTGGATACTCAGGCATGGAGGACTACAGTAGAGGAGCGACTGCAGAGGACCTGGGTGCAGAGGCTTATTGTTACATTCTGGCAGCAGGTTGCGGTGTTGAGTGCAGGAGTAGAGAGGGTGAGAGAGTTCCTGGTTTGGCTTGGGATGGCCAGTTTTGAGACCCAGATGTTAGTGGTGGGAGTGTTTATGGCAGCAGTAGCCATGTTGTTTTCTTGCTTATCGTATTTTCTACGATAAGTATGGTGAGGCGGTTCTTTTGGGGATATCATATGTACAGACGGATAGGTTGTTAGTATGGGATGCATAGGGAAATTTTTGATTGTAAAACAGATTCCCCTTTAGTTATTTTTGATGTTCGGGTTGTTGGTAGTTATTGTACAAAAACTTTTTGGGTTGTATCAAAGTTGATCTAGTGTAATGAAATGGTTGTTTACGTACATCTGTTAGTATCTATTGTGTTGCATGTATATGTATATCAAAGTTTGTGTGATAACTTTTCAATTGTCTGTGTGGCAACATATCAAAGTCCCTTGTGGCATCATATCAAAGTCCCTTGCGGCAACATATCAAAGTCCTTTGTGGCAACATATCAAAGTCCCTTGTGGCATCATATCAAAGTCCCTTGTGGCAACATATCAAAGTCCCTTGTGGCATCATATCAAAGTCCCTTGTGGCAACATATCAAAGTCCTTTGTGGCAACATATCAAAGTCCCTTGTGGCATCATATCAAAGTCCCTTGTGGCAACATATCAACGTCCCTTGTGGCAACATATCAAAGTCCCTTGTGGCATCATATCAAAGTCCCTTGTGGCAACATATCAAAGTCCCTTGTGGCAACATATCAAAGTCCCTTGTGGCATCATATCAAAGTCCCTTGTGGCAACATATCAAAGTCCCTTGTGGTAACATATCAAAGTCCCTTGCGGCAACATATCAAAGTCCCTTGTGGCATCATATCAAAGTCCCTTGTGGCAACATATCAAAGTCCCTTGTGGCAACATATCAAAGTCCCTTGTGGCATCATATCAAAGCGCTGTGTGGCAACGTTTCAATTGTCTGTGTGACAACGTTTCAATTGTCTGTGTGACAACATTTCAAAGTCCTGTGTGGCAACGTTTTGAGGTCCTGAGTGATCATACATCAAAAACATGGTTAATAACATATCTAAGTCGCAGTACTGTGAGCTGTGAAATATTTTAACATGTTTTTGAGTTAACAGGACTGAGTATAACTACAAATATCTGTATGATCTGTGTGTATCAAGAACATGTCTGGACTAAATTCATGTAGTTATACAGTATTCTTTATAATCACATTTCAATATGAATTTTCAGTGTAACTAAATATGATTGAAATTATGTGATAGAATGGGTTATATCCTTAATGTTCTTGAACTGACCTGAGTTTGTCTGCATGTGGGCAGAACTATGGCTCCAAAAAGAGGTCGACCAGCTAGGAAGGCTAACAAGAACGCTACTAACTCACGGCCGAATCAAGGTCCATCAGTACTTGTTGAATCAAATCCAGATCCACAGGTTAATATGGAAACAAATACTGCTCCACCAGTGAACCTTGGAGCGAACACTACTCCACCTGCAGGTGCAAGTGGATCCAAAAAGAACGAAGCAATGATAGCGCGAATTGTACGGGAACAGCTATCTGCTTGTGGTGTTTTGATACAACACCAACCACATATCACTGCAGGTTCTGGTGGTGACCACGATCATACTGAACATAATGCTACTGGTGGTCATGCAGAAACTCATACTACCATGGGTGCAACAACAACAAAAACAACTGATCCTGATCCACCACGACAGGGATGTACTTATAAGTATTTTGCTTCCTGTAACCCTCCTACTTTCACTGGCAAGGAAGGAGCGGCTGGATTCTTAAGGTGGATCGAGGAAATGGAAACGAAACTGAAAATCAGCCAGTGTTTAGAGGAGCATAAGGTGTCTTATGCTGCCTGTTCTTTTAAAGAATCAGCTTTGACCTGGTGGAATACCCAGGCAAAAACATTGGGCTCAGCTACAATCGATTCAATGGGCTGGAACGAATTTAAAACTCTGATTAGATCAGAGTACTGCCCACTCACTGAGATTCAAAAGCTCCAGGAGGAATTCTGGAATCATTCAATGATCGGGGCGGATTGCTTAGCGTACACTCATCGTTTCCACGAACTGTTGGAAAATAAGGACTGATGAAGCAAAACCACCTTTCAAATAATCTTTGTAATAAATGTTGCAGGACACTAGCTTCCGAAGACAAGTCTTCAGAAAAACCTTCGGAAGAGACAAATAAAAGACAATTGCTTCCGAAGACAAATAAAAGCCAATTGCTTCCGAAGACAAATAAAAGACACTAGCTTCCAAAGACAAGTCTTCAGAAGAACTTTCGGAAGAGACAAATAAATTTCCGAAGACAAATAAAAGCCAATTGCTTCCGAAGACAAATAAAAGACACTAGCTTCCGAAGACAAATAAAAGAAAAATGCTTCCGAAGACAATACTTCAGAAGATGCTTCAGAAGACTCTTCTCAATAACAAACCTCCAAAGACATCGGAAGAAAAACAATATTTCAGAAGACATATGTTTCTTCTGATGAAAGAATAAATGTAACCTTCTTTAGGATAACTGACTACATTAGATAGTTTCCTATGAAGAACTTCTGAAAGAATAATGTATTAGCATCAGTACAAAAGTCTGAACTCAGATCTTTAAAGATCCTATGTTGACTTTACACTTGTACTATTCTGATGCTACAGTGTCTGTAATAGTGTCATCAGTCTTATCTGTTTGTCCTCTTCTTGTATTTGTCCTGAAACATTAAATGTCGGGGCTATTTATACCCCAACATCTACTGAATAAATTACAACACTTTTCTCTGAATTTCTCTTGTGTTGCCTTACTGTTTTCTCTTTTCTTTTCTTCTAACATAAGAAAACTAAACACTAAAATAACTAAAGAGAAAAATTCCAGAGGGAGCAAAACACCAAAAGCTTTGTCTAAGCTCTTGATCCTGGTTAAGTTAGTCTCTCCTCAGCTCACCGATTTTCTACAATTGGTATCAGAGCCTTGTTCATTAGTCTTGGTTTAACCATCAAGGCTAAAATTCAAAGCTCGCTTTGATATCTGTGTTTAGTTTTCTATTATCATCTTCTTTTCAAAATCTGCTAAAAAATTAATTTTTGAAACTCTAAAGTGTTCAAAAATCATTCAACCAAACTATCTTGAGTACTCACTATCTATTGATTTACTCAAAACGGTTTGAACAAATGGCAGAAAAATTCACCTTAGACCCCCATAACACTGGTTCTGCCACAAAGCCACCAATTCTGGTTAGGCATCAATATAATATTTGGCAGAGACGGATGTTACATTTCCTGTCAAATAATCATACAGGATGTTGGAAGTCTGTCATGTTCGGACCTCATAAACCAATGGTCTTGGACACAGAGACTAGAGATGATGTCCCTAAGGATCCCCGAAACTACACTGAAGAAGACTTTCAGAAATTGGAGCTTGATGCTAAGGCACATGCTCAGCTGGCCATGGCCCTTCCGAATGAAATCTATTCGGGTCTTCTTCACCATGAGTCTGCTAAGGACTTGTGGGATGCTCTAAAAGAGCAATTCGGTGGTACCGATGATGTTGTAGCCAACACTAGGGAAATATTGGCTCAACAATATGAGACATTCTGCCAACTAAATAATGAGTCACTGACTCAGCAATTTGAAAGGTTCACTTCTCTCTTAAGTGAACTAAAATTAGCTGGTCAAGTGTATCCTCCTGTCTCAGTTCTAAATCGATTTTTAAGATCTCTCCCTGAAAAATGGGAAACTTACTCTATAGTCATGAGATCTTCACCAGATTTTGGTAAACTCTCACTTACCCAACTTCATGGTAAGTTACTCACTTTTGAGCGAGAGATTGACCAGAAAAGAAAACTAATAAAATCTGGAAAATCAACTGAAGAGTATGTTCAAGGGAACACTGCTCTCCTTAGTCATAACTCTGTGATAAATGATCAGGGTTATGATGAACATATTGACATAACTACTGGCATCACCTCTTCATTCTCTTCTCGTGATGACCACTCTCTCCCATCTGACCATCTGTGTTTTATCATGGACGATCTTCATCAGGTTCCAAGTGATGACTTGGAAGAGATGGACATTCTCCATCAACTGGCTCTCTTGAGTATAAGAACTAACAAGTTCTACAAGAGGACAGGAAGAAAATTTCCTGGTATCCATGGAAAAACCAAGATTGGTCTAAATAAGACAAATGTTCAATGCTATAGGTGTCATGGCACTGGACATTTTGCAAGGGAATGCTCTAATGCTCCAAATTCTAATCTTTCTTCTTATGTGACCTGTCCAAACTTGTCCTCACATACCTCTTCAACACCATATTCATCTACCTCTTCTTCTTTCAAAAGGTCCAATAACTCTCAAGAATCAGCACATATTGCACAAAACTCTTCTTCTAACAATGTGCAATATGTACAAGCTGCAAATGGAAACATGTACCAACTTACTCCTGCCTCACTTCAAGTTGTTACAGCTCCTTTTTCACAAATAAATGCTCGCGGACATGCTGTCCAATCTTCATCATCTGGTCAACATGCTCTTTTTTCTCAAGAGTACATAGACTGGAGCAGCTTGCCTGAAGATGTTGGCCATGCCCTCATCACTTCTGAACCAACAGATTTTGCTCTTATGGCTGTTGGTGAAGATTCTTGTTCCTCTGATCAACCTGAAGCAGATATTTCTGATGCTCAGAAATCCTCTTCAAACCAAAATCATCTCTGGTATGTGGATAGTGGAGGATCTAGGCACATGACTGGATGCAGATCCATTCTAAATGACTTCATTCCAAATAATGGAGGATCTGTTTCTTTTGGAAACAATGCAAAAGGTTGGATAGTGGGATCCGGTTCTGTCTCAAGAGGAAATTTGAAGTTTAAAGATGTTAGCTTAGTTGAAAATCTCAAGTTTAATCTCTTGAGTGTTTCTCAACTGGCTGACAAAAATTTTAGTTCATTTTTCACTAAAGACAGTTGCAAAATTCTTTCTCCAGAAATAAACTCTAAAATAAAGTTCTTGATTGATCAACACACTTTGCTAACGGCTAGAAGAAGTGGAAATCTCTATATTGTAGATATGACTACTGACTCTCAAACATCTTCTCCTAAATGTTTGATAGCCAAGCATCATCTTCTGAAACCACTCTTTGGCATAGAAGACTCAGTCATCTTAATCACCAAACTCTTCATAAGCTTTCAACCCTTTCTTTAGTAAGAGGATTGCCTTCTAAAGAATTTCACTTTGAAGGTCAATGTGAACCTTGCTTTAAGGGAAAGCAACATAAAACTTCACATAAGTCTATTGAGGAATCCAAAACAACTAATTGTCTTAATCTACTTTATATGGATCTATTTGGTCCAGTGACGGTAGCTAGTTTAGCTAGAAAAAGATATTGTCTAGTTGTTGTGGATGATTACTCAAGATTTTGCTGGACCTTCTTCCTTTTCAGCAAAGATGGGACTTCTGATAAAATAATTGCTCTTGTCACTCTTCTTGAAAAACAATTCAGTCTTCCTGTCAAAATGATAAGAAGTGAAAATGGTACAGAATTTAAAAATCAAGTTCTTGATAAATTCTGTATTTCTAAAGGAATCCTTAGACAATATAGTGCTCCTAGAACTCCTGCTCAAAATGGAGTTGTAGAAAGAAAGAACAGGACACTAATTGAAGCTGCAAGAACCATGCTTGCAGACTCAGGATTACCTTTATCATTCTGGGCTGAGGCAGTAAACACTGCTTGTTATGTATTAAACAGAGTTCACATTGTAAAAAGACATAACAAGACTGCCTATGAAATCCTGTATAAAATAAAGCCTCTCATTTCCTTCTTCAAAGTCTTTGGATGTCCGTGTTTTATCTTAAATACAAAAGACTCTTTGTCCAAATTTGCTGCTAAAGTTGATTCTGGATACTTTGTTGGATACTCTCAGACTTCTAAAGCATATCGAGCTTTCAATCTCAGAACAAAAATAATTGAGGAATCTATTGATGTAAAATTCAATGAATCAGCATCAACTTCATCCTTCCCTTCTGCTCCTGATGATCTCTTCGATCTTGAAAGCTTCTCATTCATCCCTCCTATCTCATCTTCTTCTCCATCATCAGAGTCATGTCAAACTTCTGAAGATCTATCTTCTATTGAGGAAGATTCTGTTTCAAAGTTCTTCACTTCTTTTCCATCTCATCAAATAAATTCTCAAGAAGCAAATTCTCAAAACCAAGACGATATACCATCTACTCCTCTATCTCCTGTCTTGGATAATGCATCCATAGATGTTCCTGATCACATTCTAAACTCTCTGAGCCCCATTGAAAACTCACCTTCATCCTATGCTGCCTCCTCAAATAACTGTTTGGACATCATTCCTTTCAACAAAAATCATCCTCTAGAACAAATCTTAGGTGATCTAAGTAAAGGAGTTCAAACAAGAAGCTAGATTTCAAATTTCTGTCTTCATGCAGCCTTTCTATCCCAAACTGAACCATCCAAATATCAAGAGGCTCTTAAAGACAATAATTGGGTAGAAGCAATGCAAGATGAGTTATTGCAGTTCAAAAGACAAAATGTTTGGACTCTATGTCCTCTGCCCGATGGAAAATATCCCATCGGAACCAGATGGGTTTTCAGAAATAAAACAGATGACAGAGGCATTGTAATAAAAAATAAAGCCAGGTTAGTGGTGCAAGGTTATTGTCAAGAGGAAGGTATTGACTATGATGAGACTTTTGCTCCTGTGGCAAGATTGGAAGCCATTAGACTATTCCTAGCATTTGCCATCTCACATAACATAAGGTATACCAAATGGACATAAAGAGTGCTTTCCTGTATGGAACAATAAAAGAGGAAGTCTACGTTTGTCAACCACCAGGATTTGATGATGTTCATCATCCTGATTGGGTGTACAAACTAGACAAAGCACTTTATGGTCTAAAACAAGCTCCAAGAGCATGGTATGACACTCTATCTCAATTTCTTCTTTCTAATAAATTTTCACGGGGAACCATTGATAAGACCTTGTTCATAAAAAGAGTAGATAAGGAACTCTTGTTGGCACAAATCTATGTTGATGACATCATTTTTGGATCAACAAAACCTTCCTTGTGTGAACAATTCTCTAAACTAATGTCTTCTAAGTTTGAAATGAGTGCTTTAAGTGAATTAAAAACATTTTTAGGACTTCAAGTCAAACAAACCCCACACGGGACTTTCATTCATCAATCTAAATATGTAAAAGATCTTCTCAATAAATTTGATATGAATGACTGTAAAATAATTTCTACTCCCATGGCAACAAGTCCTGGCATATGTCCAGATGACAATGGTGAACCTGTAGATCAAACTCTCTACAGGTGCATGATTGGTTCTCTGATGTATCTTACTGCATCAAGGCCAGACATCATGTATGCAACATGTGTTTGTGCAAGATACCAATCTGCTCCCAAGCAATCTCATCTTTCATTTGTGAAGAGGATACTCAGGTATCTCAAAGGCACTCCTGTGCTAGGTATTTGGTATCCTGCTAATCAAATTTGTAAGCTTGTTGGTTTTTCAGATAGTGATTATGCTGGATGTTCTCTAACCAGAAAGTCCACTTCAGGAGGTTGTCAGTTCTTTGCAGGTTGCTTAGTGTCATGGCAAAGCAAGAAGCAAATTTCAGTGTCAAATTCAACTGCTGAAGCTGAATACATTGCAGTAGCCCATTGCACTGCCCAAATTCTTTGGTTACAATACCAACTGCTAAATTTTGGAATAACTGAACTAAAAACACCTCTTCTGATAGACAGCGAAGCTGCCAAAAACATAATAAAGAATCCTGTCTATCATTCTAAAACCAAACACATTGAAATAAGGCATCACTTCATTAGAGACTGTTTTGAAAAAGGACTAATAGTTCCAGAACATGTCTCTACAAGTGACCAAATAGCTGACATATTTACCAAGCCCTTAGACTTCTCAACTTTCTCTAAGTTTGTAGCAAAACTGGGCATGATAAATATGAGTTAATAAACATTAAAGGATAGTTTTTATAAATTATCCAAACAATGGATATTGGATAAACAACTGTTAAAGAAATCTTGATTTCTTTCAGTAATTATCTCTATACACAGATAGGATCAGTGGCCATATAATCACTGCTTCATATCTATCTGATGTTTAAACTTTCCATTGTTACATTCCTCTCCTTCCGATGTCTTTTCTTCCGAAGATATCTTCTTCTTCTATTTTCTTCTTCCGAAAACTTTCATGAGTCTATTTAACTTGTGTCTACAATAAGATTCTTCCGATTCCGCAATTTAAATCTTTGAGCTTTGCATTTGATGTGACAGTTGTCAATCTTTCTGATAGACCCGAGTCTCAATACTGACTCTCACGGCTCAAGAAGATTATTACCGCCACTTTTATTAACCAATAATCTTCTCGGATTACTTTCCTTATTTATCATCTTCTTTTCCATAATTCTACTTAAACCCTATTCCTCCTCTGGTTTTCAAGAAACCCTTCTTCATCTTGAAAGCTCTAAGTAATGCTCATGGTTACGGATGATAAATTGTCAGGCATGTCGCCTGGCACGAAGCACTTATACTTACCTTGTCGCAAGCTTCATGCTTATGATAATGGCGTAACGGCTTCGGACCAGGCTTCATTCCTCACAAAACTTCGTCTGTACTTTTCGGATGTGCATGAACATGTCTTCTTGACCAAATGTGTAAGTCTCAACCTCTCTCTCGTATTCTAACTCAGCTCTGTAATTTCATACATAATCATGAACTTTTTAGGTTAACCTGAAAAACTTGATTATGTAGAAGTCAGTCCTTTTGATCTTTACAGGCAACTATTTCAAATAACATCTTATTGATAACCTGGTATATCATCAAAAATGTTCATAGTTACGGCTATGCTTTCAGTTTGTCTCTTTGATCTTCATAATATTATGACGGACTTGACTAACTGATGTTCAAAATGTTGAACATTGATGGATGATACCAAAGAAACACCCATCTTTAGTAAACCCACATCCACCCTTCTTCCACACCTAAATCAGGTACTGGCCATAAAATACTTTTCCAAAACCCTCCAAGCCCAATAAACCCAAAAGAATCTGTTCAGGAAGATGAGATCCCTGAACATGATTGTGTTCCCACTGAACACATGGATACATCTGTTTCATCCTCACAGATATATCAAGAATCTCTTCCCATCCGGCTCCTCATTAATCCTCTTCACAGGATGATGTTGTAATCCTAAGGGAAACCTCACTAACCACTGACATGTCATTTGACAATCAGATGGTTGTCCTCTCTCCCAAGGACGACTCTGTTTCTTTCCAACAGCCCCCCCCCCTTTACCTCTATTGCTCAACATTTCTCTACCCTATAAAAGAGGATGCGATCCGGTCGTCAAGTCCGTCTTGACCTCCTGATCATATATCAGGAGCATCCATTTCATATGAAAATCCAATGGCTTTTCATTTGAATGGATTAGGCAGTAAGACTCCTGGTATGGCAACAGCCAATGAAGTTTTTCTTTAAACTAAGGCTAGGAAATCCCCAGAACCAAGAACAAGGGGTTATGACATTTCTGAGATGGACTCAGGTCATAATAAAACTGACTCTCTAGTTAGGGATTCGGATGACATCTACAAAATGATGGACGGATCAGTTCTTCACACTATGGAATTAACGGATGTCTTTAGTCCTGTAATTCAAATCTACCCCATGCAGGCACCTTCAGTTGAAGGTTTTTCTAGATTCTCAACACATAAAACCACCAGCCTGATGTTCTAAAATTGTTTGGGCTCTAAAATTAAGTGAAAATTAAGTGGTTTTGGCTTCATCAGTCCAGAGGGAGATTGTTGGAAAATAAGGACTGATGAAGCAAAACCACCTTTAAAATAATCTTTGTAATAAATGTTGCAGGACACTAGCTTCCGAAGACAAGTCTTCAGAAGAACCTTCGGAAGAGACAAATAAAAGACAATTGCTTCCGAAGACAAATAAAAGCCAATTGCTTTCGAAGACAAATAAAAGACACTAGCTTCCGAAGACAAGTCTTCAGAAGAACCTTCGGAAGAGACAAATAAAAGACAATTGCTTCCGAAGAAAAATAAAAGCCAATTGCTTCCGAAGACAAATAAAAGACACTAGCTTCCGAAGACAAATAAAAGAAAAATGCTTCCGAAGACAATACTTCAGAAGATGCTTCAGAAGACTCTTCTCAATAACAAACCTCCAAATACATAGGAAGAAAAACAATATTTCAGAAGACATATGTTTCTTCTGATGAAAGAATAAATGTAACCTTCTTTAGGATAACTGACTACATTAGATAGTTTCCTATGAAGAACTTCCGAAAGAATAATGTATTAGCATCAGTACAAAAGTCTGAACTCAGATCTTTAAAGATCCTATGTTGACTTTACACTTGTACTATTCTGATGCTACAGTGTCTGTAATAGTGTCATCAGTCTTATCTGTTTGTCCTCTTCTTGTATTTGTCCTGAAACAATAAATGTCAGGGCTATTTATACCCCAACATCTACTGAATAAATTACAACACTTTTCTCTGAATTTCTCTTGTGTTGCCTTACTGTTTTCTCTTTTCTTTTCTTCTAACTTAAGAAAACTAAACACTAAAATAACTAAAGAGCAAAATTCCAGAGGGAGCAAAACACCAAAAGCTTTGTCTAAGCTCTTGATCCTGGTTAAGTTAGTCTCTCCTCAGCTCACCGATTTTCTACACGAACTTACTTGTTTACTTCCCGATATGTTTCCTACAGAAGCATCGTTGATCGAGAAGTATATTAAGGGTCTGATTCCCCAGATTCGGGGAATGGTAACTGCAGCTTAACCAACGACTCTTAAACGTGCAATTCTCTTGACCACAAAGCTTTCCGATGAGGCGGTAAGGAGTGGTATGTTGTCGACAAAAACCCAGACGGCCGTGGGCCGTAATGATGTCAGTACCTCAAACGTTTCTAAAGGTACCAAACGAAAATGGTTCGGAAAAATCAAGGCCAAGGTTCCGGCTAAAACGAGCAACCCAGTCGGGAGGAATTATGGTGCAGTGGTTTCTAAGAGGAAAGGCTACACTGGACAGGCGCCTAAATGTACTCGTTGTTCATTTCATCATACTGGGCCGTGTCCTACTTGTGCCAACTGTAATAGAGTTGGACACTACACCAAGTATTGTAGCTTGCCTGCTCGTCAACCGAATCAAGCACCACAACAAACCACTCAAATGAACCGATCATGTTACAACTGCGGGAGTCCTGATCATTTGATTAGAAACTGCCCAAACAATAATAACACCAATCCGGGGAATGAAGCTAGGGGGAGAGCTTTTCAGATTGGTGCAACCGAGGCGAGGAATGATGCAAACATTGTCACTGGTACGTTTCTACTCAATGACCTTTATGCGTCAATTCTTTTTGATACGGGAGCAGATAAGAGTTTTATCTCTCCTGAATTTGCATCATTACTTTCATTGCCTGCGGTAGAACTAGAAACTCCCTACCTTATTGAAATTGCTAATGGCAAGTTGATTAAAACTAACAGTGTTATTCAAGGATGTTCCTTGAATCTAAATGATCATCTTTTCAATATTGACTTACTTCCTGTTGAGCTTGGAAGTTTTGATGTTGTTGTCGGTATGGACTGGCTTTCTGATAACCAAGTGGAAGTTATATGTCAAAATAAGGTGATCCGGATTCCTTTACCTAACGGTAACACACTGTTAGTTCAAGGTGAACGAGCTGGTAGGAAACTGGGTATCATCTCTTGTATACAAACGCAGAAGTGTTTACGGAAAGGGTGTCTGGCCTTCCTAGCTTATGTGATCAATAACAGTTTTTCACAAACAAGGATTTTCCTGAAGTCATCCCTGACGATATATCAGGATTACCCCCAGTGAGACAAGTTGAATTTAGAATTGATCTGATTCCAGGTGCAGCACCTGTAGCTAAAGCTCCTTATCGTTTAGCACCCTCAGAGATGCAAGAGCTTTCAGGTCAACTGCAGGAATTGTTAGACAAGGGTTTTATTAGACCTAGTTTCTCACCCTGGGGAGCACCAGTCCTTTTTGTGAAAAAGAAGGATGGATCATTCAGGATGTGTATTGACTACCGGGAGCTCAATAAACTAACAATCAAAAACCGTTATCCATTGCCACGTATAGACGATATGTTTGATCAACTTCAAGGCGCTACCTACTTTTCAAAAATTGGTTTAAGATCCGGATATCATCAATTACGAGTGCATGAAGATGATGTTCCTAAAAATGCATTCAGAACTCGATACGGACATTATGAATTTCTAGTGATGCCGTTTGGATTAACAAACGCTCCTGCGGTTTTCATGGATCTGATGAATCGGGTATGTAGGCCTTATTTGGATAAGTTTGTGATTGTATTTATTGATGACATTCTCATTTATTCTCGAAGTCAACAAGAACACGCTCAACACTTGAAACTGATCTTAGAACTTTTGGCACGTGAAAAATTATATGCCAAGTTCTCCAAGTGTGAGTTCTGGTTACGAGAAGTGCAATTTCTCGGGCATGTAGTGAATCAAGATGGCATTCAGGTGGATCCCAGTAAGATTAAAGCTGTAGAACAATGGGAAACACCGGGAACCCCAACTGAAATACGTCAATTCTTAGGGTTGGCAGGTTATTATCGCCGATTCATCAAGAACTTCTCAAAGATAGCCCTGCCACTAACTACATTGACACAGAAAAATCGATCGTTTATATGGGGTTCTCAACAGGAGGAGGCCTTCCAACTGTTAAAACACAAACTCTGCCACGCACCTATCTTGGCATTATCGGAAGGTACTGATAATTTCACGGTATACTGTGATGCTTCCCGCCAAGGTCTGGGGTGTGTTTTAATGCAGAACGATAAAGTGGTTGCTTATGCTTCACGACAGTTGAAAGTACACGAGAAGAACTATACCACTCATGATCTAGAACTTGGGGCAGTGGTGTTTGCACTCAAGATTTGGAGACACTATTTGTATGGAACTAAGTGTATTATATACACTGATCACAAAAGTCTTCAACATATTCTAGATCAGAAGATGCTTAATATGCGACAAAGGCGGTGGGTGGAATTGTTGAACGACTATGACTGTGAAATTCGTTATCATCCAGGTAAAGCGAATGTCGTAGCCGATGCTTTGAGTCGCAAAGAACGAGTCAAACCTTTACGAGTGAAAGCGTTAGGTATGACTATCCAAACTAGTCTAATTCCTCAAATCAAGGAAGCTCAGCAACAGGCTTTACAACCAACGAATTACCCTGCTGAGGAATTGAGAGGATTAGATAAACACCTTGAAACCAAAACTGATGGAGTATTGTATTTCAAAAGCCGAATTTGGGTTCCTCTATTCGGTAACACTAGAACAATCATCTTGGATGAGGCGCACAAATCCAGGTATTCTATTCATTTGGGCGCTGATAAAATGTATAAAGATCTTAAAGATTTTTATTGGTGGCCTGGAATGAAGAAACACATAGCAGAATACGTGGGTCGATGCCTAACATGTCTAAAGGTTAAGGCTGAACATCAACGTCCTTCGGGGTTATTACAACAACCGGAGATTCCCATGTGGAAATGGGATCAGATCTCTATGGATTTCATTACTAAACTACCCAGAACATCGCATAATCATTACTCTATATGGGTTATCGTTGATCGCCTTACTAAATCTACGCATTTCATACCCATTCGAGAGGATTACTCCATGGATCGACTTGCTAAACTCTATGTTAAGGAGATTGTGTCTCGACATGGAGTACCAATTTCTATAATATCTGACAGAGATAGTCGATTTACGTCACGATTTTGGCAAACTCTTCAGAATGCTCTGGGCACGCAAATCAAGTTGAGCACAGCTTATCATCCACAAACTGACGGGCAAACTGAGACGACCAATCAAACTCTGGAAGATATTCTCAGAAGCTGTGTGATTGATTTTGGTGGTAGCTGGGATGTTCATCTTCCACTTGTGGAATTGTCATATAACAACAGCTATCACACCAGTATTAAATGCGCTCCATTCGAAGCACTTTACTGGCGCAAATGTAGATCACCTATCTGTTGGTCAGAGGTAGGTGAAAATCAAATTATAGGCCCAGAACTCATCCAAGAAACAACTGATAAGATCGCACTGATTCAAGAACGAATTAAAGCTGCTCGCGATCGTCAAAAGAGTTATGCTGACAATCGACGTAGACCCTTGGAATTTCAAATCGGTGATCTGGTAATGTTGAAAGTTTCACCATGGAAGGGCATCTTCAGATTTGGGAAGAGAGGTAAACTTTCACCAAGATTTGTAGGACCATTCAAAATTCTTGAACGAATCGGATCAGTGGCCTACAGACTTGAATTACCTCCTGAACTTGGTAACGTTCATGATGTCTTCCATGTATCAAATCTGAAGAAATGTCTAGCTGATGAAACCTTAATTGTACCTCTTAAGGAGATACAAATTGATGAGAAACTTCAATTTAGAGAAGAACCAGTTGAAGTAATGGATCGAGAGGTGAATGTACTGAAACGCAGTCGCATACCTATTGTCAAAATTCGATGGAATTCACAGCGGGGACCAGAATATACGTGGGAACATGAAAATCAGATGAAGCAGAAATATCCACACCTATTCTCATGATCAATTGTTATCAAGTAAGTCTCTACTAAATTTCGGGACGAAATTTTTCTAACAGGAGGAGACTGTGACAATTGAGTTCGAAGAATTACGTCATCAATGACGTAAGCATCTTCGATCGTGCTTGATATTCATGTTGATTTAGCGATTTTAATTATTGCAGGATGATAGTATGCGAAAAATGAGGAACATGGGCGAAAACCGCGTACAAAACGGAGATACGGATGGTCCGGAATCGCAAAATGAAGTTTCTGTCGAAAAATGAAAAAAAAATGGTCTTCGCGGTACGCGATGGAGAAGTTGAGGGTTCTCCGCGGTACGCAATGCATGAAAATATATTAGATTCCTCCGGATTTCTTCGCGGTACGCGAAGCCATTTTGGCTTCTGGTCGCGGTACGCGACGAGAAAGGCGGTGTTATGGATCAGATTGCTTTATCAGATGACATGCAAGATATTTTTTTTAAAACTTCTCTTCGACGCATCAGACACCATCACGTAAAAATTGTCCCTCAAACCCCCAAATCCTCTATTTCGAAGCATTTTGATCATCTAGAACGAGCCCAGGAACGTTTCTGCAAGTCCAGATCAACGTTTTATCCGTAGAACTCCGTCAGATTAGGTAATGGTTCATTCTAGTCTTTTATTTTGATAATGAATGATTAAATCTTGTTTTTGAACGTAATAATATAGTTAGGGTAGCTGATTATTGCCTAGATGATGGCTAGGATTGATTATAAATGACAAACTCGAATTGTTAACGGGTAAATCCTTGTTTTGAGCCGTTGTAATGCCCGGTTTGCATGAAATCATAACAATGGTTATAATGGTTTAAACCAATTGATTGTGACAATGTAGGTGATTAGTTTGATTAATCTTTGACATGCAACGCGAAAGTTGGGTGTTTCAAACTAATCACAATCATTAACATACTTATTGGAATGATGATCTGATGTTCATGATAACAGTCAGATTAGTATGTTAAACGTGGTTATTAAACCTAATCTAATACTACATTGTGATATATCATGATATTTGGGTAATCAATAACAAGGATTGATCATTCCTAAGCCATTAACCTGTCTAGGAACTGCTTTAGCATAATAATCAATAACATTAAATATTTGACTAATCTGAGAATATTCTGGTTAATCAAGATTGTCATCAACATAATATTAGGAACCTGGATCAGTGTAGGTTCCTACATTATCATACATTGTATGATATGATATTAAGATAATCATTAAAAATCTTATATTAGTTGATGACTATTAAGACAATGTCTTTGACACTGGACGTTCAAGAAGATTTAATCAGTAAGTTAAAACATTAATAACATATCAAACATAAACCAATGCAGAATTACATCATTAGCACCAGTTGCGAGTGTTCTTATTGCTGTGAGATATCAAGTGAGTTTCGTACAACCCCTTTTCTTTTTAATGTTTTATAAACATCGGGGTAACTCTGCAAACTGTTTCTGAACATATGATATGCATTCACTGATATCTGTGTGATTTCATTGACTTTTGTGTGATTTCATGGGATTTTGCCGTTAGCATCTTTATCACAGTATCAAAAGTCCTCATCTCTTGAACTGTATCTAGTTAACCCATGTGGGGCCGAACAGGAATCATTGATAGTACTATTGGCTGACAACCCATTTGCTGGGAGGATTGCATCTCCCCTTGTGTGAATGTTTGGTACATGTTTCCATTACAACTTCTTAATGTTAGTGATACACATTAAGATAATGAGGCATCAAGATATTTACCGACGGGTGGTATCTTCGTGAACGAACAACTGTCCGAAAGGAACTAGATACGGGTCCCATGGTTATCTGGAACTGAACTTTTTAAGAACTTACTTTTCATATCATATTGTTTAAATAAACTGTCGAACTCACCAGCTTTGTGCTGACGTTTCAAACTCAACATTTTTGCAGGACAACAGTGACGATACGGTGAGGATGCACTTCACTTAGCTGAACTTAAATGTATCAGTTTATGTAATCTATTTAGCTGTTAAGTTGATGTAACAAACGAAACCCTTGTAATATATTTATTTTTAGTAAATCTGTGTGCTGTGATATCGGTTCAAGTAAGTCACACCTCATCTATGAGATATCACCACTATGCTTCCGCAAACACATCAGAGTAGCAAGTGACATCATCACAGGTGATGAGAGGTGGGGGTGTGACAACATGTCATGCGAAACATTAGATAACCGATCCGAGACTCGTTCCATTCCTTATTGCATTGGAGCTTTACCTACAAATTACACCCAACGATTTAAATTAGCAAAACGCTAAGTAAGTAATCCGAGACAGCATATTTGTACAAAATAATAGTTATCACCACCCACATTAAGTAATACTTGCCACCATTTTGTTTAAACCGACATTAGTCAGAGTCCACCATCTACCCTATAGTAAGAGAAATCATCCCTTACATATCCACTATCTATAATATAATGAGGGAGAATATCCCTTACATAGCCACCATAAAAATAATATATATTTTACCACCATAGTCATATACCACCATAAGTAAGGTATAAACCTTACATTTTTACCACCATAATCATATGCCACCATAAGTAAGGTATAAACCTTACTTTTTATCACCCTATGTATATATAGCCATACGTAAGGTATAACCTAACAGTTTACCACCATATTATATACCACCATGTTAGGGGTTCATCCACTATTCAACCACTATATTTACATTTCCACCACATGTATTCTACTATATTATTACACTATTATCGATTAACCACCATTGTCAACACCACCATAATATAACATGAATTCTAAATCAAATCATATTTATATCATTCCTCATATATTATAGTCGGGTTAGATTACTTACCTCGACTAGAAGATGATCTTGCTCGATTATCTTCCTGATTAAAATCTTGATATCATGTTAAACTCTCATGGGTCATTATATATATATATATATCCATTCGACTTTAATATATATATATATATATTATATACACATACATAAATATATAAATACACACACACATATATATATATATATATATTCCACATATTATTATTATTATCCGACCCATTTATACTTGTTTAACAACTTTATCATTTTTCTCAGCAACTCTCATGAACCCTAAATTGGGTTTCTTACCATATCGTGACCCTAGACATTAAGTAATGTTTGAAACACCTCAAAACAACCTAACAATAGTTTAGGGTCTTATAACTAATCATAATTCCACTCAATTTCATGTTTCATAAAACATGTTTAATTACCCACCTTTAAGGATACAACTATGGTTATTCACAGAAAACTAAGAAAACGTGATTACCTCGGGTGGTTCACAACCTTGCCTCGCGATCTAAGCTCGAAATCATAAATCGTTGCTCGATTTCGCGTCTCCCCTTCTTGTTCTTCTTTTTCTTTCTATGTTGTTGTGTGTGTTTTTATTGTTTTTTTTCTTTCTGGATGGTGTACGAAAGACCAACCCCCCCCCCCTATTTGATTTCTCCACCGCCATTTAAAGAAAATATCTATGTTTAATATTATTATTATTTTTTTTGTTGATTCTTGTATCCACGTTTCTTTCTTTCTTTGTTTTTTCTGACCACACACACACACATATATTATATATATTAGTTATTATTATTATTATTATTATTATTATTTTAAATCAACCAATTATTATATATACATATATATAATTAAGATGTTACAAATCTACCCTCCATATTTAAGGTTTCGTCCCCGAAACCGTTACATTCAGCAAAAAGGTAAGGGTAGAATTTCTTCATCTCTTCCGCTGATTCCCATGTATATTCTGACCCTTTCCTATGATTCCACCTTACTTTTACTTGATCAATGGTTTTGTTACGAAGCAGCTTTACTTTATGATCAAGAATTTCAACCGGCTTTTCTACATAATTAAGTTTCTCATCCACCTCAATGTCCTCTAATGGAACGCATGTAGATTCATCAGCTAAACACTTTCGTAAATATGAAACATGAAAGGTGTTATGGATTAGGTTCAACTCCTCAAGTAGCTCTAAACGATAAGCAACGTTGCCCACACGAGCTATGATTTTAAAGGGTCCAATAAATCATGGACTCAACTTTCCTCGTTTACGAAAACGTATGTCACCCTTCCACGGTGAAACTTTTAGTAACACCAAATCCCCGACCTGAAATTCAATAGCCCTTCTACGTTTATCAGCATATGATTTCTGACGGTCTAGTGCCGCCTTCAAATGAGCACGAATTTGATCTACTTGATCATTGGTAGCTTTAACTACCTTTTTGTGTGCTAGTTCTCGTTGTCCCACTTCTCCCCAACAAACAGGAGTCCGACATTTTCTTCCATAAAGCATTTCATAAGGAGGCATCCCAATACTGGAATGATAACTATTGTTATACGAGAACTCTGCTAAAGGTAGATAATCATCCCAACTACCACCAAAATCAATTATACACGCTCGTAACATAACCTCAAGAGTCTGGATGGTCCTTTCACTCTGACCATCAGTTTGAGGATGATACGCCGTGCTCAGCAACAGTTTTGTACCTAATTCTTCTTGAAAGTTTTTCCAAAAACGAGAAGTAAATCGAGTATCTCGATCAGATATAATAGTCACCGGCACACCATGCCGAGATACTATTTCTTTTACATATATCTCCGCCATTTTATCAGAAGAATAGGATTCACGAATAGGCAAGAAATGAGCACTCTTAGTTAACCTATCAACGATGACCCAAATGGCATCAAATCCCTTCCTAGTTTTAGGAAGCTTAGTAATTAGGTCCATCGTGATATGTTCCCATTTCCACAATGGAATTTCCAATGGTTGCAGTTTACTATATGACTTTTGGTACTCTGCTTTCACTTGCATACAAGTCAAACACTTTTGAACATATTTAACGATATCTCGCTTCATACCAGGCCACCAATAGTTAACCCGTAGGTCACGATAAATTTTAGTAGCCCCTGGATGAATTGAGTATTTTGATTTGTGAGCTTCTTCCAACAATACAGACTTAAGTGAACAAGTGTGAGGTATCCACACTCGACCCCACCTAGTCTTTAATCCATTATTGTCTTCGTCAAGACTATGTGCTTGCCCCTTTATTCTATCTCGTTTCCAGTTTTCTTCTTTTAAGGCTTCTGTCTGAGCCTCTTTAATCTGCTCAATCAATCCTGAAGTAATTACAATCTTCATAGCTTTTACCTTAATAGATGAACATTCATCTTTTCTACTCAAGGCATCAGCTACCACGTTTGCTTTCCCCGGATGATAAAGAATCTCGCAATCGTAGTCCTTGAGTAATTCCAACCACCTTCTTTGTCTCATATTCAATTCCTTCTGAGTGAAAAAATATTTCAGGCTTTTATGATCTGTGAAAATCATAAATTTGGAGCAATAAAGATAATGTCGCCATATCTTTAACGCAAACACTACCACTGCCGGTTCAAGATCGTGAGTTGGGTAAGTTATTTCATGTGGCTTCAACTGTCTAGAGGCATAGGCTAACACCTTTCCTCTCTGCATTAAAACACACCCAAGACCTATGCGTGAAGCATCAGAGTATACCACAAGATCTGCGGTGCCCTCAGGTAATGCAAGAACTGGAGCATTGGTTAATTTTTCTTTTAATAATCGAAAAGCATTATCTTGCTCCAGACCCCAACAATATTTAACATCTTTTCGAGTTAGTTTAGTGAGTGGGGAAGCTATTTTGGAGAAGTCTTGGATAAAACGTATTTAATATCCCGCTAGACCCAAGAAACTTCTAATTTCAGTTGGTGTTTTAGGTGGAGACCACTTCATTACTGTCTCAACCTTGGAGGGATCAACAGATATACCACTTGAGTTAACCACATGGCCGAGAAATTTGACTTCTCGTAACCAGAAGGCACACTTGGAAAATTTAGCATATAACCTTTCCCTACGAAGTATCAAAACATCTCACGAAGATGCTGAGAATGATCATTTTCCGTACGTGAGAAAATCAAAATATCATCTATGAAAACAATTACTGATTTATCCAACATTGGACGACACACTCGGTTCATAAGATCCATAAAAGTTGCAGGAGCATTTGTAAGTCCGAAAGGCATGAATACGAATTCATAGTGCCCATAACGAGTACAAAAAGCGGTTTTTGGCACATCTTCATCCTTTACCTTTAACTGATGATAACCCAATCTTAGATCAATTTTAGAAAACCAACTGGCTCCTTGCAATTGATCTAAAAGATCATCAATTATGGGTAAGGGATATTTATTCTTGATGGTAACTTTATTTAACTCCCGGTAATCAATACACATCCGAAAACTACCATCCTTCTTCTTTACAAATAAAACCAGAGCACCCAATGGTGACACACTAGGACAAAAAAATCCTTTATCAAGGAGGTCCTGTAGTTGGGTCATTAACTCTTGCATTTCAGAAGGTGCTAACCGGTAAGGAGCTTTTGCAACCGGTTTTGCTTCTGGTTTCAAGTCAATTAGAAATTCCACTTCTCTGTCAGGAGGAACACCCGGTAACTCTGTTGGAAAAACATAGCTAAACTCGTTCACCTCCGGCACCTCCGGCACCTCCTCAAATTTAAGGTCTTCTTTATTAGTGTCGGTAACATACGCTATGTAGGCTTTACACCCGTGGATTATATATTTCCTCGCTTTTATATATGAACAAATAACAACGTCTCCCTTTCTTTCACCATATATCGAAATTGGTTTCCCACTTGGTGTTGTTAATTGTATAACCTTTCGGTTACATATAATGTTTGCATAATATTGGGACAACCAATCCATGCCTACTATAGCATCAAATTCCTTTATGACCATCAGAATTAAATCAACATTAAAATCCTCCCCATCTATGTTTAGTAGACAATTCTTATAGACATTGAATACTAGAAAACTCTTGTTGTTAGCGACATCAATTTCTAATGGTTTTAACATTTTATCAACTATGAATGATGGATGCTTAGCAAATTCAACACAAATAAAAGATCTACTAGCCCCCCGAGGTAAACAAGATATGTGCAGGAATAGAATTTATTAAGAATATACCTGTTACTACATCAGGGGTAGTCTTAGCCTCCTCTGCTGTTATTTGAAATGCTCTACCTTTTGGCTTTGGAGCTTCAGGCCTCTTTGAATCCTTGTTGTTTCTCACTATTTCACCTCCTTTCCTGATTCCCAGATTCAGTTTTGGGCATTCACTCCTTACATGTCCAGGTTGATAACAATTGTAGTACAAGTTAACTAAGCTAGGACATTGCAAAGATGTGTGACCTGCCTTTCCACACTTAAAACATACAATATGAGCAGCTCTACACTATCCTGAGTGCCCTTTCCCTTAAATTTTACAACGATAGGGTTCAGTTTTGAAATTTTCTTTCTTAAGAGGGGTAACAAATTTAGTTTTCTTTACTGGGGTTGTTGTTACCTCAGTCTTTCGTTTTTCACCTCTTTCAACAGATCTCAGAAGTTCCATCTCTCGTTCGCGAGCCCAGTTTATCAACGATTGAAGAGTCTCACATTTGGAAGGAGTTATATACTCCCTATATTCCGCTTTGAGCATAAGATGATATCTAATTATCCAGCCCCACTCTGTTCGTAAAGATCAGTGCAGAACTTAGCCCTATCAAAGGACATTCCAGTGATTTGATCAATAGATTCATCTTTTTGCCTCATGGTAAGAAATTTTTCCTTTATTTTGTCGATTGCTGACTGTGGGCAAAAGTGTTGCAGGAACATTGCTTTGAAATCCTGCCACATCATTGCCTTAACACCTTCCTTACCCTTTTCTTGCTTACGAGCATCCCACCGATCTTTAGCACGTCCCCTAAGTAGAGTAGTTGTATAAACTACTTCATCTGTGGGGTCACAGTGACTTGTTTCAAACACAGTCTCTATTCCCGAAATCCATCGGTGACTCCCCAATGGGTTAACCACACCCTGAAACTCATCGGGTTTACATACCATGAAATCTTTGTAACTTTCCCTCTTTGTCTCCTTTTCCTTTATTTGTTTTGCTTGATTCGTTTCTTTCTCATTTGTCTCCTCATTCAAACTTGAGTTACCCTTGGATAACTCTTGTTGAATTATTGTTCTCATCTTCTCGAGAAAGTGTGGAATCGTAACTTCAAATGCTTTTGCTACTTCCTCTGAAATCTGCTTCCTAGTTTCCTCCTTTAATATTCCAGCTACACCTCCATCATTATGTGAAGACCCATTATCTTCACTTTTGTATCCTTCCACAATTTTGGTATTTCTCAACCTTCAGCCATAATCTTCAACTGAAATTTTCCCATATTAGGGTCTACATATTTTATAGATGCATATATTTTTTATCACCACTTTCTTGCTATATTATTTTAACATCATTCATTAATATTTAACATTCATTTAATCACCACTATGTTAACGTCACAATATATGCATTATCATAATGCTTTCATAAATTTAATCTTATTCACCTCAACGTAATAATGCTTAATACTTTAGAACGACGATCATAAATTACCTGAGCGACATATATAAATCATAACACTGGCCAGGTGTGATGATTAATATACTTCATTCACGTAATTATATTCACATTATTCTAACGTATCAAATGTTATACAAAGGTTAAATCAACATACCTGTAAGCTCCTGCAATATTTTTGGAACGTCTCGGATCAAGTCTCACCCTTCCAATTTACGAGCACAACATGTTTGAGTTTAAGTATCTTCACACCCAGCACTTAATTCTCTCAAACCAGTGCTCTGATACCAAACTTGTAACACCCAACTTTTTATAAAATTATATTTAAAATAAGCAGAAATATGGTCCCAGATTTTTCAAAATTTCAGCATGACCCGTACTAAAATGTTGATTTCCTTACAAAATAAACACATTCAAAACCAGTAATCCACACAACAACAAACTATTACCACCATACTAATTTATGTTATAGTAACTAGTACTATTTGACAACCACACTATAGATAACACCGACGCGTTATAACTATTTACCAAAACATTTAACCACATGACATGCGAAACATTAGATAACCGATCCGAGACTCGTTCCATTCCTTATTGCATTGGAGCTTTACCTACAAATTACACCCAACGATTTAAATTAGCAAAACGCTAAGTAAGTAATCCGAGCCATCATATTTGTACAAAATAATAGTTATCACCACTCACATTAATTACTACTTGCCACCATTTTGTTTAAACCGACATTAGTCAGAGTCCACCATCTACCCTATAGTAAGAGAAATCATCCCTTACATATCCACCATCTATAATATAATGAGGGAGAATATCCCTTACATAGCCACCATAAAAATAATATATATATATATATATATATATATATATATATTACCACCATAGTCATATACCACCATAAGAAAGTTATAAACCTTACATTTTTACCACCATAAGTAAGGTATAAACCTTATTTTTTATCACCCTACATATATACCGCCATATGTAAGGTATAACCTTACAATTTACCACCATATGTATATACCACCATGTTAGGGGTTCATCCACTATTCAACCACTATATTTACATTTCCACCACATGTATTCTACTATATTATTACACTATTATCGATTAACCACCATTGTCAACACCACCATAATATAACATGAATTCTAAATCAAATCATGTTTATATCATTCCTCATATATTATAGTCGGGTTAGATTACTTACCTCGACTAGAAGATGAACTTGCTAGATGGGTCATTATATATATATATTATATACACATACATAAATATATAAATACACACACACACACACACACACACATATATATATATATATATATATATATATATATATTCCACATATTATTATTGTCCGACCCATTTATACTTGTTTAACAATTTTATCATTTTTCTCAGCAACTCTCATGAACCCTAAATTGGGTTTCTTACCATATCGTGACCCTAGACATTAAGTAATGTTTGAAACACCTCAAAACAACCTAACAACAGTTTAGGGTCTTATAACTAATCATAATTCCACTCAATTTCATGTTTCATAAAACATGTTTAATCACCCACCTTTAAGGATACAACTATGGTTATTCACAGAAAACTAAGAAAACGTGATTACCTCGGGTGGTTCACAACCTTGCCTCGCGATCTAAGCTCGAAATCATAAATCGTTGCTCGACTTCGCGTCTCCCCTTCTTGTTCTTCTTTTTCTTTCTATGTTGTTGTGTGTGTTTTTATTGTTTTTTTTCTTTCTGGATGGTGTACGAAAGACCAACCCCCCCCCCCTATTTGATTTCTCCACCACCATTCAAAGAAAATATCTATGTTTATTATTTTTTTTTGTTGATTCTTGTATCCACGTTTCTTTCTTTCTTTTTTTTTACCACACACACATATATATATTATATATATTTGTTATTATTATTATTATTATTATTTTAAATCAACCAATTATTATATATACATATATATAATTAAGATGTTACACTACATCAATTATTTCATACAAGTCAACAAGATCAACAAAACATGAATATGACTTATGATTGCATATTCATTAATAGGTTTACTCACCTTGATCCTGGGTTCCATTTTCTCCTTACCGGGTCTTTGGTTTGTACTTCCACCTCCTATATCATATAATCACACACATACGCATTCAATATAGGAACAATACACAAGTAATCAAACTTACACCCATTTGACCCATTTTCACCATAGTTGACTCTATGCACCATTTTGGTAATTTATTTATAAACTAGTCTATATTATAAATTCTAAGTTAAAAGATGTGTAACTTGACATTTGACAATTGGTGATTATTGAACAAATTGGGTTGTTAAATGATTAGTTACCAACTTGGTTAGGTTAGTTTAAAACTAGTTAAATGGAAATTAAAGGTTGGGGGCTAAAGTTGCTATTACCTTAAACTTGTAAAGGAGGGGTTTATTAGAAAATGGTTCAAACCAGTTCAACACTTTGTGTTGCATGGTGTTCGACGTATAGAGAAGAAGAACAAGGGAGAAAACCCTAGTTCTCTTGATTTTGATCATATTGGAAGCATTCTTGAGTTGAAATCTAACAACTGAAACTTGAAATCAACACCCAACTCAATTACTAACAAGAGGTAAGTGTAAGTTTGTTGTTTTGGTTGAATTTTTCGTGATGAATGATGAAGTCATGGATGGGTTTTCATCAAATCATGAATTGGGTGTTCTATGTAGAAAGAACATGTTAGTTTGATCCTATAAACATGTGTTAAACACCCAAACATGGATTCATGCATGTAGAATCTGTAGGTGATGATATGGGTATATGGTAAATCATGTGGGTTTAAGTTCAAGTATGAGCTTAATGAATTTGAGTATAATTTAATGGTATGTTGTTGTTTTAGAAGCAAAAGTGTTGTCAAAACTCAACAAACCTACTAAACTTATGATTTTATTGAACTCGAACATAAGATGGAATTGGGGTAAGTTGAATTTGACTAAGAACATGTGTATATGAAATCTTGCACTTGAGTTGTTTGAGAAATGCCTCAAAGAGGTTTTGATTAAGTATGAGGTGTGAAATGGTAAGAATGATTAGTAAACCTAATCATATGATCAATTAGTATAAAATTTGGTTAGTTAGGTGAATATCAACTATATATAATATGTTTGTATTGAATGAATTGTGGTCTGATCATAGGAAGTCTTAGTGAAGAAGACAAGCATAGCCCAGGAAGGAGATAACTAAATGATCATATACATCCGGTTTAAGGTAAGTCACCCAATAATGTTGAGTTTTGTTTAATGTAGTGATAATGATTCACAATTATTATGAACATGTGTTTTTGAAATTCAATTGGTGATTCACATAGATGAAAACCATGTGTTAATGCGATATAGTGATGACCTACAAGTGTGTAGGCATTCATGTTTGCTTTAATTGATTTTAATCCACGTGAGTGTGGATAATGTTTTGTAGAAGTAAGTTGAAATGGTTCACTTGAATGTGAACAAAAGAGGTAGTAGACATCTTAGTTTATCTACAATGATGTAGACAAATGCTTGATGGTACTTGATATGTAAGTAAAATTGGTTCACTTGGATGTGAACAACTTGTAACTGAATTGAATATAATGATTCACAGGGTGTGTTAAAATATGTGTAACAAGCAATTATCATTCCGACCTTTCTAGAATTGATTGAACTCATCCATATACATATCATATGGATTATTAACATACCTAATCATTATATATCAACATAAAAACATATGTATTGGTGATATATTTTATATTGAAATTTATTATGTAAAAATCGAGCCGAGTTGAGGTGAATACAATTCAAATATTAAATTTCTTATGTAAAAACCAAGCAAAAAAAC
This sequence comes from Mikania micrantha, assembly GCA_009363875.1. Taxonomy (NCBI): domain Eukaryota; kingdom Viridiplantae; phylum Streptophyta; class Magnoliopsida; order Asterales; family Asteraceae; genus Mikania; species Mikania micrantha. Next base: position 20,609,344 of record CM018688.1, read on the forward strand.
GAGTCTGGGACGCAATTGGGCTTGTCCCAAACGCCACCTAAAACGCCACATGGATTACAGGACGCCACTGAGTCTTTGTAGACGCCACCCTAAAACATCATAGTGGAGTCTGGGACGCCACTGGCTTATCTAGGACGCCAATGGGCTTATCCAGGACGCCACTTGCAAGTTTTACACCGATTGTTGGATTTTGATCAAAATTAACTATTTGGTCATATATATGCCGAGGGAGCGAGCAAGGAGACTTACTTGGTTCTTATGAACTATGGGTGATATTTTTGTGATGTTTGTAGGTACAAATTAGTTGTGTGAGCGGTGGAGGTGATCGGGATCGAACACGAAACCTCGGGTGAGGATTTGGAAACTAAAACCAAACTTTTTGAGAAAAAATTATATAAGTTAAGTTATTTAAAGTATGTGGGTATACTTATATGTGATTTTAATGTTATTATGATATAAAATGTGATTGTAAGTAAACAAATCACAAAAGTTTTCTGGTACCTAAACATAAATTTTATAAATATTAGTTTTAAATGTCCGGATGGGACATAACGTAACGTGGGTGTTACACTCTATGGTGGTCAACACTCCTAGATCATCAAAAAACTATTCGTTCTTGTCATTCAAACTAATTACACTTAATTTGTACTTATTAAGCATACAATTAAGTTTATTATTTATAACTCTCAATTTCATCAAATTCCCATTTCATTCTTAAATTTAATTTGTTTGAGGCATTTTCTCAAACAACTTATGTGCAAATTTCAACCTCATGATTATCGTTATTATTTCAACCACATGATTATCACTATTATTTCAACTTAATTCATAGTCATTCCAAAGCACATGAACTCCCAAACTCCTCTTTTATGGTTTTTCTACAAAAGTTGTTGCACATAATTTACCCAATCAATCATCATTCATCAATTTAAACCCCATGCTTATACAACCCATCAATTTCATCAAACCCATAATTTCCCAAAACTCTAACTCTAGATTTTTCAAGCTAAGTACATACAAAATAGTTAGGTTAGTTGATTATCATCTCAACAAACACAATCATATGTGTTAACTACCTCAAACATCCAAAAATTTGATTTTATCATTACTAACCAAACCCACCCATGGAGATCCACATGAATATTCCCACCAAAATCAATGAGACAGCATACCAATATGAGTGAAATAGCAAGGGGGTTTGTTTTCTACACTTGCGTATGATTGGAGCAAGATTTGGTGACTAATTTTGACCAAAAACCCCAACTCCTTCTTCTTCTTCTTATCGTTGCCACCCCTATCTATTTCCAGCCAACAGTTGATTTTGACCCGGATTGACCAAGTATTTTCATTAAAAACCCCTTTTTATTCATCTTTCAACTATTGGCAAACTTAGTCCCTCAACTTCCTAATTGTCGTTTTAACCAACTATTTACTAGTAGTTAATTATTTAACATACTAGTCAACACATAATAACATCATTTAACTTAAAAATATATCATATATCAATTATTTTAAGAAATATATAGTTAAATCGGGTCGTTACACCATAGACATAATTGTTAGTTAACTGCCTGATGTGTATCATGAACCTTTTAAAGAGCGTGCTGAAATAAAGGCGATTATACAATTATGTGTCAACAATTGGGCATGTATTTTCTTTGTTTTTTATTTCACTATGAAAGTCTAGCTATCTTTTAAAAATATGTTATGGTATTGTTTTTAAAATATAACTAAGTGTTAACCTTATCATTTTCTTTTTGATTATTATGTATTTATATACTATTGGAAGAAATGCATGTTTGAATCAGGCATCACATTTTAATCCATAATTTATTAAAGGTATAACGTTATGAACATAAAAGAAGACGGTGATTACATTAAAATTGTCATATCATTTGAAAGAACAATCAATGGTTTTTATTTGTTTTTCTTAGTTATGATGATTTATTTGTTTTATATGTTTTAATAATAAACTATTAATTATATTCTAAAATTTTAATAGTTCACAGGAGGCATTGGATATTAATTTTACTTCAATGTCCTCCAAAATATGAGTTTAAAGGGTTACGTATTTGATTCACTTTAAAAGAAAATATATATCCAGCAAAGTTAGCTTACTGGTTAAAGCTTAATCATTTCTTCTTGAAGACCATGGTTCATATCTCACTAGTGACACTTTAATGGATACCAGGTGAGGTGGAATCGATCTTAGTTATCAACCGTCAAGATAACTGAAGGTAGCCCAACGATACCATCTGCCGTCAAAAAAAGATATATGCATATATATCTTTTAATTAATTGTAACTTCACTTTAATTAATAGTGTTGCCAACAAGTTAATGAATGAGAATGTGGTTATTGTCTGATGATGGTTATTTATGATTTTTGGTATTAATTGTAGAGAACATCTTGTTGGGTATATTCTATGTACTTATATTTTTATATGTTTAACTAGATTGTATATAGCAAAGGGCTTATAGCCTAATGGTACCCCTTGACTTCCCGAATGGGAGGTCTTGGGTTCGAGTCTCGGCTGGAGCAAAAAAATGCTCTAGGTTGAGCTAGGGGGTTTTCCCAGTGTAGGTTTCCTCCTAGAAGGTGGTGTCAATATATCCATTTAAACAGTGGTACTTGACGTTAACTGTTAAAAAAAACTATATTGTATATTGAATTGTAATATAACATTCACCTATTTTTCTGTTTTAGTTAATAGACGATTGTTGCCTCGTTTGCCAAGAGAAATTTAACGAATGTGTAGAACGTATGTTAAATGTGTTTGTATCAAGCTTTGGTAAGGATTAAAAGGAAGATGAATGAAGGTGTCAAATTATCTATTTTGTTATTTGAACTTTGCAAGTTATATATTTTTATCTTAGGGTTTTTTTTTTTTTTTCAAAACTTTATTGATGCTTAGAGATACAAAAAAAAAGCCCAGTTAGCTGAACCGGTATAGTTTCATAACAGGTTAGAAACGGGTTATTTAATTCGGTTTCAGATTTTTGAAAAAACCGGCGGTTTAGGGCCGGTTTGAGCTTTCAAGAGACCAAACCGGTTATTAACCGGTTTTTCTAACCCGTTAACCGGTCTATCTTAGTAAAAATCGGTTTTTTGGCTGTTAACCGGTTTCGGTTATATATCGGTTTCAGTTTTTGAGCTTGAAAAACTGGTTATTAACCGAACTGATTATTGGTAAAAATCAGTTGCTAGACTTTGATCGGTTAACCGGTTCAGTTATTCCAAAATCGGTTTTCGACCGGTTAACCGGTTTGTGCATCTGATGTGACTTCTACATATTTCGTAATTTTTTCCATATACATATTGGTTAGAAGTACACATCTAAGATTTGATACTAAATTATGATTTGGTATTCTATGGTAAATTTACGGGTTGAAACTAATGCTTTGAGTTGGCATAAGATTGCCATGTGGCACGATCTCATTGGTGTTATTAATTTTCACTAATTTAAAAAATCATAAAGTTATTTCTTTTTAAATGTCAATGGCTAGATTGACAAAATTATTGGTCAAAAAGGTTTAAATCTATGCTTTTAATTCCCTTTTTTTTCCCAACTAACCGGTCTACCCAAATGTTATACACACAAATGCAGAACCTAACATTTGTGTGGGGAACCTTATTAATCGGTAGCCTATACAACCCAACAAATTAAAAAACATTCAAGAGACTTGATCAACTCATAGGATTCTCAAACTTTCCCATTTCTTGTCTAAGATCTTATCATCACTCATTCATCAAACCGGTTCAATCGAAGATGGGGAAGGTTCCGGTGAAGATAAAGGCTGTGACATACGCGCTATCTCCTTTCCAGCAGAAGGTGATGCCTGGTCTCTGGAAGGAATTAACCAACAAGGTTACTCACAAGGTCACCGAGAACTGGATCAACGCCTTTCTGCTTGTCGGACCTCTTGTCGGCGTACACATGTAACTCTCAACACTGTATTTTTATTTACACGCCAGTTTGATTATAAATGATCGTTTAGATCACCATGGTTGGTTTCTACGCTTTTCGATGATGTGATCCCTTAGGGCATGAAGTATTGTGCTGTGAGTGTCAGTGTTGATATAGGTGTCACAATAACACTGACACTCACTCACACCCACTCACACTATGGTGTGTTCCTGTGAATGTGCGTTTCACTCGCACAATTATGATGTTTACTTCATCATTTACTTTATGGTAATGTTCAGTGTTTTCATAACCGGATTGGTCCCGAATCAACTGGATATACGGTTCGATTGGTCTAGCTGAACTGCTATTCAAATGAATCTATGACTGGTGAAACAAGCATTACATCAGATTTTAAATTTTTATATTATTACACATAGATTTTCTAATACTTATATCATCATCCGGTTTTTAAATCCAGTCCAACAAGTAAACGAGTAAAACAACTAGTTTGATGTCCGGTCAGATCGGTTTTAAATTGGTTACGATGTTATTTTGTGTGGAGGCTACCTCATCATTTACTCATTGTGGTTATGGTTTTATTTGTTGTAGATTAAAATAAGATTATGATTTACAAAAGAGTTGAACATGTATTGTTGCAATTGGGTCGCCTACTATAGGGGTGTGTTGTTTACCCGAACATGAAGAACAAACCCGAAAAACATCAATCTGAACCCGAAAATACCCAACCCGAAAAAGCCTATTACCCGAACCCGAAAAGTTAGAATGGTTCGGTCCTTGGGTACCCACGAGGTTTATTCGGGTAAACCCGAAAAATCCGAACTAAGTTTCTAAGGGGCGATAACATTTTTTAATTTTCAAAGCATCTGTATGTTTTGAAATTGTTGAAGAAATGCATGTCTTGGTTAAACACGTTTTAGTTATGTTATGGTTAAACATTTGAAATTTTTAAGGAAATGTATGTTTTGGTTAAACATGTTTTAATTTTATTTGTTTGAAAAATAGAATATTAGTTTTTCAAGTATTACCCGAGAACCGTTTAACCCAACTCAATTAAACCCAAGAACCAATTAAACCGAAGTTAAATGGTTTGGTTCTCGATTCCAATTTCATTTTACAAAACCCAAATAATCCGACCCGAACAACCCGAAACCCGATGAACCAACCCGAACAACACCCCTAGCTTACTATATATACTTGTCTTAGTAATCAAGTCCAAGCAATCTTTTAGAATACAAGGTGGAGAAATTTGACTTTTGGCTATTGATGCCGCAATTATACATAGAACTAATGGGTTCGTCGCGTATTATAAAATGAAATTCCGTCACAATTTCAAATATTGGAACGCATATACGATTTCATATATCAAAACACGTTGCAACAATTGATAGTATGATGTAAAAATCTAAAATTTAGTGTTGCTCTAATTTAATTTATATGTTATGGATACTCAACTAATAATTAAAACGAGTCTATGACACATAATAGCATATTTTTGCATTTGTTGCAGGTATGTCAAAAATTACCTGGAAAGAGAGAAAATGGAGCATCGGTACTAAATATCTATATGGCTTTGGCTTATGATAATAACATTATAGTCATTGTTATTTTATATATTAAATATGAAACATATATCCCATTGATCGACTGTTTATTTTATTTTAAATAACTCAGTATGGTGTTGTAAGATCTTATTTTGACAGAAACTCGAAATAATAATAACTAAACTTCGGGCATGTATCGTTTAAACAAATTTAGGCAAAAAAAACAAGGTATAGGATGAAGTGTGTGTGAGATACATGTCAAGATGTTTACTACATAAAATATTTATATAGTAATTATTTTTATTTAAGTTTATTAATAATAAGATTACTTTATAAGCTAAATATTAATAAATCATTTTTAAGAAATATATGATATGATATTTAAAAAATATTTATTTTTAAAATTTATTTATTTAACATGTATAATATAGAGGTTTTTAACTTAGTAAATAAATATATATAAGTTTTGTATACCCTTCGTGAGTTACGACAAAATCATACGATGAAACTAACGTGGTAAATATTGCATATGTAAACATTGTAATCAATATCGAAACGTTGTAGCAAACTCGGTTACAGTGGTGTAATCAATGTGGTCAAGTACCTAAAGCTTTGTGGTTGTAAAAATGATTGCTACAAAACATGAATTTGATCTTTTTACCCTTTTGTATGCGACACGACTAAATAAAGATCATTATCGACTAATTAAACACGTTTCCGTACAAAGCTGGATTTATACCATCAAACGAAAACGTGTTATATTTGACACAACTTGTTTTAGAACAAAATTTACATCAATGTATATCAACTTGAAGCGCATGCAAAAACTAGCACAGAAAAATGCTATATTTGACCACACTAATTTTCGAGCAAAATTACGTCGAAATGTAAATCAACTCAAATTTATATCGATACGTAAATAAAAAGAAACACGTAACAATTATAATTTTTAAGTTAATAAATAAATTTATCAAAAGTTAAATTATATATATTAAATAAGATAAACTCAAAAATTTAGAAATTTAAGAAGGTAAAAGTAACAACTTATAAAAGGTTAGGGTTAGCTTTGTAACATTGCAAAATTAAAATTGAGTAAATTACAGAATACATCCTTTACGTTTATACATAGTTTCAGGTATCATCCTTTATGTTTAAAAAGTGTCATTTTCATCCTTTGTCTAATCAGTGTGTTTCGATTTTCATCATTTTCACTAACTTCTGTTAAATATCACCGTTAAATAGCCTCACATGCCAAACATGTGAGGGCATATCAGTCATTTCATTTTAAACTCACATTTCTTCTCCCCAACAAAAACCCTTCTGCAAGCTCATACGTAATATTTTGATATACCCAAATGTCAACTGATCAAGGAACGAATGAAGATTCAGTATGTCGATTTCGTATTCGAGAAGACCATGATGACTATGAAATCGACGACATATATCGTAATGTTTAGTTCGATCGTACCTCAATTTTGAATTTTGAATTTTTATTTTTTTTTCTTTAATTTTGGCAAATGCAGGTCTGTATCATACTCTTTTCTCAATCAATTTGTATCATGGTGGATCTTTCAGTGAATATCTCGGCCGTAGGTATGATAATGGTGTTTTAAGTTTTGTGGACCTATTAGACACTGAAACTTTTTCAATGAAAATGTTGGAAGCTATAAAAAAGAAATTAGGTTATGAGAATTTGGAGAATATGTATTACCACTATGTAGTACCAGGAGGTGATCTTGATTCTGGCATTCATGCATTAGGTAATGACTCAGATGTATTCAATTTTATCAGTCATATAACTTTGAATAATAGATTTATTGATGTGTATCTTGAACATGGGTACACAAACATAAGATGCATGCTTTCCTAAATCCAATGTTGTAATTGAAGAAATTAGTGAATTGGAAGCACAGATCATTGAGCGAAAATATGAACAACAAAAAAGGACTTTTGATAGGTTGGCATGAAACATCGAAGGAAGTGCAAGATGAATATGTAATTGATTATAGAAACATTTCAGAGGTTGCCCAAGAAAATTATTCGTTTGAACTACAAGATGAGGATCTCTTGAATGACTTTGATCCTTTCTTTAATGAAAATGTTATGGGTGATGAGGAACAAATAGATGAAAATGTTGGTGATAAAGTAAACAGTGATGAGGATGATAGTGATTACATAATAGATGAGGACAATCCTATGCATGATTATGATATTGACATGAGAGATTATAAGTTCAATATTGATGATGATAATTTTGTTCAATAAGAAGATTGTGATTTAGGTGTTTTGGATAATGAAAACTTTGACAGTGGTTGTGAATCGGATGAAGGTCTTGGAAGCATAAGGAAAAGAAATTTAAAGAACATGATAAGAGCTAATGGTAATGACAACAATTTTTTTATAGGGCAGATGTTTGGAACTAATGATGAGGTAAAGCATTTCTTAAAATTACACAATGTTACAACAAGAAGGGAGTTGAAGATAGTAAATGATGACAAAGAAAGGGTTAGGGTTATATGTGTGGGAAATGTAGGAGAAACAGAACCACAAAAGAAGGATGAAAAGGTGATAGGGGCTGAAAATACAAAAGCAACAATTATTGAAGGACCAAAACAGAAACACAACAAAAGACAAAGTTTTATAAACATGGGTGCTTAAAACCTTTATTCCAATCCATAAATGCCTACCAACAAGAAATCTGAATGCTTGCACATCTACCTTTTTAGCACAGAACAGCAACTGATGGAATAGATTGAAGATAATCCAACTATTCCGGTTAAAGCAGTTCAGGAACAATTCCAAAAGAAATTCGAAGTCAGTGTTTCGAAGATGAAAGCTTTTAGGGCTAGATCTAAAGCACTGAAACAACTACAAGGAGATTATATGTCACAATATTCTTTGCTTAGGGATTATATTGATGAACTATGTTCAAAAAATCCAGGAACAACTGTGAAACTAGATGTTGAAAATAGCTCAGATTCAAGTGATGCATCTCGAAAATTCAAGAGAATTTATATCTGCCATGGACCATTGAAAGAGGACTATTGGGGCTCGATGGCACTTTTTTGAAAGGACCTTTTCCAGGACAACTTCTTTCAGCTGTTGGAATTGACTCAAATAATGGCATATACCCTCTTTCATATGCAATTGTTGAGGCTGAGAACATCAATTCTTGGATGTGGTTTCTACAGTGTCTAGGAGATTATCTGAATTTGGAAAGCAAATCAAACTTCACCTTTATTAGTGATAGACAGAAGGTTTACATAATTTAAATTTGACACTTATAATTCCAGGCTATTACCTACTCTCAACTAAACAATTTTTTTTTAATTTTACAGGGGATTCTTCAAGCTATTACTAGACTTTTTCCATGTGCTGAGCACAGGTCTTGCCTTAGGCAAATTCATGAGAACATGAAGTTATCATTCAAAGGTAAGGCATTTAAAGACATGCTATGGAAGCTTGCAACATGTACAATTGTTGTACAATTTGAACATCATATGAATGAGTTGAAACAAATGAATAGTGATGCACATATTCAGGTGCTTGTTTATTTATTTTTCCTACATTTAGTAAGTGCACTTTACCTTACTTAAATTTATATGATTTAACCAGGAAGGGCACACTCTAATGCATTATTGAATAATATGTGTGAAGTATTTAATGCAAAGATATTGGAAGGAAGAGATAAGCCAATCATCACATCATTAGAGTACATAAGAGAATATCTTATTAGGAGAATTGTCAATGTACTGCAGGTAATTGACAAGAGTGATGGCCCTTTAACACCTAATGCATCTAAATTGTTTGACATTATAAAGAAAGATGCTACCAAGTATAATGTCAGTTGGAATGGTGGTGATCAATATCAAGCATTTGGTCCTTATGGAGACCAATGTGTGGTAGATGTAAGACTAAGAACATGTAGCTGTAGAAGATGGGAACTCACTGGCATGCCTTGCAAACATGCAGTGGCATCAATATGGAACATGGCAAATCACAGTCAACAAGTTGGCAATCCTGAATCTTGGGTCCTACCAGTTCACAAATTGGAAACATGGAAGCAAGTATACAGCTACAAGGTTTTTCCTATTAATGGAAAGGCAATATGGCAAAATTCCCAAATACCAACCATCATCACCCCACCAAATCATCACACTCCTGTGGGAAGACCAAAAAAGAAAAAGAAGAAATCTGCATTAGAATTAGAAGATATGACAAAGGGTGGGAGACTTTCAAAGAAGAACATATCTTTTACTTGTGCTAAATGTAAGAATAAGGGGCACAATAGTAGGACTTGTAAAGGGCAAGCAGAAAGATAATCATTGGGGCAGCTATTGAAGTTTGGTTATGAAACTTTTAGTCTAAGTTGGTTAGTAATATTTTGTTATGGTTGTAATGTATGGCACAATTATGTAGGTTTAATTATGGTTTGTATTGAATGACAATATTATGTATGATGTGTTATGGTTCATTATGGTTTGTATCTACCATCTGTTATGAAACATATTATTTACATGGAAAGCAAACCAAGACATTTACAAAGCAGGACATTTCCATTCCTTTCAACCAAAATACATTATCCATAACACTTACAAGAAAACCAAATAACAAACAAAGAAAAAAAATCCAGGTACATATCAAATATCCTCTCATTCTCTTTGACTCTTGTTTGCTTGCTTTCAATTTGGCTTCAAGCTCATTCTTTGACCTAAGTAAACCTGGAATGATGTCCATTGATCTTTGACACATCTTAGGGTCGTACCAACCAAAAAATTGACATCTTGAACCCTAATTGAGAATACAGATGTTAGGATATGAAAGTTACTATGAAGAAAACCCAAACATCCAAATTGTTCAATAACATACCTTCAATGGACAAGAATAGAACCAACGACCGAGATTCCGATCTGTCCATGAAGTTATTATTGTTGCTCGCCTCCCACACGTGCAATATACCATCATCGATGGTGGCTAATATATGCTCCGACTAAATTCAGAGAAGATGGATGAATATCGAACTGATTTTGGTGAGAAGAAAGCTGCTATAAACCTAAAAGGTGGGTTTAAAATGAAATTATTGATATGCCCTCACATGTTTAGCGTAAAGGACGAAAACTGAAACACATTGATTAGACAAAGGATGAAAGTGGCACTTTTTAAACATAAAGGATGATACCTGAAACTATGTATAAACGTAAAGGATGTATTCTGTAATTTACTCTTTATTTTATTCTATTCTATATATCTTATTTGAGGAAATTACCGGGATGGTCCCTATTATTTGTTAATATTTCACTCTTAGTGTCCAGGTTTCATAAATTACACATGTGGTCCCAAGCTTTAAACATTTGTAACATATATAGTGCTTATGTGAGGGTAAATTGATCAATTATAAGAGGATAATTTTGTGACAAAAGGAATATATGTGTTACAAATGTTTAAAGTTTGGGATCATATTAGCAATTTATGAAACCTAAGAATCAAGAGTGAAATATTAGCAAACCACAATGATCATATCGGTAATTTACTCATCTTTATTTTGGAAGTTCGGTTGCCAATCGTAAATTTTTATTTTCTTTTTTACCCGAAAACAATTTTTATATTAAATACTTTGATTTTCCAATTTAATGTTATGTTAGCCTTAGTGGCAATGACTCAATGCTTTTAAAACTAACGTTGTAGGTTCGACGTCTCGCTATTTTTTTATTTGTACTTTTTTTTCTTTTTTTCCCTTAAACTTTCTTATATTTATATCTAAAATTATTTTTTTAGACTTTTTATATCGTCACATGTGATGAATGGCATGACTTTACAAGGTATAGGTTGGAATCACTTCCTTTTCTATGTTGAACCTCCATGTTCCTGTTAAAAAACTAGTATTTTTGCCCATATCTAAGTCAACCACAAGATTTAAGAAGGATGAGATAAAAACAAGTATTAACGTTCATCTCACGAGATAAAGAGCTAAATCACAGAGAGACCTCGATTATAATTATAAAGTGAAAATCTATGGTCTACTTTTGAATATGTTTCGGCAACAAAAAAGCAAATTCTAGTTCTTGACCTATTCAAATCATTTGATTAGTGTTGAAAGTATGAGTAAAACACTACTAGAAAACACTCAATATTCCTACAAAATTTTCCGACAAAATACCGACAAACAAAATTTCCAACTAAATAGCGACAAAATACCGACGAAATAAATTTCTCTAAAACTTCTAACCACATTCCGACAAAATAGCTACGAAATAAAAATTTTGTCGGTATTTTGTGGGTAATTAAAAGTTCATTCCGACACAATACCGACAAAGTATAAATTAACGATTGAAAATAATTAATTTTTTAGTTCGTCGGAAACTTGTCGGAAAAATTTAAGATTTCCGACGAAATTCCGACAACCATAAAAATATTATATTATCTAAATTGTTAATCTAGTTTTAAAAAAAGTATAAATTATTATTTTTTAATTCAATGGGAATTTAGTCGGAACTCTAAAACATTTCCGACGAACTTCCGACGAGAGAGAAACAAATTATATTATTTTAAGCTTTAGTCGGAATCTTGTCGGAATTTATTTGCTTTCCGACTAAGTTCCGATGAATATTAAAAGAAAATATATTACTTGTATTAATCAACTAGTTTTAAAAAGGAAAACTTTATATTTCGTCGGGACTTTGTCGAAAATCTAGAGTTTGCTCTGAATACTATGTTGTCAAGTTTTCGACAAAATTCCGATAAGCAAAAGCAATAAAAAATGATATTTTATTATTTATAGGAATTTAGTCGGAAGTTAGTTCACCTTTCCGACAAATTTCATACGAATGGTTAATATTTTTAAATTTAGTCGGAATATCGTCGGAATTTATTATTTTTCCGACTAAGTTCCGACGAATATTAAAAGAAAATATATTACTTGTATTAATCAACTAGTTTTAAAAAGGAAAACTTTATCTTCGTCGGGACTTTGTCGGAAATCTAGAGTTTGTTGTTGTTAAACTATGTTTGATTCAATGGAGCACCTGGTTATACATCTAGCTAACGAAGCTCTTCTTGGCGGTCCAGTGCAATATAGATGGATGTATCAATATGAGAGGTAATTCTATTTGTAATATTACTAGTTTTCTTTTGTTTTTCAAATGCGTTTAACAACACATACTCAATGATTTCTGAATGTAGAAAACTTGGCTTGATTAAAAGAAGAATTAGAAACAAATCAAGAGTTGAGGGTTCAATCGTGAGGGAACACTTGGTGAATGAAATTGCCACTTATTTTTCTTTATACTTTGACCCACCAATTCAGACACACCATAATCGAGAACCACGAAATTTTGCACCTCAACAACCTAGATCTTTGAGTGGAGGTTCACAACTAAGCGTGTTTGTCGTTCCGTCAAGACGATTATATCAAAAGAATGGAACACGAAGACGCATGAGTTCTGAAGAACTTAAAAAGGCACACACATATGTTCTTCTAAATTGCGAAGAAGTTTACCCTTACATTGACGAGTTTGATGAAGTGGCCCCTCAAGAGTATCCGAACGAGCCGATTCAGCTTCTCAGAGATAACCACTTTGTTGAATGGTTTGAAAACCGCATAAGTAAATCCGATTAAATTATAATAGCTGATTCCGCTTCTCAGAGATAACCACTGTGTGTGTTTTTTAATATAGGTAAGGATTGGTTTAATTGATGGAAGCACTCAACATTTGAAGATTTTATAAAAAAACCATCAATTTTTGCTCAATCTCACAATGGGTACTTTGTAAATGGTTATAAGTTACATACACAGAAGTATGGTAAAGGACTTGTGACATCAAACTATGGTGTATGCGTGAGAGGGGAGACGTATAACACAGAAGCGTCGGACTACTACGGGTTAGTGGATGAGATATTAGAACTCCAATATGATTGCAATGAACATCACACTGTTGTACTCTTTAAATGTACATGGTTTGATAACAAACATGGTGTTGTAGTTCACAAAAACAAGCTTGTTGAAGTCAAACCCAAGTCTCGGCTTTCGAGCAATGACCCATTTATCTTGGCATCACAAGCGGAACAAGTATTTTACACGTCATACCCTTCCACAACAAGTGATACGAAAGATATATGGGCGGTTGTCAAGACAAAAGCACGACACATTTATGAAATCTCCACGCCTGAAACCGAAGTTGCAAACGATGGAAACATGGAAGCACATGTGTTCTTTCAGATTAATGAACGGTTTGAGACACCAACTGTGGTAACCAATAGTGAACGCTTAGTCTAGGTTACAAATATCATTACAACAGAGCAATTGACCGATAGGGAGGAAACACCTGAAGAAGATGAAGATGATGAAGAAGAAGATGAGGAGGAGGACGACAATGACGATGACGATGACGATGACCTTGACGAAGACGACGACGACGGCGGCGGCGGCGGCAATAATAATGATGATTTTTTTTAGGAACATAAATTATTTGTGGTATATAAACTTTTAAATTATTCTTACTTATATGATTTATCATACTTATATCATCTGTTTGACCATTGATGTTCTATTAAATGCAGGGTGCATACATTATGGATGGTGGTGGTGGCAATGTCGGTACTCATGGTGGAAAACCATGTCCAGGGAGACGTGGTAGGATTGGTACTTGATGTGGTAGTGTACGCACTCGTGGTGGTATTGGTACTCACAGTATTCACATTCAGGAGTCTGATTCTAGTAGTGGTACTCATGATATTTTAAGGAGACGTGGATCCCAGGAGTCTAGTTCTAAAGTTAAAAATAAAAAAAATGTTGAAGAAAGAGAAACCGTACATACATGTGGGAGACACGTGATAGTACGTGGTGGAAAGGGGGGGGAGTTGCTGGCAGTAATAGTCGTGTTGTTCGTGGTGATGAAATGGCTGATATGGCGGGGGTATTTCGTAACACCATAGCGTTACAAGATAATAGCAATGATATGGATGACTACAATTATGATGAGGATGATAGGAATCTTCATGACGATGTTGGCGAGAATGATGGTGGTGAGAATGATACTTTTGAGAATGCTCCTTTAGAGGATGCTAGCATTGAGGATGCTGGTGGTAAGGATGATAGTAGCAAGGATGATGGTGGCAAAAGGCCATGGATCAAACGTATAGGAAGAAAGTATGTTTTTAATTTTAAAATTTTAATTTATGTCATTTTTTCATGTTATAAATATACTTATTTGGTTATTTTTAATGTTGTAGGTTTCCACGTGGACGCATTCATAGGAGTGCAATCAATATACTACAACAAAATTTTGATGGAGATTGGGTCACATTTGGAAAGGTCCCACATAGTAATTTGAGGGAGATGTTTAATAGCTTTAAGGTAATATATCAAATAATTATTTGTATAGTTATAATTTTTTTTTTTCAATTTCTTTCTTTACTTGTTTATATAGACACAGTGGAGATGGGATTCACGAGACGACCAATACATTTTTGATGGATTTGTCAACGTGCTTAGGTATCGTTTTCCGGATATAATGAGTGAATTTAGAGAAAAATCTAGAAATAAGGCCAGAGAAGATGGACATGATATTCCATTTGGTGAAGATAAATTTGATATAACTTGTAATTATCCACCCGATTGCATTCCTCTTGAGAGATGGCAACGTTTATGTAAAGTAAGGATGTTATGGTTTTAAATATTAATTTTATTATTCCTTACACGCACATCTACATATATACATACATATGTTTTACTATTTGCAGATTTGGAACACGGATAAATGGTTAAAGAGATCCAAAACCGGGAGGAGTAACCGTAATAATGATCTATCTCGTCATACCGGAGGGTCTATGGGTTTTGATGAACATCGTATCAAGTTGGTAAGCTTATTGCGTCTATACAATTAAGTAACCATTTGCATATTTTACTCTTATCAATGTTCAATGTAGGACAAACAAAAGGGTAAAAAGGTTGGTTATGAATTAGTTTTTATTGACACGCATGCCACCAAAGAAACAAAAAAGAGATTGCGAGAAGGAGAAATCAACATTAATGACTTGGATGAGTTGGAGTTTGTCATGTCACGATCAAAAGAATCATTTGTAAGTTATCATTTATAGAACAATTTACACATTTTGTATAGGTTTTATATTAACAGTGTTGTAAAAAAATTTTAGTGCAAAAAAATAAAATAAATATGGGTTGATTAATGCTTGTGGGGGGGCTTTTTTGTTTGGAGTTTGGAGTGGGGGAGCTTTTTTGTTTTGGTTCAGCTTAGTGAGTCCCTTCTGCTTCAGTTTTCGGTTTGTTTTGTTGCTGCCTGCTTTCTGCTTGTGGGTGGGGCTTGGCCTTTTTGGCTGTTTTTGAGGTTTTATAGAGGCTGGGCCCCTTCATGGGCTATGTTATGGGATTGTGTATTTTATCTAGTATGGGTTGTTTTTCGTATTTTGTTTGGGCTCTAGGTAGGGTTGCTTTTTCCCATGTTTGTATGTGGGCTTGTTTTGTTACTATTATGGGTCGTTGGCCAGTTAGTTTAGTGTATGGTGTCCTAGTATTGTTGCTTAATGCTTTGGGCCTCTTTATTTAAGGTGATCTGTATTGTCTTGGGCCCAAAGTGATTTCGTTCGTTGGTTATATATTTTTCTGGCAAAAGCCCTTTATCCAAAAAAAAATTTTAGACCGGCTTTGTTTTGATGAAAATACAGGAAGTGTTCCATAAAGAGCTTGTGAAAGAGTATGGGTCAGACGATGATGAGAATCTTGATCGAGATGAACTTGCCGTGTGGGAGCGTTTGCATCCCAATGGTGGTGGCCGAATGTTCGGAGTAGGATCTTCTGATCCACGTTTTGTGGTGACTGGGTCACAATCATCATTTGACGGGTCTAATTCATATGGTGATGCCCTACAATCACAAAAGGTATAGTTGTTTTTTCTTATTTAAGCATCTTTGTCTAGGTTAGAAGTAACATCATTGGTCTTGTAATACAAGGAGACATCCCATGTTTTATATGTTGCATTCTATCTTGATAAATAAGATTCATAGGATGGGGTAGATTGCTTATTAGACTCTTAGAATTTGTTTTTTGTTTTTGAGCATTTTTAGTTTGTAGATCAACAACTTATCTACTATTGTTCATGCTTATAGTAGCAAAATTTAGATTAGATTAGCAACATGTTTCCTATTACTTTTTTATGAACAATCACTTATTATTTGCAATTACTTTTTAGTCAAGTGCTATTGTATATGTATTAATTACATATGTTTTAACAATTATAGGTCAAAGATGTCCAATCTCAATTGCAAAAAGAAATGGAGGCTCGCCAAATCTTGGAAAATCGATTAGAACAAATGGAACAAGTGGCTGAAAAAAAGCGAGCGGAGCGAGAGAAACTAAATAAACAAATTGAAGAAATTATGAAAAAACTCGCCGATAAATAGTTTCTAGCTTGCAATTGTTTGTTTTCTATTTTAACATGTTAGAACATGTGTTATATATTTTGGTAACTAATTGTAACAACTAATATATATGTATTTGAACAATATTTATGTAATTTTTAGGTTTTATTAGGAATTTTCAGCAGCTTTTATTTTGGAATTTTCTGCAGTTTTTAGGTGGGAATTTTCTGTGCAGTTTTTAGGGTCTAAAAACTGCATTTATACATTTTGGTGGGAATTTCCTCGGAAAAAATGGTATTAAAAAAACCGTTTCCTCGGAAAAAATGGTATTAAAAAAACCGTTTCGTCGGAATTTAGTCGGAACAAAATGTAAAAAATAATACGTCGGAATTTCCTCGGTAAAAAAACAACGAGACATAAAAAAGATTAACTTTCGTCGGAAGTTTGTCGCTAAAATTTATTCAAAACAAAATAATATTGGTCGGTAATTTGTCGGAAAGTTTAATCAAAACAAAATAATATTCGTCGGTAATTTGTCGGAAAGTTTATCAAAACAAAATAATATTGGTCGGTAAGTTGTCGGTAAATTCTTTAAATCTTTTAATTAAAAATGCATATTTTGTTGGAAACTCGTCGGAAGATTTAATGAATTATGATTAACAAATGTCATTATTAATTCAATTATTAATTAAGTAATTAAAAAATAAAGATTAAGAACATCAGATTTCGTCACTTTTTAGTCGCTATTTAGTCGGAACAAATATTCTTTGTTAATATCGGTATTTTGTCGGAAATTTAACAACTAAAATATTTAGTCGGTATTTTGTCGGTATTTTGGTCGCAATTTCGTAGGAAAATGGTTTCCTACGAAGTTTTTTCCGACTAAATTTTTTCGTAGGAATTTAGTCGCTATTTCGTTTTTCAGACGAATTTCCGACGAAATTTTGTAGGAAAAAAATATGTTTTTTTGGTAGTGAAATATTTTAATCTGAGAGTGATTTATGTCATTTAGAAAAGGCCATCCTTGCGCTTACAAACTACAAAACTTGTAAAGAGAGCTCGTACTTGACTAGTTTTAAAGTTTTTCTGTTCTAAAAATCGTGCTCAACTAATAAAATCATAACGATAAATACATCATCTTCAATATATATTGTATACAAAAGGTTGAAAACAAATCAAAAAGAATGCATAACCAAACACCACTCAATGATAAGATTTAAAAAGAACAAGAGCAAGTTTTATCATACATTACTCAGCAATAAAGAGAATCCAAAAAAAACCTCAATTCTTTTTTGGTATACATTTAAAACATATTTTTATTCTTGAGCTTTTGATTTAATTGATTAAAGTTTTGAGAACACCAGTAAAATATTTTAAGCAAAAAGAGAAGTTTGTGATTTAGAAAAAAATATCCTTGCACATACAAACTACAAAGCCTAAAAAGAGAGATTGAGCTTTTAACTTTTTTATGAAGGTTTAGTTTTAAACTTATTGTTTGATACACACATATGTTCATTATCCAATTTATAGAGTAGCACATGTAGGTTAATTGGCAGTTAACCAATTTGCGAATAACAAGTTGGTTTAGCGATCAATACTATTTCAATCAATTTTTCTAACAACCAGTTTTTTGAAAACCAAAAACCCTAACAGATCAAATAATCAAACCAGTTAACTGACAAATTAAAAGTTTTTTCTTACGTTGTAACTTGACCGGTTAACTGGTAAAAACTAATAAGAACAACCGGTTTCTAAAAACGTAACAAGTCTGTGCACTTGCAATAAAAAAAAAAAATCATTAACCAATGTTTAAAATCATTTATAGAATCGTAAGCTAAAAACCAGTTCAATAATAAGTTTATATCTAATTTGATTATAAAAACTAGCTTTTTACCAACATGGATACACACATTATGTATTTTTTAATCATCATTATAATTATACTCATATGTAATTGTGTATTTATTGTCTTAAATAGAACTAACTATACTAATATAATGAAATTGGCTAATTTAGGCTCACAAGTAACAAATAGGTTTGTCTATGAACAAACTATTCTACAATATACTAACATACATAGACCAACACTAACACATTCATTATATTAATAAACAAACACAAACAAGAAATCGATTTGTTGAAGTGTTTATGTTCGTTTTCTTTCTTTGTTAAAGTTGAACAAACGCAAACAAGGATCATGTTTGTTCAGTTTCTTTACGAACTTACTCGCAAGCCAATTTAAGCTTGGCATATGAAGCTCAGGCTCGGGTAATAAACAAGATCACTTTTAGGCTTGAGCTTTATCTTGATTCAAACTTTTCAGAAACAAAATGCATTGCAATTCAAGAAGGCTATATACAATAAATGTTTAAAAAAAAATAAAATGAGCCTTAAATAGAAATTAAGAATTCAAAAATAAAAATATTTGCAATAATCGGTATCAAAATAACAAATTAATAAACAATAACAATATAAAATAACAGAGTTTAGTGAATATTTTAGGGACACTTGTCAATGACTGTAATCAAAAATTCAAAATATCATATTAATCAAAATGAAGAAGCCGAAAAAAATCAAGAATGTAAACATAAAAAGTAGTTGAAAATTGCAATTTTTAAATGAGTGAAAAAATGATAAATGTGTGATAAAACTTTTCAACCAAAAACTCAAAACTATCACACCATAACTTATAGATTTGTTGTACTGTTCAATCTAATTCTTTTATTTTAGATTAGTCCGACAAAAGTCTAACGTATATAGAAAATTTCCAAGAAATCAGGGCCCTAAGATTTTGGAAGCTTCAAGCCATAGCTTTACTCTTTAAGCATGTCGGGCCACCCATGTATTTATCCCAGAACAAACGATTATCTCAATATGCTTGAAGAATACATCACTACAACTTTTTAATCTATATATGTAACAACAGTGGGGGTTAAGTAAACAATAACAATTGACAAGGTCATAACAAGTATGTTCCCAATCAATAATGTTTACACTAGAGTGTTATTTGACTTAGGGGTTATTTATTTACCTCTTAATAAAACTATTTAGCACTTAACCATTCAGCACTTAACCATTCAGCGCGTTTGGTTTAAATTAAATTACCTCTTAAATATTCAGTTCAACACTTAACCATTCAACACCAATATTATGCTGAATGGAAAATACATATCATTCAGCACTTAGTTATTCAGTTCAGCACTTAATGATTCATACCATCTTAACAACTCAAACATCTTAACAACTCAAACATCTTAACCATTTAGCACTTAATAATTTAGATCGACCTAACATCCCCTTAGTAGCCAATCAAAGTTACATTACTATTATCTTTGTGCCTTGCATTAATGGAAAACATGTGTTAACAAATGCACACGTGGCAACGGTAAGGAGGTTAGAGTTACTAAACCCAAAAACCAGCCCATGTTAAACATAATCGGCCCTGCATTTGGTAACCCGAAAACCCTACAAGACCAGGCCGTATAGAACCAAAAACTCTACAGGATCAGCCCGTATAAACTGAAAAACCGACCCATGTTAAACATAATCGGTTTTGCATTGGGTAACCTAAAACCCGACAAGACCAGCCCGTATAAACCCAAAAACTGGCCCTTGTTAAACATAATTTGTCCTTCATTGGGCTATATTTTTTTTAAAAAATCGTGCTCCGTTCGTCCCCGGGGGCCGGGCTTACCCAAATGAAACCGAAGACAAAAAACCCGACCAACATTAATACGTTAATTGAGCCATGTTTAAAATTGATATTAACCTATCTTAAATTCCACACTTCTTTCTTTCAACCAATGCATTTTTTTCAAAACTGTAATTATATTATACTTCTTTTCTATAACCGTGAAAACTCATTTGTGTGGTAAACCCTGGGTCCCTTCAATACTTGACTAACAGAGAGGAACAGGTAAACTTCGGTCGCAATCAACGGGGCAAAAGGTCTCCAAGGAAAATTGCTACAAGTGAGGATTGAAATTGAGATCTCTAGTTTGTCTTTCATATGCTCTAACCACTACATCACTTCCTTGAAGGTTATCGTTTAAAACAAAACAAGCGAATATTAACAAGAGCTCGTCCCAGAATTTGGATACGCTTAACCCACGAGTATGCTCCTCTACAACTGAGCTTCAGCTTCTCATTACTTACGCCTCCTCTGCATATATCAATCATGAGAAACACATACGATTGGAGTCGTTCGTTGATTCGCTCCTGTCTGGCTTCCCTTTCTCTTTCTAACCCGTTTTAGGGTTTCTGATGGCAACTTCGCCTCCCTTAAATGACGGATTGAATAAATTTTATCGTAATCAAATTGTTCATTATATTTTATATTTAATATTATTGTAATTGAATTGTTTAAATTAGTAAAATTTAATTATGTATATTAGAAGCTCATTTATTACATTGATTAAATAAATGTAAAACGTTATAAACAATAGTTTTTATAAAGATTAATAATAATTAATAATTAATGATATGTAATAACTAATGAGAGTAACGGTGCAAATGTGGGTGTAATTAGCATAACCTATTGGTACCCTACGACTTCAATATTAAGGAGGTCACGGGTTCAAGTACTGACATGAACAAAATATGGGTTTCATGCTGGACTAGGGAGTTTCTCTCACTTATGATGAATTTTCTTATATTGGGTGTGTATATGATCACATGGGTTTATGACTTGTCAGTTATTCAAATTGTCGTTCAAAAAAAAATAACCCATTGGTGATTTTACAAAAAGATTAATAGTTGCATTTATTGAATCTTTTTTTATTGGGTAATAATTAATTAAAACAAGGTGAAAAATAAATAAACGGTTATAGAATAGAGTATAGAGTAATAGTAGAATGAGATGTAAAAACTAAAAAGTAATACCCATTACAATATAGGCTTTTTTCCCTTCGAAAAAACAAATTAGGTTTATTAAACAAAAATGAAAGTGTTTTTTAGATGTATTTACTGAAAATATATTTTTTCAAAAAATATTTAACAAAATATTGGTTTAACTTTAAAACTAAGAAAACAAATCCCATTTGTAAGTGGTATCACTCCTAATCTTATCAGACATAAATACGAGTGTTTTTGAAAATTTATGATCAATAATTATAACAAATTGACTTAAACATAACATCAAAATTCGATTTAACTTAATTGTGGTTTTTTAGTTTATGTGTCAATAAACAAAAAAAACTAAAAAAGAATAAACTCAACTAGCATAAAAATCAGCAAAATTTTATAAATTTTTTGCTTTTACTATTTAATACGAGTAGTGAAATTGTAACATTTTTTAAAACTAACATTTTTCATTCAACTAACATATTCAAATGCTTTTAGATAACATTTTTTATATGGTACCTTAATCTATAAGTATCGTCACATTTGCAGTTCACACGTATGTATACAAGTGTGCGCCTTCAAGTTATAAAAGTAAAATTTAACGTTATTTCAATTGCTTTTGAGAAAATAATGTTATAAGTGTTAAAATGATTAACCTCAAACGAAAACTTTGAATGGAGAAACTAATTTGGAGCAAACTCTCTATCCCAAATTCCCAACTGGGATAGAAATAAAAGTTTGTCTTTATCCTTAACTCGGACTCTACTCAATGCTAAAAATATACTAACTAAGTTTGTTTGTTACTTTTAATCTATAAAGTTATGATAAATATATTTTTTTTATATAGTAACTTAATATTTTATTTTATTTAGACAAAAAAATATTGGAATTGCTTTTACACAATAACAATTATTTGAGAAATAACTTTTATAAAGTTATAATAAATAAATTTTTGCAGCAAGGGCAGCCACTTCGCAATATTCTCCCAATTCCAGTTTTGAGGATCTGTCACACCCACACCTCTCGTCACCCGCGATGATGTCATTCGTCACTCTGAGAAGGTTGCGGAAGCATAGTGGTGATGTCTCAGAGATGAGGTGTGACTTACTTGAACCGATATCACAGCACACAGATTATTTCAAAATAAATACATTACAAGGGTTCGTCATTACAAACGACATTACAATTTACAAACGAAGTTTATTACACAACTATCCTATTCTATTACAAATGTGTGATGTGCATCCTTACCCGGTAAGTCACTGTCTTCCTGCAAAAAGGTTTTAAGTTGAAAACGTCAGCACAAAGTTGATGAGATCATACAGTTCAAGTTCCACAATATGATATGATATGTAATACAAGTTCTCAAAATGTTCAATTCAAGATAACCATGGGACCCGTATCTAGTTCCTTTCGGACGTTCTTGTTCTTGTTTTATAAGATACTACCCGTCGGTACATATCTTAGTGCCTCGTTGTCTTAATGTCTATCACTACATTAAGAAGTTCTGGAAACAGATAACAAACATTTACACCAAGGAGAGTTGCAAGCTCCCGGCAAATGGGTTGTCAGCCGATAATACTATCATTGTTTTCTGTTCGGCCCCACATGGGTTCACTAGATACAGTTCAAGAAATGAGGACTTTCAAGTTCAGTGACAGTGTTCCGTTCTACAGGCAAAATCCCATGAAATCCACAAGTTCTCAACAGTCACATGAAATCACGCATATAACAGTGATACATATCATATGTTCAAGAAAAGTTCCACAGTGTTACCCCGATGTTTGTAAAAGATTAAAAAGAAAAGGGGTTGTACGAAGCTCACCTTATAATTTACAATTAGCAGAATATCACACGAATGGTAGTAGTGAAGTGATTCTGCATTAATTTTATGTTTAATTAGTTATTTATAGTTTAACTAAATAATTAGATCTTTTTGAACTTCCAATGTCAAAGACATTGTCTTAACAGTCATCAAACTGATGTTAAATAATTAATTAGATAAATTAATGTTATATCATACAATGTATGATAATGTAGGAACCCATACTGATTTTGGTTCCTCATACACAGTTGATGACATGTTTAATTAATTCGAATAATCTCAGATTAATCAAATAGTTAGGGTTGTTGATTAATGCTAAAACAGTTCCTAGACAATTTAATGGCTTAGGAATGATCAATCCTTGTTATTGATTACCCAAATATCATGAAATATCACAATGTAGTATTAGAAAAGGTTTAATAACCATGTTTAACATACTAATCTAACCGTTATCAGAAACATCATATAGTCGTTCCAATGAATATATTAATGATTGTCATTAGTTTGAAACACTTAGATTTCACGTTGCATGTCAAAGATTAATCAAACTAATCACCTATATTGTCACAATCAAATGGTTTAAACCATTATAACCATTGTTATGATTTCATGCAAACAGGGCATTACAACGGATCAAAACAAGGATTTACCCGTTAAAACATCGTGTTTTTTGTTTATAATCAATCCTAGCCATCACCTAGGCAATAATCAACAATCCTAACTATATCATTACGTTCAAAAATGTGACAATCCGGTATTTTCGAATTAACATCGTTAACTGAAAATAACGAAATCACAAATATGAGGCCCAAGGTAGGCCCAATTGTAAATATGAGGCCCAAGGTAGGCCCAATTGTAAATATGAGGCCCAAGGTAGGCCCAATTGTATTTATGAGGCCCAAAAGGATTAATCTAGCCCAACAATGTTCTAAGTGGCCCAATTAGTGACAATTCGGCAATTCGGATTAACCCTGTTAACTTTAGAATAAACCGAAATGTTATGTAATCGAACAAAACCAAATCTGAGCGTTAGAATTAAGTAAGATCAGTCTTAATAGGCTTAATTTGCAAGGATCAAGCTTGAAACTACTTAAAATTCACAATTTTGACTTTAGAAGTCAAAATTCGTAGGGTAGATCAAAGGGGTTTTTGAATTACACATCAATACATGGTTGCAAACTGAATTAAACATTCATGAATACCACATTGATGATTATAATCATTAACCAGTCGTTATTTTGCAATTAGTGATCAAATTAACTCCAAGGTTAAACCAAGAGGTTGAAACCGTTACTTATATCTCTATAATTCGTATAATTCGACCAAAAGAATTGCAATTGAAATCACAGAACCTCTATTCGGCACTTTCAAAACATATCTTATACCACAATTCGAAGCATCAAGCCGAGGATTGAAGATTCGACCGAGAGTTTAGCCGAAATCAGTCATTAGTCGATCTTTATCAAGATAACATCAAAACAGGTAATTCTTGACACCTACAACACCTAAAAGAGTCGACTAAGGTTAATCCTAAGTCAATTTTGACTGATAACATCTAGTGCTACGAATCCGAGTTCTAGGGTTCTTAATATAAAATGATTTGGGGGTTTCTGTTAAATCGAATTTAGGAATGAAATCAATTGTCACAGAGAGTTTCAAATCTTTGGTTTAAGGAAATTCATATGTTAATTTCAACAAACAAGTACGAATTCTAAGATTTCTATTTCTAGGGTTCTTGACTTAAAATGGTTTGGGGGATTTCGAGTTGATAGAACTTGATAGTTGGATTAAATCTTGCAGATAGTTTTGGTTTAACATAAGTATGAAAAGCCCTTTGAATTTGGGGATTGACATAGTCTAATTCAATTCAATTGAAGTGGGGATTTGGGGTGTTCGAACTCGACTTTGATTAGGACTCAATCGAGGTGTTTAATCAAATCATTTGACAAATTGAAACCATCTTTAAGCTTAGTTGGACCTGTAGAACCATAGCCCTATGGTTTCGGGTTCGTTAGTGATCGAATTGTGGGCTAATAGAAGTCAATTTGGTTCGGCTAAGTATAAAATAAGGGGGAACCCGACTGTTAAGGAATAAAACAATTTAGAATGAAATCTGTTAACAAAAACTAGGATAGACCAACTGGTCCGAGCATGTGTGTGCGTGGGGGAGGTCCCGGGTTCGAACCCGAGGGCTGCCAGTTTTTGTGATTTCAAACCATTTTTTATTTTAGCCCGTAACTCCTTCGTTTCAACTCCGATTTAACTCGTTCAAATTGCGTTGGAACCGTAACGGAATTCCGAACACATTTGAATAATAAAATTCATATTTTAGAACGAAAACGTAATCGCGTACAATTACGTTTATTTAAATAAAATCATATATGATTTTATTTAAACGAGTTCAAAGGCACGCGTACTTTCGTATGCATATTTCTAACAAGTCAAACATACGTGTGTTTACACGTATGTGATTTCAAGCACAAAACAACAATTCGAATAACACTAGGTTATTGTTACAACACAGGTTCTTCGTAGGAGGACTTTTTACACGAGTTTAAGTGTGTTTGATCATTCTGCAACAATCAAAGGTGCGTACACGGCCTCTTTCTTATTTTAAACTGTTTTGGGGGAGAAAACATGTGCAACAAACACTTTTAGATACATATCACTTGCATGAGTTAGCTGTTTACATTATGTGACAACATAGCATTTACAAGTCCTTACACTTCGAACCGTTTAGTTTGCCGTAGCGCAAAGCGTGGTAGTTGGAAATAGATCTATTAGGTTTGACAAACCCCACTTGGTAGATGGGATCTATGCAGGTGTTTGACTGACCAAACAATCATTTACTATTGTTTGTGCTAGACAATAGTGGCAAGGCAAAACATGCGATAGCATGCACTAGTCAGCTTCGGTGTCGACCACTTATGTAAATAGTATATATGACTAGCTATCATGACTATGCAATGTGTGATTATGTTATCTGCAAACTTATATTCAAACTGTTGTTTCAAACAATTGTGAATGCTAAAACCTGTGTAATGCACCAACTTTTGTGTTGACTTGATTTACATGTTTTCTCAGGACGCTAAGGTACACCAGAAAGCAGGCATGGACTAAGAGATCGAGTCGCATGCATGTTTTACATTTCAATTATTTGGATTTGAACATTTGACAACTTTGCATTGTAATTTACAGTTTACAACCATTATGTTTATTATTGTTTTAAAACGCTTCCGCAAACTTTGAAAACTTTGATATTACAGTTTTAGACCAAAGTATGTTTTGAAAATTCATATAGAGGTCTTCGCTATGTCTAATGATCTGAGATCCTGGTTTGTCACGTTCCCAAACGGTATGATTCCGTTAGTTGAAAATTGGGGGTGTGACAGATTGGTATCAGAGACATTGGTTATAGCGAACTAGGTTTGCATTTGTAGACTTAGACTATAACTGTTAGACATTAGACACGCATACTTACACGTATCACTTAGAAATTACATATGGCATGTAGTTCCTAATGCTCATCCCTTAACGTGCATCCTGTTCCATGCGCAGCTAGTTACCTGAGAATACCAGTTAGAAAAAGTGTCAACACGATGGTTGGTGAGTTCACAGGTTTTGATATACATATAGTAATAAAAGTGTGTCATGTTGTTTATCAATGTTAGTACCGAGCCCTAGGCCCAAAGTGTCAGTGCGTCACTACCGAACTAGACTTGTTTGCTCTTGCCTCCACTATGCCTCGTATACATAGCAAGTTAGGTCAGAATTTGCACGGGTTATGACACTCAGTCAACATGGTGCCCCGTGGGGTTAGTCATTCCCTAATGGATCCATCCAAATCTACCACGTTGTTTGATCATTAACGGTAAGACTTTGTGAGGACTTGTTACGAGTTCAACACTTAATGTTTGTCCAATAAACCAGCATACACAAAATGTTTGTACAGTAATAAATGTTTGACTCGATGTAACTAGTATTATCCCCCTATTTAAAAGCGTTTGAAAAGAGTTAAAGAGGGGCCGTAAACTCACCTTAGTGATATGATCGTACGTAAGCGTAAGCTCCCGAGTTGTGGTGTAGCACGTCGGTCACCGGCAACCTATATCGTAGACCGTACGTGAGTTCGTGTAAGTGACCGTGCTAGTGTTAGTGCTCGTGTTTGTGTCCAACAACCCTTGGTTGTTCATGTTTGTCCGTGTCGGTCCACAATGACCGTGTTTGTTCGTGTTGGTCCATATTGACCGTGTTTGACCGTGTTTGACCGTGTTTGACCGTGTTTGACCAAAGTTGACCGTGTCAAGTCAACGACCCATTGGTGAACCGTGTGACGGTTTGTGAATCGTGTAGCAATCGTGTAAGTGTTTGTCGTGTGCACAACGCGTAGGTCGCGTTTATGGACAACTTACTATTTATAGTAAGTTTCCATTTTTAGAAAGTTCACAAAGCATAACGGTTTTAGAGTTCTAGCATGTTCAATAGTCCTACGGGGTCATGTTAACACATAGCACATTATCATACAAGTTCATATATGCCGTTTATAACATGTTAGTGCACAAAAGTTTCCTAAAATGGAAAGTTTCCATTTTTAGCATACGTGACATCGGAAACCATCTAACTTAGCATCTAATCCTCGTATTATAACATAATAAGTCATTTAGCATGCTCAAATAACACAACACGTTGACAAGTCGGTTTTTCTAAAAATAAAGTTACTATAAATAGTAACTTTGTGGTTTTTGCATAAAAATGACCATTTAACATTTCTAAACCATTCTTATATCACAAATCATTAAAATAACCATTCTAACATCATCTAATCATACTCACATAGTCCAAATCATTATCTACCAATTCTTTGTCTCAAAAAGTTTCTAAATATAGTAACTATGCCAAAAACGACCATAAACATTATCAAAATCACATTCCAAGTATTCTAATAATCCTAATATCATACTAATAGCACATCCATATGCATGCTCATGAACTCATCTCAAACAATACCTTGACCATAAAAAGTTCCTATAAATAGAAAGATTCATTAAAATCATAATTTTAACCATTTTAAGCAAATCTAACCATGGGTAATCCTTCTAACATCATCAATAAACATATCCATATACTCAAGATCATTCCAATACTCATGGATCGTACATGCATGGTGATATTTCAACACTTTATGAACAAAACATGAAATCTATACATACACAACATCTTAGATCATCACCAAATGCATTCTAATCATGTTAGATCATCATAAAACACCTTAAAATCAACAAACCCAGAAGATAAATTCGTGCATGTGGAGTGCTAGTGATTGCATGTGGCCAAAATGGCTTGCATGTGGGTTTAGAGGTGATTTTAGGCTACTTTGAGTGTAGATACTACCTCACTAAGCTTCAAATCCACGAGTTGGAGCCTGGAGCAGGTTGTGAGGCTTCTGGAAATGGTTGAAGAAGGGATTCCAGCTGCTAGAAGGAGTTGATGATGATGATAAGCACCCACAATGGCTTCCTCAAGCTTCCTAAGCTCCAAGTTCTTCACCCCAAGCTTTTCAAAGGTGCTCCAATGGCTTCTAGGAGTGATTTGCAGGTGGGAGAAGGAGATGAAGTCGAATTATGACGCCTGTGGTCGAGAAATAGGTTATAGAGTGGCTAAGTCATGATTAATCTTGATTTAAACAAGATTTTGCGTGTTACACTGCCAGGCGTAACGCCTGACGTGGGGGTCTGACCCCGTCGTTACGCGCGGAAGCAACCAGGTGAGGCGCTCCATTTCCATCGCGCGCGCAACGCCTGCCTTGGGTGCTCCGGGTCTGGCGTACCGCCTGGCCCATCCGTAAGGCCCAATAAGCTTGTTTTTGTTGTTCTGGCCCAATCTTGCCCGTTTCTCGATCATAGAACGTCGTTCGAGCGTCGTTTGGACTCTATCGGTCAAGTGTTAGCCATAATTGACTTGTGAGATGTTCCTGTGCTTAAGTGTTGTGATGTTCACCAACGTTCGTGTGTTTTGACACGTGTGTGCTGTTCGTCGATAATTCCACGAATTAACTAGTCGTATGCCAGTGTTCATACTGTCGTGCCACGTGTCACACTAAATTAATCTAATTCTAGTGCCACGTGTACATAATGCATTTAAATAAACATTTAAATAAAATCAAAGCTGACCTGGAATTTACGGGGTGTCACATGAATCCACTATTGAGGATGATTGATTTTCTTTATTTTGTTTAAACTTATTAGGGGTGGGTTGTGTCCCTACATAGGATGTTTGTTTTGATTTTAAAAGTATTGTACTCAAATCAGATTTTATCTATTGAAAATTTTTACTTATTGCCAACAGTTGTATTGATTTTTTTTACATTACATGTTGTGTTTGTTGTATTGTTTACACATGCCACATTGGACTTTGATAACACTCTAACAATTCTTTTAACTAGGAAGATAATGGCTGAGGAGAACATTCACATGACAGTTGCTGAGCTCAATGAGCTGATTAATAACAGGATCGCGGAGGCTATCGCGAACTACGCTCAGACACACAATACAGGGCCACATGGTCCAGTTGGGGGATTGGTGAACCCACAGGCGTGCACGTTCAAGATGTTCTTGGACTGTAAGCCACAATATTTCAAAGGATCGGAGGGGGCCATTGGACTCCTTCGATGGATTGAGAAGGCTGAATCGGTGTTTGAGATGTGCAACTGTCCTGATGAGAGTAAAGTAAAGTATGCTACGGGATGTGCAGACTTTGGGGTTGGGAGAGGCTAATGCCTTTACTTGGAATGGTTTCAAGACCTTATTGCAGGAGGAGTACTGTCCTCGTAGTGAAATGCAGAAATTGGAGGAGGAGTATTGGCATCTCAAGATGGAGGGGTCAAACATCGAGGAGTACACGACTTGATCACACGAACTGGCCAGACTTTTACCTCATATGGCTACTCCAGCCAGTAAGTGGATAGAGAGGTAAATTGGGGGATTGGTGCCTCAGATTCAGGGATTGGTTACATCTGCAAATCCTACAACAATTCAACAAGCTGTTCGTTTAGCGCACCAACTGACTGATCAGGCAGTGTTACAGGGAACTCTGCCTAAACGAACATCAGCTACTAAAGTAGGTGACCACAAGAGAAAGTGGGAAAGCAACAACACCAAGAACTATAACCGACAGCCGTTTCAGCAGAACCGGAAGCAAGACTCAAACAAGTCTTACCACAATTCGAATAGTGGTCAACAATCATCATCATCAGGGGGTTATATTGGTAAACATCCAAAGTGCAACAGGTGTGGATTTCATCATGCGGGAAATCAGTGTGATAAAGTTAAGTGTCAGCGGTGTGGTAAGGTTGGGCATGCAGCTAAGGATTGTCGCGGAGAGCTGCAAAACAATCACAACAATCAGAATAACAACCAGAACAACGCACAGAAGGGTTGTTTTGAGTGTGGTAAGATGGGGCACTTTAAAAAGGATTGCCCACAACTCAAGAAAGGCGGGGATAACAATGCCAATGGTAACGGTAACGGCAACGGCAATGGCACCAATAACAACAACAATAACAACAATAATGGTGCTAGGGGCAGGGCGTTTGTGATTGGAGGACGTCAAGCACGGGAGGATCCCAATATTGTTACGGGTACGTTTCTCTTAAATAATCACTATGCCTCTATGTTATTTGACACTGGTGCCGATCGGAGTTTTGTATCTAGTTCACTTGCTAAGTTGCTAAATGTTAGTCCCACTGCCTTAGATAGTCCATACACTGTAGAATTAGCTGATGGTAAGTTAATTGTAGTTGAACAAGTCCTTAAGGGATGTATACTTGATTTGATGGCTCAGACATTGGAAATTGATTTGATGCCTATCACTTTAGGTAGTTTTGATGTAGTCATTGGCATGGACTGGTTATCCAAACACCAGGCTGAAATAGTATGCCATGAAAAGATCGTTCGTATACCTCTTTCGCATGGAGAGACATTGTATGTACAAGGCGAGAAGAGCAGTACGCCACTGCGTCTCATATCTTGTATGAAAGCACACAAATGTCTGCGTAAAGGTCATACGGCAGTTATAGCACTTATAACTGAAAAACCGGTAGCTGAGAAGAAGATTGAAGACATTCCAGTAGTATGTGAATTTCCGGAAGTATTTCCAGAAGACTTACCGGGATTACCGCCTATCAGACAGGTGGAATTCCGAATCGACCTTACACCGGATGCAGCACCGATAGCTAGGGCGCCTTATCGACTTGCACCGTCAGAGATGCAAGAGTTATCTACACAACTGCAAGAGTTGTTAGATAAGGGTTTTATACGACCTAGTTTTTCACCGTGGGGAGCTCCAGTCTTATTTGTTAAGAAGAAGGATGGGACTTTCCGTATGTGTATCGATTATTGAACAAGGTTACCATCAAAAACCGATATCCGTTACCCAGAATTGACGATCTGTTCGATCAGTTGCAAGGTTCGAGTTACTACTCGAAGATCGATCTCAGATCGGGTTATCATCAACTAAGAGTTCAAGAAGAAGATATTCCAAAGACAGCATTCCGAACGCGTTATGGTCATTATGAGTTCTTGGTCATGCCATTTGGGTTGACAAACGCTCCAGCTGTATTCATGGATCTCATGAATCGTGTTTGTAAACCTTATCTTGATAAGTTTGTCATTGTTTTCATATATGACATTCTCATCTATTCTCAAACTGAGGAGGAGCATGCTGAACATCTTCGATTGCTGTTAGAATTACTGAAACAGGAACAATTGTACGCTAAGTTCTCGAAATGTGATTTCTGGATGCGAGAAGTACAATTCTTGGTCATATAGTCAATGAAAAGGGCATACATGTTGATCCAACAAAGATTGAAGCGATTAAGAATTGGGAAGCACCAAAGACACCTACTGAGGTACGACAATTCCTTGGTTTGGCGGGTTACTACCGACGATTCATTGAAGGGTTCTCAAAGATCGCTCAACCACTTACAGCTCTTACGCACAAGGGAACGAAGTATAACTGGACGAATAAACAAGAAGCTGCGTTCCAGTTATTGAAACAGAAACTCTGTAGTGCACCGATTCTGTCCTTACCGGAAGGGACGGAAGACTTTGTAGTGTATTGTGATGCATCTGCACAGGGTTTGGGATGTGTATTGATGCAACGTGATAAAGTGATTACTTATGCTTCAAGGCAGCTACGACCACACGAAAAGAATTACACTACTCATGACTTGGAATTAGGAGCGGTGGTTTTT
Source organism: Mikania micrantha (assembly GCA_009363875.1). NCBI lineage: Eukaryota > Viridiplantae > Streptophyta > Magnoliopsida > Asterales > Asteraceae > Mikania > Mikania micrantha. The sequence continues at coordinate 20,642,102 of CM018688.1, forward strand.
GCTTTGTAGATTTGGAGGCATTACCTATATGGAACCAAGTGTACTATCTACACTGATCATAAGAGTTTGCAACATATCTTTGATCAGAAGGAGCTTAATATGAGACAGCGACGGTGGGTTGAGTTGTTGAACGACTACGAATGCGCGATTAAGTATCACCCGGGAAAAGCTAATGTGGTAGCTGATGCTTTAAGCAGAAAAGATACTCCAACAAGACGGGTTCGCGCACTTATGATGACAATACATACTGACTTACCTGACAAGGTACGCAGTGCTCAGCTCGAGGCTTTGAAAAAGGAAAACTTGGTACAGGAATCCTTACGGGGAATGGAAGAACAATTGGATATTAAACCTGATGGAATTCGTTATTTCATTAATCGACTGTGGATACCTTTGTATGGAGGTTTGAGGGAACTCGTGATGGATGAAGCACACAAGTCCAGATATTCAGTCCATCCGGGATCAGACCAGATGTATCATGATTTAAAGGCACTGTATTGGTGGCCTCACATGAAAGCTGATATTGCTAGATATGTTAGCAAATGTTTGACTTGTTCTAAAGTCAAAGTTGAATATCAGAAACCATCTGGTTTGCTGCAACAACCAGAAATACCGATGTGGAAATGGGAACAAATTTCGATGGATTTCATTACTAAGTTACCCCGTACACCGAGTGGTTGTGATACGATATAGGTAATTGTTGATCGATTAACGAAATCTGCACATTTCTTGGCAATCAAGGAAACCGACAAGATGGAGAAACTGACTCGTATTTACATTAAGGAAGTGGTAGCACGGCATGGCGTGCCAATTTCCATCATATCAGATCGAGATGCGCGATTTACTTCAAACTTTTGGAAATCACTTCATAAGTCATTGGGAACTCGTTTGGATATGAGTACCGCATATCATCCACAGATTCAAACGCTTGAGGATATGTTACGAGCTTGTGTAATTGACTTTGGTGATAGCTGGGAAAACCACTTACCGTTAGTGGAATTCTCTTACAACAATAGTTATCATACAAGTATTCAGGCAGCACCGTTTGAAGCTTTGTATGGTCGCAAATGTCGTTCACCAGTTTGTTGGGCTGAAATTGGTGACAGTCAGATTACAGGTCCTGAATTAGTGCACGAAACTACAGAGAAGATAGTTCAAATCCGGAACCGTATGGCAGCGGCCCGGGATCGACAGAAGAGTTATGCAGATAAACGTCGTAAGCCATTGGAATTTCAGGTAGGAGACCGAGTTCTTCTAAAGGTATCACATTGGAAAGGTGTGATACGATACGGCAAGCGCGGAAAGCTTAGTCCACGTTACGTAGGACCTTTTGAGATCCTGAAAAGGATTGGTCCGGTTGCGTATCAACTCAAATTACCGGATGAACTTAGTGGAGTTCATGATGTCTTTCATGTATCGAACTTAAAGAAATGTCTTTCTGATGAGACATTGATTGTACCATTGGAAGAAATACAAGTGGATGAACAGTTACGATTCATTGAAGAACCAGCTGAAATCATGGACCGCGAGGTCAAACAACTTAAGCAAAGTAAGATTCCGATAGTCAAAGTCCGGTGGAATTCAAGACGTGGTCCTGAATTCACATGGGAACGAGAAGACCAAATGATGAAGAAGTATCCTCATCTGTTCAAAACAACAGCAACAAATACTGAGAACGCACGTTAAATTTCGGGACGAAATTTCCTTCAACAAGGGGATGACGTGATGCTTCACACATCAACACTACAAATTTCAAACTGTAAGCACAAACACTTTATTCAATTGGTTTTGTTACAAACATCTGTGCTACATTACATTTTATACATTTTATGTGCTACATTTCATATGTTACATGTTATGGTAGTACATGCATGATTAGTTACACACATTTTGCTATGTGCAGTTACACACATTTTGCTATGTGCAGGGTTGCATAGTACAAACAGTTACAGACACTCACTATGTGTGAGGTTACATATCACAGCATGATCAAACACAAACAATCACAGTTAGGTGAACTAACTAGTGTACACGCAAACAGTCACATTGAACGATCACACTTAGTTGTGATGTTGCAAGCATTAGATTTTGTGTGTGAGTACACACGAGCACACGGAATGATCAAACCACACTAACACGTACAATTTAAACTCGTAAGTAGTTTCCTAACTACTCCTAACATTTACTAATTTTCGGGACGAAAATTCTTTCAACAAGGGGATGATGTGACAATCCGGTATTTTCGAATTAACCTCGTTAACTGAAAATAACGAAATCACAAATATGAGGCCCAAGGTAGGCCCAATGAGGCCCAAGGTAGGCCCAATTGTAAATATGAGGCCCAAGGTAGGCCCAATAGTAAATATGAGGCCCAAGGTAGGCCCAATTGTATTTATGAGGCCCAAAAGGATTAATCTAGCCCAAAAATGTTCTAAGTGGCCCAATTAGTGACAATTCGGCAATTCGGATTAACTCCGTTAACTTTAGAATAAACCGAAATGTTATGTAATCGAACAAAACCAAATCTGAGGGTTAGAATTAAGTAAGATCAGTCTTAATAGGCTTAATTTGCAAGGATCAAGCTTGAAACTACTTAAAATTCACAATTTTGACTTTAGAAGTCAAAATTCGTAGGGTAGATCAAAGGGGTTTTTGAATTACACATCAATGCATGGTTGCAAACTGAATTAAACATTCATGAATACCACATTGATGATTATAATCATTAACCAGTCGTTATTTTGCAATTAGTGATCAAATTAACTCCAAGGTTAAACCAAGAGGTTGAAACCGTTACTTGTATCTCTATAATTCGTATAATTCGACCAAAAGAATTGCAATTGAAATCACAGATATCTTATACCACAATTCGAAGCATCAAGCCGAGGATTGAAGATTCGACCGAGAGTTTAGCCGAAATCAGTCATTAGTCGATCTTTATCAAGATAACATCAAAACAGGTAATTCTTGACACCTACAACACCTAAAAGAGTCGACTAAGGTTAATCCTAAGTCAATTTTGACTGATAACATCTAGTGCTACGAATCCGAGTTCTAGGGTTCTTAATATAAAATGATTTGGGGGTTTCTGTTAAATCGAATTTAGGAATGAAATCAATTGTCACAGAGAGTTTCGAAATCTTTGGTGTAAGGAAATTCATATGTTAATTTCATCAAACAAGTACGAATTCTAAGATTTCTATTTCTAGGGTTCTTGACTTAAAATGGTTTGGGGGATTTCGAGTTGATAGAACTTGATAGTCGGATTAAATCTTGCAGATAGTTTCGGTTTAACATAAGTATGAAAAGCCCTTTGAATTTGGGGATTGACAGAGTCTAATTCAATTCAATTGAAGTGGGGATTTGGGGTGTTCGAACTCGACTTTGATTAGGACTCAATCGAGGTGTTTAATCAAATCATTTGACGAATTGAACCCATCTTTAAGCTCGGTTGGACCTGTAGAACCATAGCCCTATGGTTTCAGGTTCGTTAGTGATCGAATTGTGGGCTAATAGAAGTCAATTTGGTTCGGCTAAGTATAAAATAAGGGGGAACCCGACTGTTAAGGGATAAAACAATTTAGAATGAAATCTGTTAACAAAAACTAGGATAGACCAACTGGTCCGAGCATGTGTGTGCGTGGGGGAGGTCCCGGGTTCGAACCCGAGGGCTGCCAGTTTTTGTGATTTCAAACCATTTTTGATTTTAGCCCGTAACTCCTTCGTTTCAACTCCGATTTAACTCGTTCAAATTGCGTTGGAACCGTAACGGAATTCCGAACACATTTGAATAATAAAATTCATATTTTAGAACGAAAACGTAATCGCGTACAATTACGTTTATTTAAATAAAATCATATATGATTTTATTTAAACGAGTTCAAAGGCACGCGTACTTTCGTATGCATATTTCTAACAAGTCAAACATACGTGTGTTGACACGTATGTGATTTCAAGCACAAAACAACAATTCGAATAACACTAGGTTATTGTTACAACACAGGTTCTTCGTAGGAGGACTTTTTACACGAGTTTAAGTGTGTTTGATCATTCTGCAACAATCAAAGGTGCGTACACGGCCCCTTTCTTATTTTAAACTGTTTTGGGGGAGAAAACATGTGCAACAAACACTTTTAGATACATATCACTTGCATGAGTTAGATGTTTACATTATGTGACAACATAGCATTTACAAGTCCTTACACTTCGAACCGTTTAGTTTGTCGTAGCGCAAAGCGTGGTAGTTGGAAATAGATCTATTAGGTTTGACAAACCTCACTTGGTAGTTGGGATCTACGCAGGTGTTTGACTGACCAAACAATCATTTACTATTGTTTGTGCTAGACAATAGTGGCAAGGCAAAACATGCGATAGCATGCACTAGTCAGCTTTGGTGTCGACCACTTATGTAAATAGTATATATGACTAGCTATCATGACTATGCAATGTGTGATTATGTTATCTGCAAACTTATATTCAAACTGTTGTTTCAAACAATTGTGAATGCTAAAACCTGTGTAATGCACCAACTTTTGTGTTGACTTGATTTAAATGTTTTCTCAGGACGCTATGGTACACCAGAAAGCAGGCATGGACTAGGAGATCGAGTCGCATGCATGTTTTACATTTCAATTATTTGGATTTGAACATTTGACAACTTTGCATTGTAATTTACAGTTTACAACCATTATGTTTATTATTGTTTTAAAACGCTTCCGCAAACTTTGAAAACTTTGATATTACAGTTTTAGACCAAAGTATGTTTTGAAAATTCATATAGAGGTCTTCGTTATGTCTAATGATCTGAGATCCTGGTTTGTCACGTTCCCAAACGGTATGATTCCGTTAGTTGAAAATTGGGGGTGTGACAAAAAACACGATCTAATCAATCATTATCAAACTAGAAGGTTAAAACGAACCGTTACCTAGTCAGACGGAGTTCTGAGTGTAAAAAGACGATCAGGACTTGCAGAAACGTTCCCTGGTGCGATCCACGCGATCAAAAGGCTTCAAAGTGAAGGTTTTATAGCTTGAAATACTGATTTTTGCGTCTGAGTGCTGAAAACGTCGAATGGAAGCAACAAATGATGATTTTAGATGAAATCTGATCTTTTATCCAACTTGCCGTCGAACCTGGCCCAGGCGTACCGCCCCAGACCAACCCTCCACACGGGGCGTACCGCGCGGGTGGTGGCCATCCAGATATTTTGATCGGATGCCGGGCGTACCGCCCCATATCAGCTTGTGACCCGGGGCGGGTCATTTTCTCCATTTTTCGATTTTATCTTCGTTTCGCGATTCCGGACAATCCGTAACTCCGGTTCACGCACGATTTTCGCCCACGTTCATCATTTTTCGCATACTATCATCCTGTAATTATTTCGATTGACAACTCAACGTGGATTTCAAGCACGATCAAATGTGCTCATTTCGTTGATGACGTAATTCTTCGAACGCAATTGTCACAGTCTCCTCCTGTTAGAAAAATTTTGTCCCGAAATTTAGTTAAGACTTACTTGATTACATTTGATCATGAGAATATATGTGGGTATTTTTGTTTCATCTGATCTTCGCATTCCCACGTATATTCGGGTCCACGCTGTGAATTCCATCGAATTTTGACAATAGGTATGCGACTGCGTTTCAGTATTTTCATCTCTCGATCCATCACCTCAACTAGTTCCATCGAATCTATGGTTGATGCCTCACTCGAACTCTATCCCATACCCTACTCGATGCTAAAGCTACACTGCCTTTCGGAACCCAAAAAGAAAGCCGGGCGCTTAGGAAGCAATGCAAGACCTGAAATCGCTCGGGAGCCAAAACGAACACGCCTGCTACCTACTGTACTAGACCTTCGACCAGGCATTCTACCTTTGTCGAATCGGAACCAATACCACTGCATTGCGCTCGAACAGTTGAGCGGAAAAGAGTGAGACTGCCTAGCAAATGAAATGAATAACGGAGGCGAGCGGAGCGAGGGCGGTGGGAAAAAAGACCTGCCTCGCGCCATTGAAGACGAAGACGCTACGAGTCGTGCTAAACGTGAGGAAGCAACGACTCTACGCTCACTGGAATGCTCCTAAATAGATTATTCCCTAAGAGCTTGTATAGTACTAGTACGATTAGGCGGGGATAAGATCTTTTTTATAGGCGTGGCCAACGCAATAATACTTTGTATTTAGTGAGAATGTGAAGGTTAGATAATGTTGGATCTATTGAGAATGTTTAATTATATAATAATATTTAGAAACATATATAATGTGTAATAAATGTAATTGAATGGAGTGTGGTACAAATAGTAACACCCAAATTAAAATAAAGGAATAGTCACTTTTTTTGTTTGAACGGCTATTTTGTGGATCACCGACGGATCACTAGAGTATCATTTTGCCACCAGTAATACGATCCGAACATATCCACAACCAAGTCACCAATTCTGAAGGAAACTTAATAATTTGATAAAACAACGTTGTGAGTTGTGAGATTCAAACCCAATACCATTTGGTTTCTGAGCCTTATTACATCACAAAGATATCGTTAGGCTGTAGCACCAGTGTCAAGGTACCACATGGGACCCGAGGGAGACAAAGACATTATGTTAAATGCATGATTCAAATCAGTTGGAATGTTACCAGCTTCAAAAGTCATATAAGCCTCCTTGGTCATGCTGCTCGGATACCCATATGAACTTAGCAAAAGAGTATTGTGTTATTGTGTATACTGTATAATACGAGTTACAAAGGTGCTTATATAGAATTTACACTCTAATTCATATAATTACACGTGTTTATATATATAGCTTAATTGTCTAGTAGACCAAGAGACACATGGGGATCCTGTTGAAATGCACTTATAATCATTAAAATAATTTGAATGTACCTTATTAAAATCAGTTGATTTTCCATAACCGTGATCGTAATTGCCTAACACCCACAAAACGTCCATGAATGTTTAAAGTTATTCAACAGATCATCTTCCGATTAATCGAAACGCAACAGATTTTCATCCATTCATACTTAATATCCCTATGATTCTGGGATGTTTATATTAGTTTTATGGTTCAATTGTAATAAATGAAATAATAAGGGTCAAATTGTAATATTTTAGCTAATCATTTAGCTTCTCCCTAAAGCTTTATCTTCTTAGGCAATGTGTAGTGATCACATATCCAACACTTCACGTAAGCGCCACATAAACAACCAACAGTCCAACACCATCTCCTCATCATCATTCCATGTCATCACCACATGTGTTATCAACTTATCATAACCCCCCTCATCAAACCCCTATCACCCCCTTCTTTTTCCCCCTTCTTTTTCCCCTTTCTTCCTCCTTTACGCCGTGAAGGCGGTCACGGGTTTGAAACCACAGGGTTGTCACGCCTTTGTGTGTAGTGGACTTGATGAGTGGTGAGGGCGAGATGAAGGGTGGTCAAGCCCTCCTCACGCCTCACTACACATGCTCTTATACTCCTCATATAGTGATTTTCACTATCCGAATCCGAATCCGAAATTTCGGATATCCGAAATTTCGGATCCGAAATTCGGGTTTGGATATCCGTTCGGATATCCGAAATCAGAAAAAAAATAAAAAAATTTAAAAATATATATTTCGGATATCCAAATATCCGAAAATTATGCGGATATCCGAAAAATATCCGAAAATTATCCGGATATCCGAAAAATATCCGAAAATTATCCGAAATATCCGAAAAATATCCGAAAAATATTCGGATATCCGAAAAAATATCCGAAAAAAATATCCGAATATCCGAAAAAATATCCGAAATAAAAACTATTTCGGATATCGGATATCCGAACTATCCGAAAATTTTCAAAATAGGTATCCGAATCCGAATCCGAAATTTCGGATATCCGAACTTCCGGATATCCGATTTTTTCGGATATTTCGGATTCGGATTTTCGGATATTTCGGATTCGGATACGGATTTTTTTGAACACCCCTAATATGAGGTACACATACACAGCAACAGCCCAAAATACTACTCGGATGCAGCTGCAGCCCAACGAATGAAGCAACAGCCCATTATTTCTACTCAGCCCATTAGCTCTAAGTGTAGTCCAATGTCCAACAGCAGCACTCCAAGTATCCATGTTGGGAATTCTAGGTTACTTTTCATTTAATCAATTTCAATTAATCGCATTAATTGACAAAATCAGTTTTCACAAAACCGGATTAAACTATCATATCAGATCTGACACATCGGAAGCATTTAAAAATTCATAACCTTTCGATTCGTAATCGAAACAATTCCCAAATCAGGATCCAATTACAAACTGTTTAAACAACAATTAATTCTAACAACACAACCATAGGAGGTTTAGAAATCGACCTTTACGAAGCGGTTCGAAAAACACACGATGCATCGGCAACGGTCTCGCTAGTTGACACAATACGATCTCCCGATTCCTGATTTCGTCCTACGAATCATCAGAAACAACCAAAACTGGTTTTGGCTCGGTTTGGCTCGAATAGCACCACTCACGGCTTGACGATTCAACCCACGGCTCGGTTCGGCTGGACGGTGCAACCCACGGCTCACCACGACTTGATCCGGCTAGTGGTTATGTGCGACGGCTATAGGCAGCCCCAAAGGGGAGGGGGCGACGACCAAGGGTGGGGGAGGAGAAGGAGAATTAGGGTTTCTCAAGTGTTTTTGTAATTGTGGTGATTTGAACTATAAGTAGTCAAATGTGATCCACAATTTTAGGATCTAGGATTGCCAATTCAAAATTGGTTTCCCACCCTTTTATTTAATTCAAATTAAAACCCTTTTAATTTGATTAAACACCTTTTAGTAATTAAACCATTTAATTACTACAATCTCCATTTAACTAATTAACAATTAATCAGTTAATATCCATTAAATAGTTAATGTTTAATTGATTTAAACATTACTTATTTAATCAATTCTCCTTTTATTAATTAACAATTAATTAATAAATAACCCTTTGATAAAGTTCAAAACTTTATTCGTCTAATGAATTAATTATCTCAATAATTAATTCCCACCGATTATTATTTCATTAATTCGTATATTATGTTTAACAATTAAACATTAATTCGTTGTCTTCCAAAGTGTAACTCTTTGGATCATACCTATTATAGCAACGTTGAACTTATCGTTAATCGGACATCCAATATTCAACAATCCATACATATAAAAGATTATAAAATGGATTAATATATAATTAATACAAAACCACATATTTTAACATTTATCATTTATCTTGGCCTAATCCTACTAAGGCGAAAGGGGTCCAGAGTTTTTTGGATTATAGGAAGCTTATCAAAGGTTTTGGTGGTATGGCTGCTCCATTACACAAGTTCGTAGGTAAAGGACCTTTCTTATGAGATACCAAGGCAGAAGATGCTTTCCAAGCTCTAAAATTTCCTTAACTACCACTCCGACATTACCTTTACCAGATTGGTCACAACCATTTATAATTGAGTGCGACACAAGTGGGGTGGGCATTGGGGCTGTTCTCACTCAACATGGTCATCCCGTGGCTTATTTTTGTGCTCCTTTAAAGGGTGCTATGTTGATTTGGTCCACCTACGAGAAAGAAATGCTAGCAATTGTGAAAGCAATCCGTAAATGGTGACATTATTTACTGGGTCGTCCATTTGTAGTCAAGACGGACAACATGAGTCTCAAGTACATACTGGAACAACGGATTACCACACCAGCTCAATCAAGGTGGTTACCTAACTATGTTATTAAAGACGTTGCACACACTTCTATAATAAAAAGATACCTTTAATTCATTTGCTAAAATTTAGAACCTGCGCGTTTAGTCGAGTTTGATATACATACGTGAAACATATTATTCCTTTATATCACAATAGGTAAACTACACGTTAATAGAATGTTCTATCAACAAACCCGCATCTTGCACTAGATACATCATAAACAAATTTTACATGTAAAACTGCAAAAAAGTTTAAAATGTTTGAAAGTTTATTTAAGAAAGCAAAATCTGGTGTGTAAATGCATGTGTTATAGTAAAGACGTTAATAATATCCGAAACCTATACCAAAAAATAAAATAAAGTAAAGTAAAGTTCGGTATTACGGTGTCGCTAACAATATTTAAATTTAATTATTATTATTATGCTCTAGCTAATACGCATGCATTATAGTAATATAGTGTGTTAAATACTTAAAAGCACTTGAGTAGTCTAGGTATGTTCTATGTTTATATGCATATACACATACAATATAAGTGGCTAAAACATTAGATTAGTTATGCACTATACTTAAAGACAAAGTTAGAACTATTGGTTTGACTGTTATCCCTTGAAAATGAAGATGGGTTTATAAGAAATACTTGACCTTAAAATTTTCATTGGTACAATTTGAATATCATGATTTTAGATGGAAGGAAAACTCAAAATGTTATTTAACAATTTAAGGTTTCCAATCAAATGTAACATGTTAATTAAACATATTGTATTACATTAACCGAAAAAGTTACTAACATGATATCTTCTTCAAAAAAAGATTCATCAATTGCCACCTAAAATATTAATTGTTTTTGGAAGAAATTCACATGTAAACAATAACAAGTTAAAAATAAATTAATAAAAGCAACACTCCACACTATATTAACAACTTTTACATCATACGTGATTTGAATATAAGATTTACTATATGATGTAAACATATAAATTTTAGTTGAAATCTTCTTTTGCTTATTTGTTTAGTTTTAGTGTCTAGATCCCCTTTAATAACATCTTCAAACCAGTCATCTCCCCAAGACCCATATATGGCGGTGCTTGTCCCTTCTAATGTGATTGTGTATAAGCCAACACAACCTTCTTATAATACAAATCTAGTAATTGTTCAACGTCCAAGGTAATTGAAAATATGATAATTTTGGTTACCTTAATTTGTTCTAAAAATAATGTAAGTGTCTTTAACATTTTATGGAGATTATTGCTCCTAGCAAGGTTGTACAACTGTCAAAAAGTAGTTCTTCTTACTGCTGAAGTTTGTTTTCTTTTTACCAGCAACATCACTCCGGATTACTTAGAGAATTTCAAGGAGAAATCTAATTTTCTCTTTGCTTGTTGGGTTTCCATGCTCGTTGCGCTAGCTTACCTCACGAGACGTTACCGGTTAATGAGAAAATTATGAGAGGAGCTGATATAGTAGTAGCTATTTCATTTGCGATGTGGCTTTTTCTTTTATATATATACGAAACTTTAAAGAGCGACCCTGGCAAAGAAACTTCATTTAAAATATTTCTACCCGCGTGTAACGCCTTAGCGATTCAAGCTTTAGGCATAACGTTTCAGACGTTGGATTTTGGAGGGGGGAGAGGAGAGGATGGTAGAGATAATAAACAAAACATTGTTTATTCAATTGTGCTTGGAGGGTTTATTGGTTAATTGGTGGTTGCACTAGAGATTGCAAGATACATGAAAGAATTGTTGGTCTTGTGAGATAGTGAATAATTTTATGTCTGGCTTGTAATGTTAGCAAATGGTATCGAGGTGGTTTGAATAAAAGATTTACTCTATGATATAATAACCAAGAACCGTAATTTGTTTACTTCATAGAGTAAATCTTCTATTGAAACTACCTCAATACCATTTGCTAGCACTACAAGTCACCTGTAAAATTCTTCACTGTGTCACAAGGCCTCCAATTCTTCCTAAAGGTGTTCTTCGGATCGTATAACGATTTATTTGTGTTATTCGGATTGGGTTGTTCGGATTTCAAAATTTAAAACCATATCCGAAACCCGACCCGAATTCGAAACTTGTCAATCTGATCCAAATCTATCCGCAAAACCTGAATAAATTTATTTTTTTCATCCGAATAATCCGAACAACCTTAATAAACCTATTCGGGTTATTTAATTTGAATTCGAATATCTTATCCAAATAAACAAGAATTTGTATATCCAATATCCGATCCGAATTTGGAAACGGATATCCGATCCGAATCTATCCGAATATCCAAATCTCGTTTTTTCGGGTTTCGGATACAATTCGGATATTTTGAACACCCCTAATATTCCATGTATCTTGCAATATCCAGTTTAACCACCAATAAATCCTCTAAGCACAATTGAATAAACAATGTTTTATTTATTGTCTCCTCCTCCCCCAGGAAAATACAATGTTTAGAATGTCATGCCTAAATCTTGAATCACTAAAGCATAACACATGTGTACAAGTATCATAAACGAAAATTTTTGGCAAGCGTCGCTATTCGCAGTTTCAAATGTAAATAAAAGAAAACTGGTACATCGCAAATGAAATAGCTATTATTATAGAAGCTCCTATAATTTTCTCATTAATCGGTAACGTCTCGTGATGGTAAGCAAGCGTAATATTCCATGTATCTTGCACTCTCCAGTTTAACCACCAATAGACCCTCTAAGCACAATTGAATAAACAATGTTTTATTTATTGTCTCTATCATACTCTCCTCCTCCCCCGGGAAAATACAATGTTTAGAATGTCATGCCTAAATCTTGAATCACTAAAGCATAACACATGTGTACAAGTATCATAAACGAAAATTTTTGGCAAGGGTCGATATTCGCAGTTTCATATGTAAATAAAAGAAAACTGGTACATCGCAAATGAAATAGCTATTATTATAGAAGCTCCTTTAATTTTCTCATTAATCGGTAACGTCTCGTGATGGTAAGCAAGCATAATGAGCGTGGACCCCAAACCAGCGAAAAGAAAATTAGATTTATCTGTGAAATTCGCTAATTAATCCAGAGTGGTGTTGCTTATAAGAAAAAACAAACTTTAGCCGTAAAAACACTACTTTTTGCCCAGAATAAAATAATAACATGGTGAGTTGTACAACCACGCCAGTGGCAATAGTCTCTCTAAAATATAAGACACTTATGTTATTTTTGCAACAAATTAAGGTAAATAGAATTAAAAATTATCTTGTTTTCAATTACCTTGTAAGTTGAACAATTACAAAATTTGTATTATGATAAGGTTGTGTTGGGCGATACACAACACATCACAAAGGACGGGCACCGCCACGTATGAGTCTTGAGGAGGTGATTGCTTTGGAGATGTCACCAAAGGGAACCAGAAATTAAGACTGAATAAATAAGCAAAAGAAGATATCAACTAATATAACAAAAAAAACAAATCAAATAAACAAAAATCTGCAACTGAGATCATACCTCCTATTACTATACATACATTTGGAAGTGTCGACGGGTTGAAGTGAAAAGTAATAATGCTATTATAATAAAACCGCTGCAAAAAAATTTGAAGTAAACTCTGAATATAACCACTTCAAATGGTGTTACAAAGATAGAATAATGTTTTTTTACCTTTCATTTTTAAAAACCACTTCAAAAAATCAAAGAGCAAAAGTGCTGGTTAATTCCTGGTTCATAACAACAAAAATGCAGTTGCCTTGACATAATAAACTTTGTTGTTTAGTGATTGCTTGTGTTTTTATTTGTTTCCTTGATTATTGTTTGTATTTTTGGGTTGATTAGTTATTTCCCATAATGTTGACTATAAAAGATGATGGGGTTTCTTTGTAATTTATTCAATCCTTTATTGTCTTGTTTCACATATAATATATCACGCCGACTAATTTCTTTATGTAATTTGGTGAAGTGCCAATTGTTTATAGTGTAACAATTGGTATCAGAGCCCTGTTTTAAGAGACCTAACCAGGCATCACAGGTCAAAGGTGTCTACCAGTTGATTAACAACCACCTCTCAAAGTATTCTGATCACGAGTCATATATTACCATGGGTGATAATGGAGTGAATGACCGAAATGATGCAATTATCATTAATGTTATAGACGAAAGCTCTACATCCTATCAGTGCCCTTTGCTTACTACAACAAACTACACCTCTTGGGCAATCAAGATGGAATCTTTCAAGGATGCCAAAAGCATTTGGGATGCCATTAGACTACTGGGGTCTTAGAGCATGTGCGGGAGGTGCGACCGCACAGGGCCCAATTTTTTAGGGGACCTCAATTTTTTAGGGGGCCTTAAATTTTTAAAAAAATTGTATATATTATATATATATATTAATTTATTTTACAACAAACAAATATAACAATTCAATTTTTAATTATATATATTTAAAATATTTGAAGCAAGTCGATTGTTTTTCAAATGCATCAATTGCATATACAATTTTGTTGACTATTCCGGTAACTGTAGCATATGCAAAAAGAAATTTTTCAAAATTGAAGTTGTTGAAATCATACTTGCGATCGATAATGTCTTAAGAAATAATTAATGAATTGATAATTATACTATTGAGTATGAGATACTAGACAATCTGGATTATGGAGATTTAATCAACAAGTTTGCATCAAAAAATGCTAGAATAACGTCATGTTTTATTTAGTTATTTGAAACATTAAAATGCATCATTTTGCTAAAACAATATTGTTTATATTGTTTTTACTGTTGCTTTAATTATCGTCAATTTGTGTGTGTGCGCGCGCACATAGGGCCCATTTTTAACATTCGCACAGGGCACATAATTTCTCAGAAACGGCCCAGCATTAGACAACCAGATGAGACATGTGGACATCAAGATTTGAAAGAAGGCAAAGGGCCTTTATCTTCCACGCATTGCTGGAAGACAACCTGTTGCACGTTGCAAAGCACAAGGAAGCTAGGGAGGTCTGGGATGCCCTCAAGATATGATTTCTTGGAGCTAACCGGGTTCAAAAGGCCCGGATTCAAACATTGAATTGAGAGTTTGTATTGCTGAGTATGAAAGGGAATGAGTGTGTGGATGACTTTGCAAGCAAAATCAGCACAATCGCATCCAAGTATCGACCCACAAGAAAGAAATGCTAGCAATTGTGAAAGCGGTCCGTAAATGGTGATGTTATTTACTGGGTCGTCCATTTGTAGTCAAGACGGACCACTTGAGTCTCAAGCACCTACTTGAACAACGGATTACCACACCGGCTCAATCAAGGTGGTTACCACATATGTTATTAAAGTTGTTGCACTCACTTCTGTAATAAAAAGATACCTTTTATTCATTTACTAAAATTTAGAACCCGCCCATTGAGTCGAGTCTGATATACATATGTGAAACATATTATTCCTTTATATTACAGTAGGTAAACTACACGTTAATAAAATGTTCTATCAAACAAACCCGCATCTTGCACTAGATACATTAAATACAAATTTTACATGTTAAACTACAGAAAAGTTTAAAATGTTTGAAAGTTTATTTAAGAAAATAAAATCTGGTGTGTAAATGCATGCGTTATAATAAAGACGTTACCAATATCCAAAACCTATAAAAAAAAGTAAAGCTCGTTGTTACGGTGTCGCTAACAATATTTAAATTTTTTTTCCTTTTTTTACATGTTCTATGTTTACATGCTAAAGCATTAGATTAGCTACGCACCATACTTAAAGACAAAGTTAGAACTACTGGTCTGACTGTTATCCCTTGAAAATGAAGATGGATTTATAAGAAATACTAGACCATAAAATTTCGATTGGTGCAATTTGAATATCATGATTTTAGATAGAAGGAAAACTCAAAATGTTATTTAACAATTTAAGGTTCTTAATCATATGTAACATGTTAATTAAACATTGTATTACATTAACCGAAAAAGTTACTAATATGATATCTTCTTCAAAAAAAGATTCATCATTTGCCACCTAAAATATTAATATTATGACTAATAATCACTTGTTTTTAGAAGAAATTCTCATGTAAACAATAACAAGTTATAAAAAATGAATAAAAGCAACACTCCACAGTATATTAACAACTTTTACATCATACGCGATTTGAATATAAGATTTACTCTGTGATGTAAACATATAAATTTTAGTTGATATCTTCTTTTGGTTATTTGTTCGGTTTTAATGTTTGGGTCCTTTGATAACATCTCCAAACCAATCATCTCCCCAAGACCCATATATGGTGGTGCTTGTTCCTTCTAATGTGATTGTGTATCGGCTAACATAGCCTTCTCAGAATATAAATCCGGTAATCTTTCAACTTCCAAGGTAATTCAAAGCATGATAATTTTAGTCACCTTAATTTTTTGAAAAAATAACATAAGTGTCTTTTATATTTCAGGGAGACCATGCCCCTAGCGTGGTTATACAACTGGCAAAAAGTAGTTCTCTTTGTTGGTTGAGGGCCATACTCGTCACGCTAGCTTACCTTCACGAGACATTAACAGTTAATGAGAAAATTATGGGAGGAGTTGCTATAGTAGTAGCTTTTTCATTTGCGATGTGGCTTTTTATTCTTTATAATTATATGAAATTGCGAAAAGTGACCTTGGCTGAAAATTTTCATTTAGGATATTACTACACGCGTGTAATGTCTTAACGATTCAAGCTTTAGGCATGACGTTCCAGACGTTGTATTTTCCGGGGGAAGAAGAGAGGATGGTAGAGATAATAAACGAAATATTGTTTATTCAATTGTGCTTGAAGGGTTTATTGGTGTATTGGTGGTTGCACCAGAGATTGTAAGATACATAGAAGAGTTGGAGGCCTTGTGCGACAGTGAAGAATTTTATTGATGTATTGTAATGCTAGTAAGTGGTACTGAGGTCGTTTGAATAAAAGATTTACTCTATGATGTAATAACCAAGAACCGTAATTTGTTATCATAAAGTAAATCTTCTATTCAAACCACCTCAATACAATTTGCTAGCTACACTACAAGCAAGCCATAAAATTTTTCACTCTATCCGACAAGGCATCTAATTTTTCAATCTATCTTACAAACTCTATTGCAACCACCAATAAATACATAAAGCACAATTAAATAAACAATATTTTATTTATTATCTCTACCATCCACTCCTTTTCCGCCAGAAAATACAATGTCTAGAACGTCATAACTAAATCTTGAATCGCTAAGGCGTAACATATGTGTAGTAATATCCTAAACGACAATTTTTAACCAGGGTCGCCCTTTACAATTTCATATATATATATATATATATATATATATATAAAAGAAAAGGTCACATCGCAAACAAAATAGCTAATATTATAAAAGCTCCTCGCATAATTTTTCATGAATCGGTAACGTCTCGAGATGGTAAGCTAGCGTAACGAGCGTGGACCCCCAACCTGCAAAGAGAAAATTAGATTTCTCCTTGAAATTCGCTAAGTAATCTGGAGTGGTGCTGTTGGTAAAAAATAAAACAAAATTTAGCCCTAAAAAAAACTACTTTTTGTCCAGAATAAAATAATAATAACCTGGTCAGTTGTATAACTACGCCAAGGGCAATAGTCTCTCTAAAATGTAAAATACACTTATGTTATTTTTGCAACAAATTAAGGTAATCAAAATTAAAGACTATCATGTTTTCAATTAACTTGGAAGTTAAACAATTAGCGGATTTGTATTCCAAAACGGTTGTGTTGATCGATACACAGTCACATCATAAGGGACGAGCACCGCCACGTATGAGTTTTGAGGAGGTGATTGGTTTGGAGATGTTACCAAAGGTACCTAGACATTAAAACTGAACAAATAATCAAAAGAAATCAACTAATATAACAAAATAAACAAACGAACGAAAAAACGAAAAAACTTGCACAGTTAAATCACATTTTTATTTAGGGTCTGGGAGGGGTTAGATGAAAACAAACATTTCTCCTACCCAAGAAGAGGTAGTGAGGCTGATTCAGAATAGACCACCGACTCACTACAAATCAATAATATATTAGAAAAACAAAGCAAATAAACAAAAAATTGCAACTGAGACCATACCTCCTATTAATATATATACATTTGGAAGTGTCGTCATCAGGTTGAAGTGAAAAGTAATAATAATATTATAATAAAACCGCTACAAAAAATTCGGAGTAAACTTTGAATATAACCGCTTCAAATGGTGATGCAAAGATATAATAATAATAATGTTTTTTTACCTTTTATTTTTAAAACCACCTCAGAAAATCAAAGAGCAAAAGTGCTGGTTAATTCGCAGTTCATAACAACAAAAGTACAGTTGTCTTGACATGATAAACTTTGTTGTTTAGTGATTTATTGTGTTTTTATTTGTTTCCTTAATTATTGTTTTTTTTGGATTGATTAGTTATTTCCCAGAATGTTGACTATAAAAGATGATAGGGTTTCTTTGTAATTTATTCAATCCTTTATTGCCTTGTTTCAGTTATAATATATCATGCCGACTATTTTCTTTCTGTAATTTGCTGAAGTGCCAATTGTTTATTGTCTAACAATTGGTATCAGAGCCCTGTTTTAAGAGACCCAACCAGGCATCACAGGTCAAAGGTACACCAGTTGATTAACAACCACCTCTCAAAGTATTTTGATCACAAGTCATATACTACCATGGGTAATAATGGAGTGAATGACCGTCATTAAGCAATTATTATTAATGTTATAAACGAAAGCTCTACATCCTATCAGTGCCCTTTGCTTGCTGCAACAAACTACACATCTTGGGCAATCAAGATGGAATCTTTCAAGGATGACAAAGGCATTTGTGATGCCATTAGACAACCATATGAGACATGTGGACATCAAGATTTGAAAGAAGACAAAGGGCCTTCATCTTCCAAGCATTGTCCAAAGACAAACTGCTGCACGTTGCAAAGCACAAGGAAGCTAGGGAGGTCTGGGATGCCCTCAAGGTACGATTTCTTGGAGTTAACCGGGTTCAAAAGACTCGGATTCAAACCTTGAATTGAGAGTTTGTATTGCTGAGTATGAAAGAGAATGAGTGTGGATGACTTTGCAAGCAAAATCAGCACAATCGCATCTAAGTATCGACCACTTTGATCAATTTTAATAATCCCGGTAAAAAATTCCCTCTAAAGTCAACTCCTGACCGATTCCTAACGATGTTTGCTTCAATTGAGCAATATTTGGACTTGACACAATGTCATTTGAAGAAGCCATAGGTCGACTCAAGGCATGTGAAGAGCGGGTTAAATCAAGTTTTAAAAGGAAACATCCACTTTTATCTATATATTTATTTTATACAAGTACTTGACCGCTCATTACATGTAGAATGATATTGTTGGGTTTATTACTCTCATACTTGGTTTTAAATTCCTCACTCGTGACACTTGATTTGTGTAAGGGTTTGACTTGTATTAATATCTATTTATGGTAACGAATAATAACTTATATTGATTATCATTAGTTTGTAATTGTTACGCTTATAGACAAATTTTAAATTCTATGCAAGCACACACGTCAATATTAAATATGATAAGGAGTTAGCGTGCGGGTATACCTTCCGGGACCTTTCGCTTGCGCGAACTCATTTCGAGAATCGGAGACCCGATTTAAGAACCGAATACGTCTATGGTGACGTTTTCGTGTCACAAATGTTTCCGAGCACTTTAACCGTGCTGTTGACTAAGTTTGACCAGGTTGACCCTTTGACCAGTCTGATCGGGGTTTGACTTTTCGTTTATTGGCACTCGGGAGTATCGAGAACGACCCGATCCGGCTCAAATCTGC
This sequence comes from Mikania micrantha, assembly GCA_009363875.1. Classification (NCBI taxonomy): domain Eukaryota; kingdom Viridiplantae; phylum Streptophyta; class Magnoliopsida; order Asterales; family Asteraceae; genus Mikania; species Mikania micrantha. The sequence goes on from CM018688.1 coordinate 20,661,601, forward strand.
CAGATCCAACCCGTTCACAGTCCATCACCATCAAAATGGTCATAACAACAACATAATCCTCCAAATGTAACCCATGCTTACTAATCTGTACAAAACAAGCAAGATTGGAAACAAAATGGTCATAACAACCACATAATCCATCACCGTTAGGTTGTCGACTAAAACCACCAGCCTCAAGGTGGTTCACGGCTGAACTCTACACAGCCACCATGACCCGAGGTGGATCTCGGGAGTTACTCGGCCGTACCGGGTTCTAATAGCCGGAACAAGCCACTTAAAGGAGCTACGCGGTCGGAGTGCCCAACTAGCATCACGGCTAACCCTAGCCGTCGGTCTCTAGCCCCACGCAAGGAACCACCGGTAACCGCCACCAAGTGTGTGTCTTATGTGTGATTGTGAAACGGCTGAGAACAAGGAGGAGGAGTAGATTCCTTTTTATAGGCTTATAGCTAGGGTTTTGAATGGGCGCAACCGAGTATAAATCACGTAACGAACCCGTTCGAGTCACATTCTTCACATCGAATATTATTTTGAGATCGGAATACTTTAGGGGTAATAGAATCCTCTTTTAATATTAAACTTGCTAAATAAAATATATATAATGAGTAAGCGAGTGTAACCGGGTTAAATTGTCTTTTTAACATATTTTATAAATTTAAATCGTTTTGTAAGTGTATTTCGTGTTTGTATCTTTGGATAGAATTTATAAGTAAATATTAATGATAATAATACTATATCGTCATAAATTCTTATATGTCACACTTTTGATACAAACTGATTTCTGACGCAATAATCAGTTGATCACATGTTTTCTTTCGTGAACACAAATAAAATTATGTTACTGTTAAATTGGGCCTTGTTTAGGCTAACTAGGCATGTTTTGTTTAAGCCAATTAACAACCATATTCTATCGTATTTTAGGGGTAATAGAATCATAAATCTATCATATTAACAACCATAAATCACGTAACGAACCCGTTCGAGTCACATTCTTCACATCGAATATTATTTCGAGATCGGAATACTTTAGGGGTAATAGAATCCTCTTTTAATATTAAACTTGCTAAATAAAATCTATCTAATGAGTAAGCGAGTGTAACCGGGTTAAATTGTCTTTTTAACATATTTTATAAATTTAAATCGTTTTGTAAGTGTATTTCGTGTTTGTATCTTTGGATAGAATTTATAAGTAAATATTAATGATAATAATATTATATCGTCATAAATTCTTATATGTCACATTTTTGATACAAACTGATTTCTGACGCAATAATCAGTTGATCACATGTTTTCTTTCGTGAACACAAATAAAATTATGTTACTGTTAAATTGGGCCTTGTTAAGGCTAGCTAGGCATGTTTTGTTTAAGCCAATTAACAACCATATTCTATCATATTTTTGAGGGTGTTACAAAAGAAGTCAAGAAGAAAGACAGCCCTAGGCTCTGCTCGTCTGGTGAGGTCTGGCGTTCTGCGATGGTGCGATCATGGTCTGCTTTAGCACTCTGCAGTGGCGCGGTCGGAGGTCTGCTCTGGCAGTCTGACGACTACGCACCCCAAACAACCGGTGCTCACCTGCGTGCTTGGTTGCTGGGTGCTCTGTGCTCAACTTTAATGTCCAAACCCTATTTTCATTCTATCATATTCCATTATATTCTATTCTATTTTATATATCTTATTTTATTCTATTTGTTAATATTTCACTCTTAGTATTTAGGTTTCATAAATTATAATATGGTTCCAAATTTTAAACATTTGTAACACATAGTTTTTACGTGAATGTAATTTGGTCAATTATGTGAGGATAATTTTGTGACCTAAGTAATATATGCATTACAAATGTTTAAAGTTTGAGTCCATATTAGTAATTTATAAAAACTAAAAATCAAGAGTGAAATATTATCAAACCACAAGGACCATATCGGTAATTTACTCATCTTTGAAAGTTCGGTTACCAATCATAATTTTTTCTTTTCTTTTTTACTCAAAAACAATTTTTGTATTAAATATTTTGATTTTCCAATTTAATGTTATCTTAGCCTTAGTGGCAATAATTCAATGCCTTTAAAGCTAACGTTGTACGTTCGACGTCTGGCTATTTTTTATTTGTATTTTTTTCTATTTTTCCCATAAACTTTCTTATATTTATATCTAAAATTATTTTTTAAAACTTTTTATACCACCACATGTGACGAATGGCAGGATTTTACTAGGTATAGGTTGAAATTGATTCCTTTTCCAAGTTGAATCTCCATGTTCCTGTTACAAAACTAGTATTTTTGCCCATATCTAAGTCAACCATAAGATTTAAGAAGGATGAGATAAAAACAAGTATAAACGTTCATCTCACAAGATAAAGAGCTAAATCACATAGAGACCTCAATTCTAATTATAAAGCGAAAATCTATGGTCTAATTTTGAATATATTTCAACAACAAAAAAGCAAATTCTAGTTCTTGACCTATTCAAATCATTTGATTAGTGTTGAAAGTATGAGTAAAATATTTTTAACTTGAGAGTGATTTACGTCATTTAAAAAAGATATTCCTTATACTTAAAACTACAAAACTTAAAAAGAGAGCTCGTACAGTCGTACTTGACTAATTTTAAAGCTTTATTTCTAAAAATCATGCTCAACCCATAAAATCACAACTATAAATGCAACATCTTCTTCATATTGTATACAAAACGTTGAAAACAAATCAAAAAGAATACACAACTAAACACCACTCAATGATAAGATTTGAAAAGAACAAAAGCAAGTTTTATCATACATTTCTCAGCAATAAAAAGAATTTGAAAGAAGCCTTAATTCTTAATTATAATGGAAAAATATGTTGTCTACTTTTGGTGTACATTTCAAACATATTTTTATTCTTGAGTTTTCTAATTAATAGATTAAAGTTTTGAAAACACTAGTAAAATATCTTAATCTAAAAGTGATGTTTGTGATTTAGAAAATAACTATCCTTGCACATACAAAATACAAAACCTAAAAAGAGAGATTGAACTTTAACTTATTTTTGAAGGTTTAGTTTTAAACTTAATATTTGACACACACATGTTCATTATAAAATTTATAGAATTGCACATGTAGGTTAATAGTATGCCTGGCAAAATGGACGGGTTGGGTAACGGGTCAGAACGGGTTCGGGTCAGGATGTGTGCGGGTCAGAATGGGTTTTAAGCAAAATCAGCTTGAGTCTAAATGGATTGTTCTTAAAAAACATCAATTTAGTTTAACTTAAAGATGTGTTATAAGTAAACAAATAGTCCATTTGAATAATATTTAGTGATTTTCTTATCAAATATGTTATTAATCATTATTAAATATTTGAATCCATAGCATTTACATACTTTTTTTGTTACCCGTCTTGACCCGCATTATGTTTAAGTGCTACCCATCTCAACCCATTCAATATTATGATGTTACTCATTTCAATCCATTATACTACAATTGCCACATCTAGTTAATCGGCAGCTAGTTAACCAATTTGGTAATAACAAGTTCGTTAACCGATCAATCAATTTTCCTAATAACCAGTTTTTTGAAAACCAAAAACCCTAACCGATCAAATAATCAAACAAGTTAACTCACAAATAACAAGTTTCTAAAAATAACCGGTTTCTAAAAACGTAACAAGTTTGTGCACTAGAAATAAAAAAACAATCATTAACCAATTATTGAACTGGTTTTTAGATTACGATTCTATACATGATTTGATTATTTGATTATACCAACATTGATACACACATTATATATATTTTTTAAGAGTAGATTACAGAAAACGTCCTTTACGTTTATTTGATATTGCAGGTTTAATCCTTTATGTTCAAAAGGCGCCATTAAGATCATTTCTGTTTACATTTTGTTACAGATTACGTCATTTACACTAACTTTTGTTAAAACATTCTGTTAAATATTTTAAAATGACAATTATGCCCTTCTAGTTAAAGGACCAATTATGAAACTTTTGTTATTTAATTATTTTCTTGAGTAAATTGCACTTTTGGTCCTTTATGTTTACACAAAATTTCAGAGATAGTCTTTTATGTTTCAATATGTCAAAATCAGTCCTTTAAGTTTTCAAATTTTGCAAACTCGGTCCTTTCTCCGTTAACGCTGTTAAGTACTAACAGAATAAATGACCATATCTGAAAATTTATGTTAACATAAAGGACCAAAAGTGATGATTTTTTTTGACATTTATGCCCCTATTCTGTTAGTACTTAACGGCGTTAACGGAGAAAGGACTGAGTTTGCAAAATTTGAAAACTTAAAGGACTGATTTTGACATTTTGAAACATAAAGGACTATCTCTGAAATTTTGTGTAAACATAAAAACCAAAAGTGCAATTTACTCTATTTCCTTAAATTTAAAGGACCAAATCTGAAACTTTTATTTTTTAGTTTTATTTTTCTTTTCTTTTGAATTATTATTCTGTTTTTAACATTTATTTTCTTTCTTTTTCTTTTTTTACATCATTTTAATTTTATAAATTATTCTAAAATTAGTTTAACCAGTTTTTTTGAATATAAGCTTCAATAAAGAATTTTATTTTATTACATTTTCATTTGTTTAGTTAAGTTATTTACCTTTCTTATATTTTATATTTAAAACAATAAAGAATTTTATTTTATTTCATTTTTTTTAACATAAATCACAAAGACGTAACAAAATATTGTTATCATTTTGGTCCTTTTTAATTACTATTTACTTTGTTTCTACATTTGAAATTTATTACTATTATTTTTTATCTATTTTATTGTTTTGTTAGAATCTTTGTACATTGCTTCCAATGGTATTTTTTTTAACATCAATGAACCAGAAGTGCATAGATACCTCTACTTGTTAGCATTTTTTAGGCAAAGTATATGGGCTCTTACTCCTTAAGAGAAAACCACCTCTTATGGTATGCATATTGGGAAAACCTCTTGTAATATAAGTTAAGGGGTATCGCTAAGTTAAACGTCAGTTGATAATGCTTGAAAAACCATTTGTTTTTAAATGTTTTACTTAAAGTTTAATTTTCTATGAGGTATGTTAAATACAGTTTAACTAAAAAAAATGGTTTCAAACCATTTAATAAATCCAATACCATGAATATTGATTTTGCAAAACTAGATAAGGTTTTAGAATATGTTAATTTATGTTAATATTAAAAAAATGAAATAAATAAAGTTCTTTATTGTTTTAAATATAAAATATAAGAAAAGTAAATAACTTAACTAAACAAATGAAAATTAAAGAAATGTAATAAAATAAAATTCTTTATTGAAGCTTATATTAAAAAAAAAAAAAAAAAAACTAGTTAAACTAATTTTAGAATAATTTATAAAATTAAAATGATGTAAAAAAAGAAAAAGAAAGAAAATAAATGTTAAAAAATAATAATTCAAAAGAAAAGAAAAATAAAACTAAAAAATAAAAGTTTCAGATTTGGTCCTTTAAATTTAAGGAAATAATTAAATAACAAAAGTTTCAGAATTGGCCCTTTAACTAGAAGGGCATAATTGTTATTTTAAAATAATTAACAGAAGTTAACAGAAGTTAGTATAAAGGATGTAATCTGCAACAAAATGTAAACAGAAAGGATCTTAATGACGTTTTTTGAACATAAAGGATGAAACCTGCAATATCAAATAAACGTAAAGGACGTTTTCTGTAATTTACTCTTAAAATATACATAATGCAAGTAACCAGCTAGTCCGCAACCATATCTGACGAAACTTTCAAACAATGTGTGTTACACTATAAGTTTTTGAGCTTCATTGTATGTGTTTATTTTAGTTCACTACGGTTTATACCATAAAACAATATTAAGTTTAACGGTTAACCTATTGGTTTTGGTGGAGATTCAAGATGGGCTGATAATTGGTTTCGGTTTTTCACTTAATTCGGTTGCCCAAACTTTTCATTCCTAGGTTATCTCAAGCCTCAAGGTTGAAAAGGTTCAGGATGTGGTTTTGAAACCGAGAAGATATTCTCTCGTCAATTTGATTTAGATTTGTACAGTTGAAAAAAAAAATCTCAAGTATTATAGAAAGTAGTCATTATAGAAAAACGGTTATAAAAATATAAACGTTATAGAAATATAGCCATTAAAAGTACTTGTTTTATAATTATTTAATTACTAAAAATTCTTATCATTTAATTAAGTAAAAGTGATGTGGAAATAATGAGATTGTATTTGGAAGTAGAGGTGGCCAAACCAGGTTTTTTTTGGAACCGGAACCGGTTCCGCTTCCAAACGGTTCCGGTCAATAAAGTCAAGAACCGGTTCCGGTTTATGGGTGGAACCGGTTCCGGTTCCAATTTCTCTAAAAACCCGGAACCGTATTGTACCCACCGGTTCCGGCTCTGGTTCAGTTCCTCGGTTCCGGTTCCGGGTACGTTGGCCATCCCTATTTGGAAGTGATGTGTATTTTAATGTGGATAGGGTTGAGCCAAGAATTTATTTGATTTCGTTCTAGTTCTATCCCCTCTTGAACACTAAAAACAGGCCAACATGAATTTTCCGCATGACAGTTTATTATTTCCAATGTTGTAGAAATCGCTAATCGGTCGGTGGGGTGGAGACTAGGGATTAATCGGCCAACTAATCGGCCTAATCGGATAGTCGGGCCTCGTCGGCTTTAGGGGACTAACGATTAATTGGCCAATTAATTGGCCAATTAATCGGCCTAGTCGGGAATTTTTACAACCATGATTATTTCAAATAGATTAGCTGGTAATAGACATAAAATTATCTATTTTGGTCCTTTTTTGTTTTTTTTTTCTTTTTTTTTTTGTGAATATATAGGAAGTTTTTTTTTCACCATTTGGAGCTAGGGATGGTTATGTATTCACTTATCAACTTGTTTGATTTATTTGGTTATGTTTAATCAATTTTGAAAATTTTTTTATCCATGATTAAAAATCAAACCAAACCCAGATCATTAACCAAACCGAATACAACCAAATAAATCATTTAGAAATCGATTAATCATTTAAACCTGAGCCGAATTCAATCGAATAAATCAAATTCAATAGAATAAATCAAATTCAATCTTATATATTTAAAATTAACAATTTTATATGTAAATTCGGTTTAATTTGTTAACCAAATAAATATAAACTGATTTCAAAAAGAAATATGAAACCAAAAACCAAACTCACAATTCGGTTAACTTTTTTCAATTATGAATACAATTCGATTTTCAGTTTTAAACGGTTTTCGAATTGTTTCAACACTCTGTATGCATTGATTTTCATTTACCTAGTAAAATATCACATGTTTCCATCCAAAATCCCAACATTAGAATTCCATTTTTATCTCAATTTTTAAGACTTCATAGCAACTCGTGGTAATTTTAATCAACTTATCTTCCAATATGTCAATTTCAACAAGTCTCATTAGTTCCATGTTCATTCATCTGTTGGTTATTCCTTTCCATTCTTAACTCTTTCTCCAATTTCGGACTCCATTAGTTGACAAGATTGAATGGCCAATTATCCTCCAAACCTTCGATTCAATCAAATAGTCACGAAGAGAAGTCACTACAAGCACAAGAAGCACTCGATCTCCTTATGTGTCATTGAACGTTAAGCCAGCACGCTCAACTCGTGCTTCTCCTAACGACTTGCAGAACAAATGATTCTCGATTCTTGAACAATCTTAGTTATTGGTGGGGTGTTCAGTCCGTTAGCCTGTGATATGGGACCTGATTCTTTAGGTTGATCAGGTCCAGATTTTAAAGTCAAACGAATTGTTAAGCATTTACCCAATTTCTGGTTGGGTATAGTTTTTTAAACACCCATTTTTTTCAACTATTTTTGTCTACTATAACGTTCTCTTCCCGAGTTATTAAAGAAGAAAAAAGAAAGGAAATGAAAAGAGAAAAATTTTGTATTTCTGAGTTCATTTAATGAGAGAAAGAAAGGAAAATAACAAATGTCGTGTTCCCGAATTTCTTTTAAGGAGGAAAAGGAAGAGAATTGAAAGTAAAATAGGCAAAATTACTTAGTTTTCATATCCTACCGATTTGAAAGGAAATGGAAGGAAAGAATTACATTCTCTTATTTTGCTTTCCTCTTATTTCTTTTTCATTCTTTTTCTTTCCGTTCTCTCTTTTAATAAACTATTCAGCGTAAGACTTGAACCTAACCTATTTTTGAAAGAATCATCTTAAAACGCATTAGTATCGTTAGGAGCCTTGGTATCAATAGGAGATACGTCATTTGCTTTAATTGGGTTTGTTTATTTACAATTTTTTAAAGTTAGAATCCAATGATCGGTTCCAGAAATCAAATGTGTAGATCTAAAATTAGAAATATACGAGGATATTAGTGCACAAAGTCGTATAAAATCAACAACATGCAAGCATATATCGCTCGAATCTGTATATTGGCAGCGGAAACGAACTCATGATAAACCAAATTGAATCACAAGTTAAAATCTTCCCAAACTGCCATAAAATTTTGATTATTATACGAACAATTAAACAAATGTTGGTGAAGAACAAACATTTACACTGATATTGCTAAACGATTAACAAAATCTGCCAATTAAGATTAGAATCACGAAGTCTCTGAATTGGATTACGATTTTCAAAATCGTAATATGACAACAAAGTTTTCATAGGAATAAAATGCAACAAAATAGTTTCGATCTGATCAAAAGATTACAAAAACCGAATGAAAATTGTAAAAACAAACCTTCATGTACTTGATTCAATCAGTTGAAGGAACATCGTAAGAGAATGTCCGGCAAAATGGTTTAGATTTGATCAAACGATTACAAAAACCGAATGAAAGTTTGAAGTCGCTTGATTGTATGTAAACGAAGCATGTTAAACCCTAATATGGTGTCCTTTAGATAAATGGGCTTGATCCGTAGACCATAATCCATATAATGATTGTGATGGGCCTCATTTTAACTTGCATATCAGAAGATTTGTGTTTTGGACTTAAGTTCGTGTTATATTGTGATTTGTGAATTTGTGATGAGTAATGACATTTATAAAAAGTTTTATTAAACAAATCTTCTGCTTGTTTATTAAGTTTCACATAAATTTATATATATATATATAGGGAGATAGGGGATGGTTCCTTTGTTAACCCTTCCTTATTGCGATAACCGCATAACCCTAGCATTTTTTGCGTTTTTTGCCCGAATCTTTTTTATTTTTTTTCATGGTCTTTATTATACATAAATAGGAGGTTTCGTACTTGTGTTTTTGCTAATTCATCACCGTTTAGAAGTTATTTACAACCGTAAGTAAGTGTAACCACTTACGGTTACTTACAGCACGTATCTGATGTAAGTAACCGTAAGTCGTTACACTTACTTACGGTAGTAAATAACTTCTAAACGGTAATGAATTAACAAAAACACAAGAACGAAACCCCCTATTTATGTATAATAAAGACCATGAAAAAAAATAACAAAGATTCGGGCAAAAAACGCAAAAAATGCTAGGGTTATGCGGTTATCGCAATAAGGAAGGGTTAACAAAGGAACCTTCCCCTAGAGAGATATTCCATTAAGAACCAATTTTTTGTTTGGAACTTGAGAACTACATAGTACACTTGTACATTATGCTTTAAGTTTTGTACATAGAGTGGTTATTATAAATATATATAGGGCAAGGTATAAAAAATAACCCTATTTTTTTGCTACAACTACCTAACACATTTAAACCAATCATAAACTTACACATAAGCATTACATTAAAATATTAAAAAGGACATCATAGTCATTTTACCCCTTATAAGTTTTCCACCCCTCTTTTTTAAACATTAATAACTTTTTTATAATATATTATTTTTTAAAAAAAATTGCACCATTATATTCGTCTCATTTTTCTCTTTAATTCCGTTATAGTCTCGACTAATTTTTTTTACTTTTTTTAAATGCCCTATATTTACATCATTGTAACGATGTTAAATATAACAAATTTATTTGAAATTTTTTTAAAAATGATAAATTACAGTGATGTAATTTACATTGACGTAATTTATCGTGATGTAATTTACATTGACGTAAAATTCGGTTTCAATTTTTTTCGGTGAATTTGGTTTAAATTACAGTGATGTAATTTACATTGACAACAAATTAGTTTAAATTTTTTTCAAACAATGATAAATTACATCACTATAATTATCATTGTGAGAGAAAAAAATCAAAATAATATGTTCTATTACATCACTGTAATTTATCATTGTAATTATCATTGACGTAAAATTCGGTTTCGGTTTTTTTCGGTGAATTTGGTTTAAATTACAGTGATGTAATTTACATTTACAAATTGGTTTAAATTTTTTTCGAACAATGATAAATTACATCACTATAATTATCATTGTGAGAGAAAAAAATCAAAATAATGTGTTCTATTTACATCACTGTAATTTATCATTGTAATTATCATTGTTAGAGAAAAAATAAAATAATGTGTTACGTCACCGTTAATTATGTCATTGTAAATTACTTCATTTTGTGTTACATTACTTCATTTTTTGTTACATTACTGTAATTTACCATTGTTAGAAAAAATTTCTAATTAATTTGTTATCTTTAAGCTCGTTACAATGATGTAAATATAGGGGATGGAATTTTTGATAACCCTCATCTTTTGCTACAACCCATTAACCATCATCCAATGGTTACTTGAAAAATGTAAGTGTGTAGGATGGTGACACGTGTCTATTCCTTTGTCTTTAGTATGAAGAGCATTTAGGACATTTGTCATTTATGTAAACTTTACCCCCTTTTTTTTAACATTCATAACTTTTTTATACTATATTATTTTTTAAAAAAAATTGCACCATTATACTTGTCTCATTTTTCTCTTTAATTTCGTTCTAGTCTCGACTAGTTTTTTTTTTATTTTTTTGATGTCATGTATTTACATAATTGTAACGAGCTTAACGATAGCAAATTAATTAGAAATTTTTTCTAACAATAGTAAATTACAGTAATGTAACTCAAAATGAAGTAATGTAACACAAAATGAAGTAATTTACAATGACATAATTAACGGTGACGTAACACATTATTTACAGTGATGTAATTTTCTCTTTAATTCCCGTTATAATGTTGACTAGTTTTTTTAATTTTTTTTCTCATTGTCCATTATTAAACATCGATATAACAAGCATAAATATAACACATTATTTTTAATTTTTTTCTAACAATGATAAATTACAGTGATGTAATATAACACATTGTTTTATTTTTTCTCTAATAATGATAATTAAAATGATAAATTACAATGATGTAATATAACACATTATTTTGATTTTTTCTCTAACAATGATGATTATAGTGATGTAATTTATCATTGTTCGAAAAAAATTCAAACTAATTTGTTGTATTTAGGCTCGTTACAAATTAGGGATGAGCAAAAAGCCAAAAAAAACCGAACCGAAACCGAATTAACCAAAAAAACCGAACCGGAACCAAATTAACCGAAAAAAACCGAAACCGAATTTTACATCAATGTAAATTACATCACGATAAATTACGTCAATGTAAATTACATCACTGTAATTTATCATTTTTAAAAAAATTTCAAAGAAATTTGTTATATTTAAGCTCGTTACAATGATGTAAATATATGGCATATAGAAAAAGTAAAAAAAATTTGTCAAGACTATAACGGAATTAAGGAGAAAAATGAGACAAATATAATGGTGCAATTTTTTTAAAAAAATAATATATTATAAAAAAGTTATTAATGTTTAAAAAAGAGGGGGGAAAAACTTATAAAGGTAAAATGACTATGATGTCCTTTTTAATATTTTAATGAAATGCTTATGTGTAAGTTTATGATTGGTTGAAATGGATTATGTAGTTGTAGCAAAAGATGAGGGTTATTTTTTACACCTTGCCCTATATATATATATATATATATAATATATATATATTATTCCATTGAGAACCAATAAATATGAAAGAACCAAAGGAACTAATTTTGAACCATATGTTATTAAGGGTATAAAAGTAATTTAACTTAAAGTATGAGAAGTTACTATTTTACCCTTTTAAATAACCACTCTATGTACAAAACTTAAAGCATAATGTACAAGTGTACTATATAGTTCTCAAGTTCCTAACATAAAATTGGTTCTTAATGGAATACCTCCCTATATATATATATATAGGATTTGGTTCAAATAAGAACCCTCGGTAACACAGAGAACTTTGACAAAAAAATGTCTGAATCTTTGGTTATTTAGGGCGGTTTCTTTTTTGTGTTTTGGCTAATTCGTAATGCAAATCGAATTTGCATCGGTGTAAAATTTTTGCACTTTTCTAAATGTTGCGAAATGCAACTCGAATTTACACCGAGGCAAATTCGATTTGCATTGCGAATTAGCCAAAACACAAAAAAACTTCTAAATATGTATAATAAAGACCATGAAAAAAACCCAAAGATTCGGGCATATTTTGTCAAAGTTCTCTGGGTTACCACAATTACAGTGGGTTAACAACGGAACCTTCCCCTACATATATATAGGGTAAGGATCAAATAAAAAGTATATTTTGCCTAAGAAGGCTAAAAAGGATTTTCAAAATCTCTAAAACCATCCCAAACGAACTCCGATTGAACTCATTTCGATGTCAATGGAACCGTCTCATCGAACCCTACAATGTTTGCTTTTTGGTTTTGTTGTTAACAACTAGTTTTAGAGTTTGCATTTTAAAGCATGTTTTTTTTGATTTTAGGTTTTATCTTTAGGTTTAGGGTTTGTTTTTATAATTTTGGTTTCATTATTAGGGTTTATTGTTTATGATTTAAGGTTTAGGTTTTAGGGAATTACAAGTCGATTCCAATGATGTAAAAATGAATTCAATCGGAGTTTGTTTGGGTCGGTTTTCGAATTTTTAAACATCCTTCCTAGCCTTCTTAGGCAAAAAAAACATTCTAGGTGAACCTTCCCCTATATATACATATAGGGGGATGTTCAAATGAGACCTATTTAAACTTAAGAACTAAAAGATTCAATTTTAACCACAAGTTTAGAAGGGTATAAAAGTAACTTCCATTATTTTAAAAGAAAATTACTTTTATACCCTTAAATTATGTTGTTCAAAATTAGTTCATATGGTTCCTTGATATTTAATGGTTCTTAATGGAATAAGTTCCTATATATATATATATATAAGATGAACAATCCAAGATATTACAATCTTCATATTTGATATCATCCAGAATAATCATCCGTAATGTTTGTCTTCAAAAATTATCATCTTACAAATCCTTAGACCATAAATACATATATAAAAAACAACTGCTCTTCATCTCCCCCTCAAATATATATTATTATACATTATACACTATTAATAACATACTCCAAGATGTTATTAAATTAATACTTCAGGACCTATAAGATAAACGGATACTACTTGATCCATCATACACACACAGGTTCAATGATCCAGATATGGTGTTTTTTGTAGTTGTAATGTATCATATTGCAACTGGTATGGTTAGGTTGGATATGGTGTTTTCATTATGATAGATGTGTTTATTATATTTTTCTTGCAACTGGTGTGGACCGTGTGGTTAGGTTGGATATGGTGTTTTCATTATGATGTTTATGTAGTTGTAATGTATCATATTGAATGAGGTGTGGTTAGGTTGAATATGGTATTTTCATTATGGTATATGTGTTTATGGTGTTCTTATTGCAACTAGTGTAGTTAGGTTGGATATGGTGTTTTCATTATGGTGTTATGTGGTTGTAATTATAGGGGTTATTATGGTGTTTTATGTAGGATGGTGTTGTTTATATGTGTATTGTGTACTGATTATTCAACAGACGTGGTTATGTATGGCGTTTTTTTGTTAGCGTCAGTTACATAAATGACGAAGGTTGTGGTGTTTAGTTCTGTCACACCTCCAAATTCTCACTCGTGGTGTCAGTCCACGTGGATGTGATGTGGCCAGAATCACAGCTCAAGGTCATATAGAACACCTCTATATGCGTTTACAATTGCAATGTTCAACATACACTTAGTAAAATAGTTTGCAGCGGAATAAGTAATCATAGCAGTGGAAATAAATATGTTTGATACATGCAGCGGAAAATACTTGTTTAAACAACGGAAACTAAATTGTCAGGCAAAATATTGTTTAATACATAAACCAAATGAAATTGTTTTCAAAAGATAAACAAAACAGAAATGCATGAAGGTCCTAATGTTCGGTTCCTTATGTGTGCATTTCTGGATGTCCGTCATCCTGTCAGTTACCTGAGAATACAAGTTTGAAAAGTGTCAACACAATGGTTGGTGAGTTCACATGTTTTGATAGATACATAAAGTAATAGAAAACGTGTGTCATGTTGTTTATCATAATGTTAGTACCGAGCCCTAGGCTCCAAGTGTCAGTGCGTCACTACCAAACTAGACTTGTTTGTCCTTGCCTCCACTGTGTCTCATGCACACAGTAAGTTAGGTCAGAATTTCACGGGTTATGACACTCAGTCAATATTGTGCCCCGTGGGGTTAGTCACACCCAACGGATCCATTCAAATCTACCACGTTGTTCGTACATTAACGGTAAGACTTTGTGAGGGCTTGTTACGAGTTCAACACTTAATGTTTGTCTAATAAACCAGCATACACATAAAGATGTTTGTCATAGTATAAGTGTTTGACTCGATGCAACTAGTATTCTCCCCCTATTTAAAAGCGTTTGAAAAGAGTAAAGAGGGGCCGTAAACTCACTGTAGTGAAGAAAGTGGAAATCAAGCGTAAGCTCCCTTGTGTAGTACGCGCGTCGGTCACCGGCAACCTATATCGTATACCGTACGTGAGTTCGTATAAGTGACCGTGTTCGTGTTCGTGTTCGTGCTCGTGTTCGTGCCAACAACCCTTGGCTGTTCATGTTTGTCCGTGTTGGTCCACAATGACCATGTTTGCTCATGTTGGTCCACAATGACCGTGTTTGACTGTGTTGGTACATAATGACTGTGCTTGACCATGTTTGACCAATGTTGACCATGTCAAGTCAACGACCCGTTGGTGAACCGTTTGTCGGTTGTGAATCATGTAGCAGTCGTGTAAGTGCTCGTCGTGTGCAAAACGCGCAAGTCGCGTATATGGACAACTTACTATTTATAGTAAGTTTCTATTTATGGAAAGTTCACAAAGCATAACGGTTTTATAGTTCTAGCATGTTCGTTAGTCCTACGTGATCATGTTAACACATAACACTTTATCATACGAAATCACATAAGTCATTTATATCATGTTTGCACACAAAAGTTTCCTAAAATGGAAAGTTTCCATTTTTAGCATACGTGATATCGGAAACCATCTAACTTAGCATTCTATCATCATAACAAAACATAATAACCCATTTAGCATGTTCATATCGCACAAAATATTCATAAGTTGGTTTTTGTAAAAATAAAGTTACTATAAATAGTAACTTTGACTATTTTGCCCAAATGATCAACCTAAACACTTCTAATCCATTTTTATGTCACAAATCGTCATAATAAGCCATTTAACATCGTTTAAACACACCAACATGCCCCAAATCATTTTCTATCATTATTTTGACCCGAAAAGTTGCTAAATATAGTAACTATACCCAAATGGTCACAATCAACGTAAATATCACATTTCATGCATCAATATCATTCTTATAATATCCTAATAGCAATTCCACATACATGCATGTCACTAATATCACCCATAACACCATTTTGTAACTTAAAAGTTACTAAAAATAGTAAGTTTGTCATACATTCACATTTTAGTCATTTCAACAAGATCAAACCATGCAACATACTAACTACATCATCAACAATCATCAAGAATCCATCTAGCATCATTAGATCATGCATGCATGTGGGTGAATCACCCATTTATGGTCAAATCATGCACTTTTCTTATGCACATTCATATGGATCATCATAAAATACCAATATATCACTCTAGACCAATATATACAGTAGATTTAATAGCAAACCCATATTCAAACAAGGAAAATTTCATGCATGTGGTGGATGCATGCTTGCATGTGAGTTCTAAGACTTGCATGTGTGTGTAATGGTGATTTTAAGCTACAATGGATGTAGGACTACCTTCTAAAGCTTCAATAGTCATGAGATGATGATGAGGACAGCCTCTAGAGCCCCTGGACAGCAGGTTTCAAGTAGCAACAACTGGTGCTGGTGGTCTTCGAGCTCTAGCAATCACCTTCCACTTCCAAGCCTTCAATCCTTCAACCTTTAACCACAACAATGGTGTTTTTGGGTAGAAATGTGGTTTGCAGATGGTTCTGGTAGAGAAATAACCGAGATGGTGGCGTTTAGAGTAGACTAAAATGATGAGAATAGATGTGATGATGATCTTGGGAGCTTAAAAAGCTGTTTGGCGTCGCTCAGTTTCCAGGCGTAACGCCTGGCGGGAGGGGTCGGCGCCTGGCGTTCCGCGCGTGGCAGCGGGATGAGGCGCCTCTTAAACCTTCCGCGCGTAACGCCTAAGACCAAGGTTTCGGGTCGGGCGTTGCGCCTGGCCCATTTTTCAGGCCCATAAGCTGATTTAGTGGTTTTAGGCCCGCTTTCGCCCGTTTCTCGATCGTAAAACATCGTTTGAGCATCGTTTGGACTCTAATTGTCAATTACTAGCCATAATTGACTTGTGAAGTGTTTATGTGCCTAACTGTTGTGACGTTCACCAACGTTCGTGTGTTTTGACACGTGTGTGCGGTTTCTCGATAATCCCTTGGATTATCCTGTTGTGTGTCAGTGTTTGTATTGTCTTGCCACATGTCACACTAAATTAAACTAATTCTAGTGTCACGTGTACAAAATCATTTAAATAAACATTTGAATAAATAAACTGCTGACCTAGAATTTACGGGGTGTCACAAGTTCAAGTTAAAAAAGGCTAAATTACGGTAATGCGCATCTCAATGAATTCCGGCGTTTCAAACGTCACAGTAATTAAAAAGTGCCACCGCGTGTTTTTAACCGTAAAACACCAAAGATTAACGATCATGATAACTTCTTAGGCTTGTTAAGGTTTTAAGCCTTTTTAAAATATCACTCCCCTATACACACACACACACACACACTAAACTAATACCTCATGTGTTACACGGATTTAATATAAAATATTAAGTAGTTAGTATTAAAATATAAATTACAAAACAATATTTTGATATAAAATGATTAAATTATGCATTAATACGTAGTTTAAGTAACAAAACAATGATAAAAAATTATGTTTTTAAAAAAATTGTTTTTTAAAAATTTAATACTAAAAAAATCATTTGTTTATAAAAAAACTATTGTTTAAACTCTATGTTTTATAGTATATTTTATTGTTAATTTTTTTTTTGGGAAAACATGATTTTTAAAAAAAATTCTAAAATACAAGCCTAAATTATTTTTTATTTCTAAAAAATATTGATTTTTAGAAAAAATCCATATATTATAACTTTTTTTAAAGTATGTTTCTCAATAAAAGGTTTATTTTTAGTTTATTTTAAAACTCTTTAGTATTAAAAGAGTAAATAATATCATTAATATTATAATTATTGAATATGAGAGATAATGTAATCATTTAATATGAGATAATAATAAAATGGAATGATAAGAGGATGCCAAGTGACAATATTAACCTAAAATTGTAACAAGTATCAAAAAATATTTTTGTTTATTATAATAGTAAGATAAGATAAGATTTATTTTCAAGATTTCAAATGAATAGCCATATAAGGTTTAAGAGTTTTTTCTATAAGATCGAGTTTTCACAGGATAAAATCCACACATATATATATATATATATATATATATTAGATTGGCAATAAAATATCTTGTTAGTATGGCAAAATGAGCATGTCGGGTCGGGTCGGTTTAGGTAACGGGTCATTATGAGTTTTAAGCAAAACCAATTTGGGTTTAAATGAATCATTTTTAAAAAACATTAATTTAGTTTAACTTAAAATGCGTTTGAAGTAAATAAATAGTTTATTTGTGTAATATTTAGTAAATTTATATTGATAAGTCTTACTCTTTTGAATTTATTTTATTCTCATCCCATCTTGATTGGTATTGTGTGAAAGTGTTACTCATCTCAACATGTTTCATGTTATAATGATATACATTTCAAACAAAAATACAATAATTATTTACTGAAATGAACATATTTGTCTTGCTTTGGATTAAAATTGCCAGGTTTACCATCTCGGTAATTTAATCTAATTTAAAGTTTAAACATACACACAAGATTATCATTACAATTATTAATAGTTTGAAAAAAAGGGTCAATTACATATATCCCCCTTCTAAAATCATTTATTACATATTTACCAATCATAAAACTAAATTACATATTTTCACTTTTTAAACTAAATATATTACATATTTATACATTTCATTAATAAACAAATTATGTATTTCCTATTTACTCTTAATGAAATAAATAAAAACAACTTACATATTTTTCATTACTAAGGAACAATGTTGAAACATGAATATATTTGTAACTAGGTTAAATCACGTGTGTTACGCGGGTTGAATATACAGAATGTTATATACTTTTTAATAAAATAATTATGTTTATAAAAAATAAGAATTACACTTAAATTTTTCATAACTATACATATTATATTTTAACATTCAAATCATCTTATCAATTTAAATATTTTAAAATATATAAAAATAACTCATGGAAAACAATTGCTATCATTGTTGTGATAAGAAAATAAGTTTAACCAAAAACTTTATTACTAATTTCAAATTAACTTTATTTTCTTAATAATATATCAATTATTTTTCATATTTATAAGTCATAATGCATAATTAAATAATAAATATCAATAACTAAATAATAGACACACATTGAAAAGTAAAAAAGTAAATGACATACGATGAAGATAAATGCTCCCAATTATTTATATCATTTTGAAGTAAGAGTTAGAAATACATAATAACCACTTAAAATAATTTGTTTTAAAAAAGCGAAATAAAATGTATGAATGTTAACGTTAGTTTTTTTATTTTATTATATACTAGGTTAAATTCCGTGTGTTACACGGGTGAAATAAATGAAATATTATGCTTTTAGAATACTTGTATATGTTGCACTACATTATAAACACGTGTATTACATGGATTTAATTATTAAATCAAAAAACGTTATTGGATGATAAAAATCTCATTGTTTAAAAAATTCCTTTTATAATATATTTTATTTTTAAAAAAACATTTTTTAAGATAACTTATTTTTTACATAAATTTTGTTTTTTGAAAATAACATATATCTTACTTTAAAAGTTTTGATTTTAGAGAATTTCATATTTTATAAAAAAATTTTAAAGTGTGCTTTATAATAATAATATAAAAATGTGTTAGTTATTAGTTTTATAATTATTTATTTAATAAGAGAGAGAATATAATTATTTAATAAGAGAGATAATTAAGTGGAATTATAAGGTTTTGACAAGTAGCAATTGTAGTGTAAGAAGGTGACATGTGACATTAGTGGTGTAAGAATGTGACAAGTGGCAAATTTGTTACTCTTTTATTATAGAGTGTAGATTTCGCTAAATAAGTAAAAATATTTATTTAGTAACATTTAATAATGTTACTACACATAAAAGAAAGTAAATTTAATGAATTATAACTATGCGTATAAAATATACAAATAAGTCCTTAGTTTATGTAACTTACATAAAAAATGACAAGATTTAAAAGTTTTATAATGTTTAATGATAATAGTAAGTTAAAATATAAAAATATAAGAATATACATGAAATAATTAAAGTTTTTAATATCCTCATTATTAATAAAATGATTATATATTTGTATAGTTTACGATTTATCTTATAATATATCTATTTTATTTTGTTTAGTTGTTTGCCTTTTTGACATATTATTAAATTTTTACGTTAAAAGTGTAAGATATTCATGACTTGATTATTTATTTGTATATATAATTTTTAAAATTTAGGAAAATAAGTTAAAATGATAATTTGCCAAATTTATTAATTATCACTATTAATAAATGAATGATAATAAATGATTTAATGCTTCAAATTTTGAGAGGAAACAAAAATAAAACATGATTCATTTCATAACAAGTCGCACATCAAAACATTGATTTATTATATAAGATAAATTTTAATTTTGGAATAAATACGTAATTTTGATATTTAACCAGAGATATATGAAAAGAAAAAGAAGCCCTTCGTCGACTCTTCGAACCCACAGACGAAGTGCTCCTCAAGAAATCGCCAACAATTCCGATTCTCCGGTGCTCCTACTTCTCTAGATCTCACCTCATCACCGATCAACAATGGCGGCAACCATGGTTCTGGACCCTAAACCACCACCACCAACCCTATCGACACCATATTCCACCATCGACACTGACTCCGAAGACGATCTCTACACTCGCCTCAAATCCTTACAGCGTCAAATCGAGTTCATCGAAATCCAAGAAGAGTACGTCAAAGACGAGCTGAAGAATCTCAACCGTGAGCTCTTGAGGTCGCAAGAGGAGGTTAAGCGGATCCAGTCGGTGCCGCTCGTGATAGGTCAGTTTATGGAGATGATCGATCAGAATAACGGCATCGTTGGCTCCACTACGGGTTCTAATTACTATGTTCGGATTTTGAGTACTATCAATCGTGAACTATTGAAACCATCTGCGTCCGTCGCTTTGCACCGCCATTCGAATGCTCTCGTTGATGTGTTGCCACCGGAGGCTGACTCGAGTATTTCGCTTCTTAGCCAGTCTGAGAAACCAGATGTTACGTATAACGTGAGTAATTGTTTGTTTGAATGCTGAATATTTATTTAGTTTTTGTGAATAAAGATTGGTTTTAGGTTTTTGTTTTAGTGACCCTTAATTATATTGAGCTTTGTTGAAATTTAATTCATGGAACTGTAGCTTAATAATGATTACTGATAGTAGGAAATGAATCTAGAAACCTTAGAAATTTAGAAAACGTGATTATCATTTTCGTATTAGGGATGTCCGTAGACCTATCGAACCGACTAAGCTGAACCGGACCGAAGATAATTGGTCGGTTTTAGAACTTGATGGTGCAGTTTATGGTTTGAGTACTCTAAAATCGAATGGTTCAGTGTGGTTTACGGTTTGCATTTTTCCTAAATCGTGTAAACCGCACCAATCGTTTATATATATATATAAAATTATTGAAAAACTTAAGTTAGCGTCTTTTCATTTACCTTGTCTCTTCAGTTTCTATTATCTTTATTCACGGCTCACAGGTTGACTTAAAATGATAAAGGATGATGATAATATTATTGATTTAGAAGATGATCTTCAATCAAAGTTCATTCATCAATCTTTTTAGACTAGTTTTGTTATTCTGGTAATGTTTGACTTTTAGATTATGGTTTTGACTTTTGAAATTTGAATTTTAAATGGATTATGGTCTTTTACATCATTATATTAAATGTTCTATGTTGTTTTTTATAAAACCGTGAAACCGTAAAACCGTCACTACAGGTCGCTTTGGTGTACACAACTTACATGGTCGGTTTGGTTTGTCATTTTTTGAAAACGTAGCTAGTGGTTTGGTTTAGAAATTTTTGCAAAACAGACCGAACAACACCGCAAACATCCCTAGTTCAGTAGTTTGTATGGCTATCAATAACTTTTCACATGGTGTTGAATAGTTATATTAAGGGAAGAGCCTTGGAGCGACGTTAAGAATGTAGTTAGCCTCTTGCAGATTTGCAGGGTATAAGGATACATAACCGCGTTGGCCTGACACTTCTCCCCTAGGACATATGCAGCCTCATGCACGGGCGCTATCCGTTCATATGGCTATAAGGTTGAATAATGTGATGCTACAATTTGGTTTAATGGTTCTTTAAAATAGCTTGCTAGTTTGGTGAGCATTCTTCCTGTAATGTATATTGTATGCAATTCAGAGAAGATTACCTTTAAACTAAATATTATATTAGAGATTGCTATGCTACTGCTTTAACTATGTTGGGTGGTAAGTTTTACCACTGGGACCGTCAGAATGTGACCATTTTATTGTTTCACTGATAGTTTGATTTATATGTATCTAGCATGAACATACTTCCAGACTATCCTTTAAAAGGGTCTACTTCTAATCGCAAACCCAAAACTGAACTAAGATGTTGCTTCCTTTTGGTTGTTGGATATCACACATGCACACACACATGAATCTAAATAGTAAGAAAGCAAGAAAGAACAAGAGTATTTAAAGTGGTTTGGTTGATGTGAGCAAGAAAGAACAGGAGTATTTAAGGTGATTTGGTTAATGTGACCTACATCCACTATGCTACAACTAGAGTTTATATGTTATTAGGTGGTCAAGTAACTATAAGTACACAAGAATCTATTTATAAAGACTAATCTAGGGTTAACATTTTTATAAAACAATAAACTTTACTTAAGCAAATGTTTCAAAATTACTAATCCTGTAGAGGCTAGGGCCAGGTCTCTCTAAGCCTCCACAAACCAGACTACCAGAGATTGGTTTTGTGGGTTTATGTAAAGATTGACTGAGAAAACATTTTGTGAATCTGCAGATATGCTCAAATCAGATCTGGCAGCAGTTAAGATTTTTGTGGCATATAACTTAGATGATAATACTATTGAATTTGGTTTTAAAATCTTTGAGGCGTTTAGGCCTCAAAATCTTAGGTGTGCATGAGGCATAAAGTGAGACCTCACGCACGCGAGAGGTTGTTCCATATACAACAAAATAAGTTTGATCTACAACCATAAGTTGCATTTGTTTCATCCTTTTTATATATTGGGCTTTTTTTTTATCATGTAAACACTCTGAATCTCTTAATCTCATTGGTTGTTTCTACACATCACCCTCCTACATATTTTGATCTTGACCATTATTGATAAATATTAACCTAGATGTGTATGAATGAGGCGCTGCCTCAAGGCCCTGAGGAGTTTCTCTGCAATAGTCTGCATGCGTCTCAGCCTTAGGCTCGCCTAAGGCACTATTTTTAAAACTAAGCGATTGAATAAACTTCACTGTGGAGATAATTCATGCTAACTGAATCATGCATCATAAAGAATTTAGACGGCAGTCATCTCCTATATTCTAGCAAGGCCCTTCTTACTGATAGTCAGAGCTCTGCAACTATTAATGTTTATAAACAAATGGTATATGAACTTTAATAATTAAAAGACCTTCTCATGTTTCTTTCCCGTATTTATTTTTGCATTGAAGATTTTATCAATGCTGCTGCTTTAGAATACTGAGAGCTCTAGTGACCTCTACAACTGTTAACAATGTATAAATGCATGGCTTATGAGGTTTAATCATGGTTGTAAAAATCCCCGACTAGGCCGATTAATCGTTAGTCCCCTAAGGCCGACTAAGCCCGACTATCCGATTAGGCCCGACTATCCGATTAGGCCGATTAGTTGGCCGATTAATTCCGAATAATCCTGATTAATCTCTAGTCCCTACCACACCGACCGACTAGCGACTAACGATTTCTACAACATTGGGTTTAATATCTAATAGACTTCTGCATGCTCATCTATCCTTCACTTTTATATTTTTTCAGTGAAGATTTTATTAATGTTGCTTTATCATTTTTTGCTTTTGTGTTGATATTAGAGCTGATAGTGTTAACTACCATTAATGCTATGGCCTATGCAGAATAATGTTTTGCTATGTTTCACCAAACATTGAAATTCTATACTCAACATGATAAAAGGAAAGACCCTACATGTTTCAACTTTCTATGGAACAGCATGGTATCATGATCTATAGTTTTACTAGTAGGTATCTTAATCCTATATGTGAGCTTCCGTATTTGATTCAAGCTTACTGCTGCTGCTTTAACCTCACTTGTCTGAAAAAGGTTTTTTTGACATTGAATAAATATTTGGACGTTTGAAATGTCTTGAACCGATAGCAACACTCACTATTTGCGTTCACATCTATTGATGATAGCATTTAGTAAAACAACTGCCATCTCTTGGTTGTCGAATGTCAATGCATAAGATCTATCTTAATAATAGCTTAAGACTTCAAGCTATTTGAATTTTGACTCACAATGTACCTTCTGTAATGTATATATGCGTGGACCCTTAAGGGGCAAAAGTAAAAGTGCACTAATTTTAACGTTATTTTAATTATTTTGTGAAAGTAACGTTAAAATCATTGGGATGATCAACTTCAAACGATAACTTTGAGCCGGGGACTCTTTCGGAGCAGCCTCTCTATCCCAATTGGGATAGGGGTAAGGTTTGTATATATCCTTCCCCCCCAGACCCTACTAAAAGTGGGAATATACTGGGTAAGGTTGTTGTTGTAATGTACCTTCTGTAACTCGCATGGGTTTCAAAGAGTATTTGTTTTTGCTTAAGCATACTATCTATTTTACCAACTGATGCCTTTTTGATCTATGTAAATTAGATGAAATATCTCAATAATCCAATGAATGAAGTTAACGGCTCTTGTTTTGGAATTCTGAATAGGATATAGGAGGGTGTGATATTCAAAAGCAGGAGATACGTGAAGCTGTTGAATTACCTTTGACTCATCATGAGTTGTACAAGCAGATAGGAATAGATCCTCCTCGTGGGGTTTTGCTCTATGGTCCACCTGGCACTGGGAAAACCATGCTTGCCAAAGCAGTGGCAAACCATACTACAGCAGCCTTTATTAGAGTAGTTGGCTCAGAATTTGTTCAGAAGTATTTGGGCGAGGTATATGTACCAAAAATGAGAAGTGTTTATTGTTATTATTTTATTTTTATTTGCGTTCGAAAAAACTAGGTCTGCTATAGTTATTTTCTTATATTTCATGGTTGATGTAGGGCCCAAGAATGGTCCGTGATGTGTTCCGCCTTGCCAAAGAAAATGCACCTGCAATCATATTTATTGATGAGGTGGATGCAATTGCTACTGCCAGGTTTGATGCCCAGACTGGGGCTGATAGAGAAGTGCAGCGAATTCTCATGGAACTATTAAATCAGGTGAGCCAAAAGGGCCAAATATCTATCCTCCATTGATGTATGCTTAATATTTAACTTTAAATTTGGTGGTGTTAGCTTCAAATTTTATGTCTTATTCTTCTCAATTATATTGGATTTGTTCAGATGGATGGATTTGACCAAACTGTGAATGTAAAGGTCATAATGGCAACTAACCGAGCCGACACTTTGGACCCTGCACTACTCCGTCCTGGCAGACTTGACCGAAAAATTGAGTTTCCTTTGCCCGATAGACGACAAAAGAGGCTTGTTTTTCAGGTGCGATGCAAGATTTTCATTCTTATGTCCAGCTAAAAGTGGCAACTTTGATCCATTTATTTGTGGATGGGTCGATTTGGATAATGATTCAAACAATAAAAAAATTTACTTAAAAAGTAAACATGTCAGGTTGAGAAGTGTTGTTGCCAAAATGTATTTTAATGCCTAAAGTCTGTTAAAACATTCTCTCTTTGGTGACCATGAGAACCTTCTGATGGTATACTCATGGGACCTCACCAATACTCTTTAATGGGCTTAAAGGTAGAAAACCAGTGAAAGCTGGATTCATACCCAAGACCTATGCTATAGAGACTCAAGCACTTCCTAAATCATATTATACAAAACATTTGGCATTTATTGAAATAATATCATTTTTGTAATCATGTTGACATTTTACCTGCCACTGCTAAAAGTATTTTATTTCTCAATTCATGTTTTTCTCTAAGTGTTGTCTAAAGGTGAAACTACTGATGTCGTAGGTTTGCACCGCTAAAATGAATCTGAGTGACGAAGTGGACTTGGAAGATTATGTTTCTCGACCCGACAAGATCAGTGCCGCTGAGGTAACCTTTTGTTTCTAGAGTATTTACAGGTTTCGTTTCTTTGCTTTATCATATGTTTGTTGCCTACAGATATCAGCAATTTGTCAAGAAGCAGGTATGCATGCAGTGCGCAAGAACAGATATGTTATTCTTCCTAAGGACTTTGAGAAGGGATACAGGACCAATGTAAAGAAGCCTGATACAGACTTTGATTTTTACAAGTAATTCACTTGAACCGTTTCCGCTAATTAACCGGTTTATGATTAGAGTTATGTTCAAGAGCTTTGAATCCTAGGGTTAGAAAATTATTTATGAATTTGCTGGATCAACTGTCTCTTGTTTAGGATTTAAATATGTTTTTAACCATTTTCTGTCTTTAATTTTGTCATTTTGACACAATTTATTCTATGGTATTTTTTGGTAACAGCAAGAATATGTTACCAGAAAACTCAAGAGACACTCGTTATCAACGAGGTGAGATAAGATAAAACACAGTTTGTAATCGACATGTGACTTTTAAGGGTTAAAGTTTAACCTACAGACGCATCTTTTATGTCTATTTATGATTTTTGTTTCTTTATTTTACAAAAGTAAATTGATTGTAGGCCTAAAAGATGTGTCTCAATATGTTAAAAATGAGATTTAGACACGTCGCAAAAACTAAAGGAAAAGATGAGGAGAGAGAATTACGTCAAAACCCTTGGTTTTTAAGTTATAACTTATAAGCTGAAAGATCAATACAAACTTAACCTTGTGACCTTGTTGATAGAGATGGGTAAAAAAGGGTTCTTGAACTGGTCCTATTTGAACTGGCATGTATAGGCATTTTTGGTGGTTTGCCCGCCTCTACTTGTTGAAGACAAATGGATAGAGATAGGAAAAAAAAACCGGTTCAAGAACCAAAACTGATTTCCTAAACCGGAACTAATTGCCTAAATCGGAACTGGTTCCACCTTTACCCGACAAAAATCCAAAACGGAACCGATTGGTACCGAAACTAGTTAAAAAAACGGTTTGCCCACATCTACTTGTTTGGTTAGTTTTAAAAGTTGATGGTTTGGTTTTACGGTTTGAGTATACTAAAAAATGAGCGGTTTGGTGCGGTTTACGATTTGCATTTTTACTAAACAGTATAAATAGGAATGGCAATGGGTCAGGTTTGGGATGAGTTTGAGTACTCCTAGTCCCATACCCGTTTATAAAAGTATGTCCAATACCCGTCCCAAAACCCATCGGGTATTTACCCGTCGGGTATCGGGCATCCCAGCGGGTTTGGGGTATCTTGACAGTTTTAGCAAAATATAGTTGTTGATAATAACTGGCTTAAAAAACGTCGGGTATCGGATAACTAATAATAAATTTATTTTTTTATAACAAAAAACTATATGTTAAATATGCCAAGAACAAACTATTAATATATCAAATAGCATGAAATTTCAAAATGTCATAAATTGATTACCATCGTTTAAAATAAACCAAAATATAGCAATCATTAACAAAATGGTTCAAAAAAAATATTGCAGTTGTCACAAAAAAGATAAAAAAAGAAACAAATTCTATGAATAATTTCTAAAGTTCAAAAAGAATAAAAAATAAACAAATTCTATCTACTTCAAATGTATTTAAATGGGTATTTATAGTCGGGTAAACGTGTATATATAATCGGGTAATCGAGCCGGTAAACGGGTATATGAACAAATCCCAAGCCCGTCCCATACCAGCGAAAATTTGAAAAATTAATCCCAAACCCAGCCCAATACCTATCGGGTTTTGGGAATACTCGTCTCATATGTAGTGGGTTTCGGGTAAACCCGTCGGGCGCAGGTTTTTTTTGCCATCCCTAAGTATAAACCGCATCAACCGTATACACACACACAAACAATTATTTGTTTATGAAAAGCGTAGATATATGTATGAAACAGAGTTCGAAAGTTATGAAGATCAGAACCATTCGAAATAGAGTATGACTTTAAAATTTACCATAGATCATTATAATAGATCATGACTTTGCCTAATATATCATTACTTTTTTAAACTAGTTTTGTTATTTTGATAATGATTGGCTTTGAGATTATGATTTTCGACTTTTGAAATATGAATTTGAAATGGATTATGATCTCTTGCATTATTATATTAACCTTCCTCTAATGTTTATATTAAAACTGTGAAACCGTAAAACCAAACCGTCAATACCGGTCGGTTTGATTTACCCAGCTTACATAGTTTGGTTGGTTTGGTTTGTCATTTTTTGAAATCACAGTTAGTGGTTTGGTTCAAAATTTTTTGTAAAACCGACCAAAACGTGCCGCGAACATTCTTCGTCTTTCATAACCTAATGAAAATGTTAAATGTGCCTAAATTTGCGCCGATGAATCAACCAAAGAGACCTTTGGAAATTTGGATGATGACTATGTATGCCTCTGGTGGAGTTTAGGTTGATTTTTTGCAACCAGGAATATGTGTTTCGTTTGAAAGAAAACGTAATTATATTTCTCATGTTGTTCAAGTCGCTTAAAAAATTCTTGCATTTAAAAAAAATTACAATAATAACAATCAGTGGCAAATCCAGAATTTTTAGTGAGCGGGGGCCAAAATAAACAAAAGAGAGCGGCACAACTATAAAAAATGTATGAACAAACTACTTAATACAATAATGATAACTATATAATATTAATGTAGTTATAAATCTACTGCTGAGTTTAGTAAAAACAATACAATCTTCACATTACAAATTTGGCTCTAATAAATATTTAATTATCTTTATTTCCAAGCTTCTAAACTTCTAATAGTTAGGGGCCTATCAATTGGGTTTTAAAATAAGATTGGAGGTCTAAAAAAAATGTAAAGAAAAATTTTGTTTTTCAGAAGTGTTTTAAAAGAAAATATGAGCTCATTATGAAATTGAGTGAGGGCATTTCCACCCCTTTAGCCATGAATGAATCCGCCCCTGATAACAATATACGACCCTCTAATGGTTTTGAATTTAAAAAAATAATAATAATAAACAACTTTAAATGATATTAAAATTAGATCCGTCAATTTATGATTTTATCTTGAATAAATTATGACGTAGAATCAAATAAAAACATATTTTGCTTCAAAAAAAAAATAACTATACGTGAGTTGGATTTTTATTTGTTTGTGTCGTATTTTGTTTATTTTTTATATTGAATTTTTGTTTTATTAATTTTAGAGTAAATTGTATTTGTAGTGGATACATATTTTGTATCATTGTTAATAGCATATTTTAGGTTTCATTTTTTTTATATATATACTTTAAAATCATCCTTTACACCCTCTCATCCTAAAGTTTCACAAACCCACAACTTGTTAAATTATAATTATCAAAAAACGTAAATTCATTCATTTGAAAGAAAAGACACCTATAATAACTTAAAAGCGAAAAAATTACATAAATAAAACTAAAATTAAAAAAACGAAAAACTTAAAATTTTCAAGGCCAACCTTCCTTCTCCGTTAATTCTTATTAACGTTCTAGCATAAATGACATGTTTTGTGAATATCAGCATAGGGAATTAGACGAAAATTTTAAAATTATGGTCTTTACATTTTTCCCGCATCATATCTATTGCTAGTTATTTTTTTATTTATTATTCCGTCACTTCTTCTTAAAAGTTTGTTTTTTATTTATTTATTTATTTATTTATTTGTTTCAATGTTATTCGTAAGTTTGTAAATGGCACGATATCCACCAAACTCTCCTTTTATTTGGTAGACGACTCGACCTATTTTTTTTC
The DNA here is from genome assembly GCA_009363875.1 of Mikania micrantha. Lineage (NCBI taxonomy): Eukaryota > Viridiplantae > Streptophyta > Magnoliopsida > Asterales > Asteraceae > Mikania > Mikania micrantha. The sequence continues at coordinate 20,691,150 of CM018688.1, forward strand.
TTTTGCTTTGCAACAAAGTTGGCGTGGTCTTCTCATTTGGGTCGTTTGACTCGTTAAGATAAAAAATTTTGCTTATTAAGCCTTGCATTGAGCTTGTATAATTTCCCAACTTTTAAGATTTTGTTCTTTATTGGCTTGAGATTGCTCCTCAAACTCGAAACCCATCAACGGAACGGGTTCTCATTTGGAGTGGTTTCTCGCAACCTCCCATGACGACAAATGGGAGAAGCCATTCTTGTCATATATACACATGTAACTTTTTAGGACGGCGTTAATATTATCTATATCCGCAATTCTGCCTATCTGTGATTGATAACAAAACAATAAATAACATTTAACAAAACATTAACAAGATATAATAACAATTAATAAAAATTAACAAAATATGAACAAAAAGAAAAACTTAATACCATTTAAATGTAGATATCATTCAACCTGCTTATCTTTGCATTTGAATCCTTCCATATGAAATTGAGTTGGACAACGCTTCGATTGGTTCCACTAAATTTTGTTGAAGTGTTCACGATGCTTACACTTAAACGAGTCTCATCTTTGTTAATTTCTGACTTTTTTTTTTTTTGTATTTGAAAATATAACACCAGGCCTTGGATAACGCAACTTCTTCATCGTCCCATCAAGGCACTCGATTCGCCTATTTCAAGAATTTTGATATAGATATAGCGAGGGTCTTGTCATTATCATCATCATCATCATCTTCTTCTTCTTCTTCTTCTTAACTTCAATTTCTATATACTTATCCTCCTCATCATCCGAGCCAGAATTAAAATAGGTTGTGTTACGAAATGATTAATGTTGATAGTGTGGATGTGGGTCACGGTACTTGTAACGATCAATGGTTGGTTATTTGGTTGAATGAAAAGTAAACTGATGAGACGCAAGTTAGATATACATTTTAGGGAGGTAGCATTTTCTTTGACTTGGGTAAAGAATGTTTATCGGTTTATCCTTCTAAACCTCACACTTGCTAACAAATATGTTTTATTTGCATTGAAACCTCACCCATACTTGCATATATGGTTTAATCCGAACCGTTTATTCAACTTTCTTTTTTTTAAAGGCTCAAACTTTCTATTATTTACTCAACTTAAAAGTTAAAAGAAATATATTGGAAATTATGAAATAGACCCAAAATATTTTTGAATATTGTAGATGAAGTCATGATGGTCAAAGACTCAAAGGTCAAAGTCTGGTCAATATAAGTATCGAGGAGAAATCGGCAAGAGAGGAAAAAAAAAGGGGGCTGTTAGGGAGACACCCGACTGGATCCTCGGACACCCTCAATACGGCCCGTAAAGCCCTTTACGGGTCGTATTGAAACGAATATTTCTGACAAAATCTGACACGTCAAATCATAGGGCTGACGCAGACTGACACGCAGTACATACGGCCCGTAAAGCCCTTTACGGCCCGTATTGAACGCCAATAATTTGAGCAGCGCAAATTATTTGACATAACGTAATAGATGTATGCGTAAATTAATCGTTTGATATATATCTTCATAGCATACGTTATAATGCAATACTTGAATCAAAAAATAAAACGCAGACAGGAACAATTTGATTTTCTAAACAATTAGGTTTTGGGGTTCTTTAACAAATTCAAACTCGTAAAGGTTTAACAATGTCGATGGGAGGCAACAACTTCGGTGATGAATATATGTGTGTCTATGAAACTGATCAGGTAACAAAGTTATTCGTTTAACGGTTGTTAGTTTATAAAATCTTATACATTTTTTTTTCAGGTTTTTGCCGGTGTTGATGAACTTGTTGATTGGGCGATTGCTAGAGGGCGTGAAAATGGTTATGTGCTAGTTAGACGACGAAGCAAAACTAATGCAACCGGTGTAGTTATAAAAGTGTGGCTTAAATGCGATCGCGGTGGCGTGTATCACGGTGAACCAAAAGCTAGACGTACTGGTTCAAAGAAGACTGGGTGTGAATTTGAGCTGATTGGTAGATACGAGAGAAGTTGTGGTGGTTGGAAGTTGCGTGTGGTCAATAATGAACACAACCACCTAGCGGCTGAACAACTAGGCGGTCATCCATATGCGATGAGATTAAATGAAAATGAAACCCGTCTAGTTGAGCAACTGTCAAACCAAAACATGTTGCCCCGTGATATACTTGCAGCTGTAAAGGACCAAAACCCCGATAATGTTTCCAACCTCAGAAATATTTACAATGCGCGACGGAAGTCTCGTATTGGACAAAACACGGGGGAAACTCCAATTCAGGTCCTTTTTAGCACATTGCAAAGAAATAATTTTATTTACCAAACGCAAGACGATGCGTCGACAGATGTCGTGGAACAGATTTTTTTTATCCACCAGACATCTTATAATATTTGGCGAGCATTTCCTCATGTCTTGTTAATTGACACAACTTATAAAACGAACAAATACAACATGCCATTTGTTCAAATAGTTGGTGTCACATCAACACACAAGACATTTAGTGTTGCACATGCGTTTATAAGTAAGGAACGTGAAGAGAATTTTGTCTGGGTGTTACAAAACCTAAAAGATACACTTCAACAGTGTATGGAACCACGCGTTATTGTAACCGATAGAGAATTGGCTCTTATAAACGCATGTAGAAGAATATTTCCTAGTGCTGCCCAATTACTATGCAGGTGGCACATTTTTGAAAACATATCCAAACACTGCAGGCCTAGTTTTTCGCAATCAGACTGGCAAAAGTTTGGATATATGTGGTCGGTTGTGATTGAATCTGCAACTCCCGATATCTACGAGTATAATTATAGCCGACTACATGAATGGTTATGGACATCTCATCAGAGTAATGTTCTATTTCTCATTTTTAATTGTATTTGAGTTGTATGAAACGTATTAATATGTGTTTGTTTTTTAGGGGTTATCGGATATTTGCAAGTAACATGGTTGCAAAAATACAAGGAAATGTTTGTGTCTGCGTGGATAGACAAAAACCGGAATTTTGGTCAACGAACCACCAACAGAGTTGAAAGTCAACATTCTCTATTAAAGAAAAGTCTCCATGCAACCAACAACACGTTAGACAACATTGTTGGGCATGTCATTCAAATTGTTAAATCGCAAGCAGAAGCTATAAATGAAAGCTTTGAAAGAAGCAAAATATTTCGTATGGCACATCACAACGATGATCAATTTGAATTGTTAAAAGGGAATGTATCTCATGTAGCTTTAGATCTGTTGGTTGGTGAGAAGGCAAAAATTCAGATGTTGATAGCATCAAATTCATCTTGCGGTTGCCATCTCTTCACGAGTTGTGGATTGCCATGTGCTTGTCGTCTATTGAATAGTATGAATTAATTAAATTTAATTATATATTTACCTATTATTTATGTATAATCATAATTATTATTTTTATTCTTTTAAAACAGATGCTAAAGTTACACTGGATGAGGTAGACTTGTTTTGGCGTAAGCTTGATTTAAACCCGTCGTTAGTTAACGAGGATGAAGGTGCTGATATTGATGCGCAATTGGATCGGGTCATACAACATATCAAGCTTCAACCAAATCCAGTTAAAAAGAGTATGATGTCAAAGGTTTTTAGTGCGGTTTTCCCATTTAAATCAATGAAAAAAGAACCCGTCGTGCAAACTAACACTCGAGGGCGACCAAGTTTAAAGACACAACAAAAAAAACAAGAGCCTGCCCGACATAGTTCATTCACAAAGCCAAAGAAAAACAAGAAGGATGATTCAACGGTCACACACGATAGTCAATTGCAGCGTGCTAATTCGTATTCTTCAACGACAAGAATGCACGATTCTTCCGGGTTTTCTCAACCACAAGACGGGTTTTCGCAACCAACTGTTGGGTTATCGCAACCAGCATTTGACATCCCGGTACATTTAACTGATAACAAACTTTACAATTTTAACTGGTTTAAGGATCACATTCCTGACATCTTCTACCCATACATATCAAGAATACAAGACGTTGTTCCAGACGGAAACTGTGGCTTTCGATCTCTGGCTGTTGCATTAGGACTTCCGGAAACAGAATGGTTAACTATTCGTCATGCACTCCTGACTGAGAGTATCCAAAATGCAAACGTGTACATTAACGTCCTCCTTGGTGTTTTTGACGAAATTCAAGAATCCTTGAAATGGTCAAAACCTGAATTTGCTCCAAGACGTTATTGGATGCAAATGCCGGAGACCGGACTTTTGATTGCAAATGCGTTTGGTGTGATAGTGGTTTTTATAAGCTTAGGCGCTTCTGCAACGATTTTCCCGCTATGGACGTCGCCTGAATTTCTCCAACCACATCGTATTGTGTCATTCGTATTTGTTAACGATAACCACTTTGTAATGGTTGAACTTACCGGAGATTATCCAATGCCGACACCAAGTTGGTATTGGTCAAGATTCAAAAGTCAAGACGCCGCAGCCTGGGAAATGTGGTACAAGCAACGCCTTGATTCGTATACCAATTGGTTGGAAAGCCGTCGACAACCACCGGGTTTTGTAGATTTAGACAAGTACGGATTGTAACTCGCAAATATATGTATTTAATCATTTTGTTGTTCTTTATAATAAATAATAAATAATAATAATAATAATAATAATAATAATAATAATAATAATAATAAATAATAAATAATAATAAATAATAATAATAATAAATAATAATAATAATAATAATAAAAATAAATAATAAATAATAATAATAATAATAATAATAATAATATTGAATTTTTATATTTATTTAAAAACTATACGACTCGTATCCTGCTTTACGAGTCGTATAGGGTTTGACTATATTAACAAACAACCGAGCACAACTCGTATCTCATACCACACAACTCGTAAAGCCGGTTTTCGCCACCCTCTCGACGATCGACGCTTGCCACACTCGAAACCACGCTTGCCACACTCGGATTTGGACTCTCCGACGCTTGCCACACTCGAAACCGTAAGTTTTTAAACTTTTTGAAGTTTTTTTCGTAGAAATCTTTAATGGTAAAGTAGTTTTTTAGGTTTTTGTAGTAATAGATAGTGATGTAGATGTAGGATTGGGTTTCGTTGCTTCAGATTTATTTTTTTTCAAAAATTCTAGAACTATACGGCCCGTTAAGGGCTTTACGAGCCGTAAAGTTCTAACAGAGAAGACGAGCAGGCTTTCTCGATGAACTATACGGCCCGTTAAGGGCTTTACGGTTCGTATAGTTCTTGAACTTTTTTTTTTAATTTACTTTTTAATAATAATATTATTAGTATTATTATTATTATTATTATTATTCGTATTATTATTATTATTATTATTATTATTATTATTATTATTATTATTGTTAATGATTATTATTATTATTATTATTATTAGTATTATTATTATTATTATTATTATTGTTAATGATTATTATTATTATTATTATTATTATTATTAGTATTATTAGTATTATTAGTATTATTATTATTATTATTATTATTATTATTATTATTATTATTATTATTAGTAGTAGTATTATTAGTATTATTAGTATTATTAGTATTATTATTATTATTATTATTATTATTATTATTATTATTATTGTTAATGATTATTATTGTTATTATTATTTGTCTAACTTTGCAGATTATGCCTCCGCGTAGACGACCTCGTGAGCCGTCGAGTTCTAGTTCATCCGAGGAGGATCCGGATATGATCCTGGATCCCCACATGTTGCTGCAGTTCCCACCGGGCACTGAGGCGCACACGCGCCTCAAACGCTTCATTGGTATGGAGATCGTCGAGCCGCGGACGATAGATTGGAGTATTTTAGCCACGCTTGGCGCTACTGAGCGCGCCACAGCGATTATCGGAGCGTCGGGTCCGTGGCGACGCATGATGGAGATGGGCGGCCTCCCGGCTTATCGAGAGATTGTTCTCAAGTTCCTGTCCACATTCGAGTTCCTAGCTGATTATTTTGCTGGCTTTATTAGCTGTAAGGCTACTGGAGCTATTACGTGTGGCTCTTTTATCACACGTATAGCTCGACGTATCGGTCGTTTTTCGGCCGATATTAGAGATAGCATGACCGTGACTTACGCCTCGACACTGCTGGGGCGTAACACGGTCATGCTAATGGGTATAGCGGCCGACTTACCCCGTGTGGGTCTGCGATGGTCGCTGGATCGGCGCACAGAGTGGGTGCCGCCAGTCCCTGGTCCACAGCAGCAGCCGGGGGCACAGCCGCATGTACAGGAGCCCCCAGCAGACCAGGATCAAGCAGACCAGCCACCGCCACCGCCACCGCCACCAGCACATCATGTCGTTGTTCGTCAGCCACGACTGCATCCGGCTGACGCGGCGATCTTACGCGACCTTGTTGGAAGCGTACGCGACCTTTCTGGAAGCGTACGCGACCTTTCTGGACGCGTTGATCGCTTGGAGGGGATGATGCGGTGGATGACGGAGCGTATGGCGGCATCTGCTGGCATGGATATTCCCGTCTTTCCAGGACCGGGACATCATCAGGATCCTGGTGGTCATGCTTAGTTATTTTTTTTTTATTTTGTCTTTTCTTTTTTGGATTTTGATGTATGGACACTACTTTAGCATTCGATGTATGTATTTTTATTTTGTATATATGTTGTGTATGACGTGATTGTTTGTTTTATCTTTTATTATATAATTAAAAAATGTGCGTGATTGTGAAATGAATAATAGATAGTTAACAATTTTTCTTAAAACCGTTTAACGTTATTTATATTCTGATAACTATTGTTTTAAAATTATTAAACACAATTACGTTAAAATAATTTTCAAACAAAACATTTAAATTTACGAAAATCATAACTAATTATGTTAAAAAAAATTGTTATTTATATTTAAAAGTCACGATGTTAAAATATTTTTCAAACAAAACAAATAGGCAAAATAATTAAATAATAACGTTAAAATACTTATTATTTTACAACAAAACGATTAAAAATGGTTACGTTTTTTTTTTAAACAATTAAACGATATTATAAGTTACTTAAACACGTACCGTACGTGTTGCATTTAACAAATACCGGATTTCAAAACAAAGTACGATTATACGCTATTATAAACAGATATTATTTATAACTTAAAAATTAAATAACTAGACGATATGATATAACAATTAACGTTAAACGCGTACGTATACCGGAATTCAAACAACGTGCGGATTTTATAACACGTATATATAATAATATATATATCATATGTTTAATATATAACGTTAAAAACGTACGTATAGCGATTAAATATAATTACGTTAAAATATATGTTTTAACCATTTAAAACAGTTAGACAATTACAATGTTTCAAATAAGTTAAACACGTACGTATATCGGGTGGAAAAACAAAACTTATTTTCTTTTCAGGTTTAAAAACGAGTCGTATAGGCCTTTACGGCTCGTATTCAGTTTTCAGCCGCCAGACATCTCACTGACATTTTCTGACACTCTCTGACGGCTTTACGGCCCGTAAAGCCCTTTACGGCTCGTATAGATAGGGTAGGTGTTGACTGATCCGTAGTGGGTGTCCAAATAACGCGCCCCAAAAAAAAAGGCTTGTATCTCATGACAACTGTATAGAGATTCTTTTTTTTTTTTTTTTTTCTCCTCATTTTGTTGGCGTCCTGTTTTTTTTCCTTTTTTTTTATTAAATTGTTTTAATTTTAATAACAATAGTTTACTGTTTTTCACACTATTTGAATCTTATATGAAATAAGGCATACATATAAATTATGTTTAATTATTCAAACTAAAAGTTTCAACTAAGTTACAAGGGTGTTCAACGAATCGAATTTCGAATAACTCGAATCGAATAATTTTGAATTTTAAATTTCGAGGAGGATTCATATTTAATTCAACTTCGAAATAAATTTGAATAAACTAATTCGAATTCAATATCAAATTCAATTCTATTCGAATTCAAATGTTGAATTCAAATCGAATTTGAGTTTATTCGATTTAAATTTACCTAATTGAAATTTTATTTACAAACTTAATGCTAACTATAGGGCTGACAATTTCAGACACGAACCTGTTAACACGACACGACACGACACGAAATTAACAGGTTTCGTGTTTAGCCTTAACAGGTTTCGTGTCTTTAATAGGTCGACACTTTTAGACACGATATAAATCGTGTCTTAACAGGTTAAAACACCTGTTAACCTGTTAGGATTTGTTTAAAAACCTGTTAATATTTTTCTAGTTATTAAATATATTAGCAATATAAAATATAAGACACCCCATTTGGTCATTCCCCTTACGCTGTGTTCCCGTCACCCACATTTCGTTTGGGAACCCTAAAGTCATAAGCATTCCAGATCGCCATTTCCATTCTTCACCCCCTTCGATCGAAGTTCTCCGGTTGTCCCCTACCGCCGGTCAGCCAATCCACCATCCTCCGCCGTCTCCTCCATCGATTGAAGCCTTACCCATCAGTCCCCTCCTATGTGGTACCTCCTTCAGTCGCGACACCTCCTAACGGCGCCGCACCTCCTCCGGTTGCTGCATCTCCTACCGACGCCGCACCTCCTCCGGTCGCTGCATCTCCTACCGATGCCGCACCTCCTCCGGTCGCTGCATCTCCTACCGACGCCGCACCTCCTCCGGTCGCTGCATCTCCTACCGACGCCGCACCTCCTCCGGTCGCTGCATCTCCTACCGACGCCGCACCTCCTCCGGTCGCTGCATCTCCTACCGACGCCGCACCTCCTCCGGTCGCTGCATCTCCTACCGACGCCGCACCTCCTCCGGTCGCTGCATCTCCTACCGACGCCGCACCTCCTCCGGTCGCTGCATCTCCTACCGACGCCGCACCTCCTTCGGTCGTTGTTGTTGGATATTGGTTGTCCGATTAACGATAAGTTCAATGTTGCTATGAAAGGTGATCCAAAGAGTTACACTTTGGAAGGCAACGACTTTATGTTTAATCGTTAAACATAATATACGATCACGAATTGTCGGTTTATCGAATTGACTTTTATTATTGTTGAAATAATAAACGGTGGGAATTAATTATAGAGATAATTAATTCATTAAACAAATAAAGTTTTGAACTTTATTACAAGGGATTGTTAGATAAATGTTAATTAACAAATTGACATTTAGTTAAAACTTTAAATATTTAATTAAATGTTACTAACTAATTGTTAGTTAGTAATATTGGAGAGTAGTAATTAAATTGTTTAATTACTTAAAGAGTTTAATCAAATTAAAAGAGTTTAATTTAAATTAAATGTGAAATAAAAAGGTGGGAATTCAATTTTGAATTGGTATTCTTAGATCCTAAAAAGGTGGATCTACTTTTGACTTCAAAAGTAGATCCAACCTCCCACATTTGATGATGAACTCTTTCACCCACTCTCTTTTTCTCTTGTGTGGTTGTCGCCACCCCTCTCCTTGGGCTGCCATTGCCGTCGCCCAACACCACCACCATTTTGGTGTTTCGGTCAACTAGCCGGTCGAGCCATGGGTTGCACCGTCGAGCCGAGCCGAGTCGTGGGTTGCACCGTCAAGCCGTGAACTGAATCGCGAGCCGTATTGAGCCGCATTTGGATTGAGTTCCTTTTATGATTCGTAGGACGAAATCGGGAACCGGGTGATTGTATAGAGTCAACTAGCGAGATCGTTGCCGATCCATCGTGTGGATTTGGAACCGCTTCGTAAAGGTCAATTTCTAAAACCCCCTATGGTTGTGTTATTTAATTTAATTGTTGTTTAAACGATTTGTAACTGGATCCTGATTTGGGAATTGTTTCGATTACGAATCGAAAGGTTATAAAATTTAAAAGCTTCCGTTGTGTCAGATCTGATCTGATAGTTTAATCCGGTTTTATGAAAACTGATTTTGTCAATTAATGCGATTAATTGAAATTGATTAAATGAAAAGTAACCTAGAATTCCCAACAGTTGTACCTCCTCCGATCGATGCTCCTCCTCCGGTCGCTGCTCCTCCTCTCATCGCCTCCTCCCAATCGACCAGGTATGTTCAAGTGTTAGATTTGGGAATTTGTTTGCTTGAACCAATAGGTATATTGTTTTACTTATCGTGTTCCTAAACAGGTCTTATCGTGTAACCTGTTTACAAACAGGTTTGTGTTTGTGTTCGTGTTTAAGAAAAATGACACGATTAGTTATCGTGTCGTGTTCGTGTCAACTCTTTTCGTGTTCGTGTCTTATCGTGTCACAGGTGACCTGTTATGCCAGCTCTAGCTAACTATAGTCATTCAAAATATCCAAATAATCAAAACATTAAACAAATAGTCTCATTATAAAGTTCATCTTTTATATATATTAATCTAATTGATATACATATACGAAAATCGATTCGACATTCAATATCAAACTTCGAATCAAATTCTAATGTGAAAATTCAAACCAAATTTCGAATTGGTAATTTTAGAATAGATTTCGAGCTTTTCTGAATACAATTCGAAAACATAACACCCCTAAAGTACCAACCAAATTAAGGCTATGAGATATGTGCGGGTTTGGTATGGTATATATGGTTGGAGGAGTAATGTGGGATTTTTTGTAAGGGAGTTCTTTTCTTTCTTTCTTTCTTTTTTTTTTAAATTCACTTGTAATCAATGTTGTACAAGTCGCTAGTCGGTCGATGAGGTGGGGACTAGGGATTAATCGAGATTATTTGGGATTAATCGGCCTAATCGGATAGTCGGGCCTAGTCGGCCTTAGGGGGCTAACGATTAATCGGCCTAGTCGGGGATTTTTACAACCATGCTTGTAATATTACAACGTCCATTTGTGGTGCACACATATAATGTATATATGTGTGAGCCATCAAGTGACCAAACTAAAATTACACTAATTTTAACGTTATTTTACTTATTATATTAAAATAACGTTAAAAGTGTTGGGATGAGTAACTTCAAACTATAAATATGAGCCAAGGACTCCTTCGGAGCAGCCTCTATATTCTAACTAGAATAGGTGTAATGTTTGTGTTCATCATTCCCCCAGATGATGGATGGGGTTTGGAATGATAATTATGTGTGTTAAATGTCAAATTTTATGCATGTTCATGTGATTGATTGGTTAGAATTAGATAACTATGCAAACTCGTGTGTTTGTAGGTTAAATGGAAGAATTGGGAGCTTTATGGAAGCATAAACTGATTGGAAATTGAAGTGATCTTGGACTTAAATGATAGAGGATCTCGAGACGAAGATTTGGGTTTTTACTGTGCGAAAAACAGACTTAAAATGAGAAAGATATGAAGAAAACAAGTTAGAAAGGAATCTGGCTAGATCATAGCCTACGGGCTGATCATAGCTTACTGCACTTTCTAACAGAATCTGCAGACCATAGCTTATGGCCAGACCATAGCTTACGGTCCTGACGAAGTCTGCACCTATAAAAACGTGATTTTTAGGGTTTTTGAGTATCTTCTCTTCTCCCAGTCAGTTCTAGGCGATTTTGGACGACCAAGGAAGCCAAAATCGAAGCTTTTTAGCCATTCTCTTCCATCCAAACATTGCCAAATCATCCCAATTGATGATCCAATTCAGATTTAAAGATCAATTCCAAGAGATGAGCGGCTAATTTCTGCGTGGTTTCCTCCGGGTGAAGGATTCTTGTAAGCGGGTGATTTAGATTAGTTTACTATTGTGTTTGGAACTAGCAATCTAAGCATTCGATGCTTTTTGCTTATCGTTTATTCATTTGATTGTAACGATTGGATTTTTATTCAAAACCTAATTCATTGTCTTTCAATTCCTGAGATTTCTAGCAATTAGGATATATTAGATTGTGAATGGGTTTTATAATATGCAATTGATGTTCATGTGATAATCTTCCATTGTTTTGCAATCGAAGCAAATAGTCCTTGTTCATCACAAACATTTGAATTTTCTAATCATGTCTATATGGTTGTTCCAACTTAGTAACTAATCTACTAATCTCACTTTGAATCTAAATCCCGGGGGAATCACCTTTTTCATTATTGTTTAAAACCATTTTAGTTAATTGCAACTGATTTTTAAGTTTAACAAACAAACCATTTAATTCAAGTTTACATTTTCCGTTTTAGTTAAGTTTAGGTCACGAATCAATTAATAAGTACACCATCCACAAAAACTCCTCGTGTTCGACACCCGACTTACCCTATCTAATAAGGTAACTGAGACTTGAGTTTTACTCTTATTTTTGACTGACACTTCAACATCGGTCACCAGACCCTACTGAATAGTGGAATATACCGGATAAGTTTGTTTGTTTGTTTGACTCGTAATATTACAATCGCTTAAAAATTACAACTATTCATAGTTTCATGAAAATATCAAACATTTAAATACCAGCTTTCAATTTGCTTGGTAAATGACTGTCAAGAAGTTAAGTTTCTGCTAGCCCTGGAGGTAGTTGTATGAGGTATCGCATGTAAGTAAGATTCAAGTGTGAAAAAGAACCAATATGGATCGACAGGCTTATGCCTAATGGTCCACTACGAGTGCAGTCAAGGCAGAAACTACAAAACGCTTTCTTGGCCTCATTCTTCACGCACAAAACTTGGTGTTAAAACAACAAAACCTCTATGGCCCGGATAGATATATTGTCTTGTCCATAACTAGTAAGACCTGCAACAGATAACAAACCGTCAGCTTCACCGCAAGAAAAGTTTCCTTGCCATTAGTCTCCGACGTGAGGATAAGTATGTGTTTGTGTGAAGTTAAGTATTGGAATGAGAGTGAAGTTAACCGTGTCTTACGTTGTGGCCCTAGTATTTATAAGGGAATGAAGGAGATGACTTCCTAGTCTTCCCCAACACCACTTTCTTTTTTGGGTAAGGGTGACAACCTTGAAGAGTTTCTTTCTTCATTTATGTTTATACCCTACTAAATGTTATCTCTTAGATTTTAGTCACCCTCTCTAGTCTGCAGAGTTGACTTCTTTTTAGTTACTTTTTATTCATGATTAATTTATATATCTATTGCCTTTAGCCAGATATGAGTTCCACTCCCCGATATGAACTTGGATCAAAAGTCAAAAGTTGCTTTTAATAATGGTCTAGATATGTTATCCTGCCATATTGAATGTTCTGTACGCTTACTAAAATGTTTCTATATGTACAGGACATATCATCGTCTATTATTATGACATCTCGCAAAATCCAGCTCAGCAATTCCTTTAATTTAATAATAGTTTATATTATTAGAATATAAGCGGCTGTAGAATTGGTTTAATATAGTGTGACACGTGACACAATAATGCAAACACAAACAAGCGCTATCACATCCCCAAATTTTCACTTGCAGTTCAGACTGTTGGATGTGACGTGACCATGATCAAAGCTCTTAATCATATAGAATGAACTCATACTACCTATTTGTTATATGTAACAGTTAGGGACATATAGGTCACAAGACGCAAACAAACGCGGCACAGGTGAGTTCATGACCCCCTTTTCTCTTAAGTGTTTATAAACTCAAACGGTGGGGAGGGGGGGGGGGAGATAATGCAAATACTTTTGGCAAACAACTTGGACAAAAGTTTTTGACAAAAATTTTGTACAAACCTTTAACAGCTATTTTGTACAAACCATTTGACAAACACATTTGATGAAGTATCGCGTAAACATTTGACAAGCATTTTTTTTACCAATATCTAGGTCAATGAATTGAACAAACATTTTGACCAACATATGGGTCAACGAACTGGACAAAAATTTTGACCAAAATCTGGGTCAGCACAACTGGGCAAACTTTATGAACATACACCGGGGTAACTACAACTGGGAAGGTTACACACAAAGTTACTTTGTCGAACATATTTTGATGTATTACTGGCTATGTTGTACAAACATTTTTAGTGTGCTATATCGCAGCAAAGTCCTCACACAGCCATACTGTTAGTTGAATACAAGTGAGGTGTTATTAGATAGTACTATTGGGTCTAAAAAAACCCCGCTCGACGACAACTCTAATTGGTGGTTAGGACTGGCGTAATATCGACCTATTGCCATTGTTTTGCTATAGACATGGCGGAGGCGTCTAGTAGTCTAGTTTCGGTAGTGGTGCAACACACGCACTCGGTAACTTGGGTCTACAACTTTAACATCTCCAGTATACGTCGCTTAAACATTTTACTGTTTACAATTTATCGTATAAACTGTTTACTACTTACCAACATTTAAACCTGTGAACTCACCAACTTTATGTTGACACACTTTAGCATGTATTTCTCAGGTCCTCAGCACGCTTAAGAGCATAGGATTGCACTTAAGGAACCTTAGGAAGAGACAAGCATGCATTAAGAACATTTGTGTGTCAGTTATGAAATGTGTAAACAGTTTACATTCATGAACAAGCTTCCCCGCTATTTTAAATTCCGCTGTGTAACTTATTTACTGATTTGGGATTTTTATGATAAATCCACGTATTTTAAAATGCAAATGCAAATGCATATAGAGTCATTTTATATGATTAAGAGCTTTGATCATGTCCACATCACACCCAGCGGTATGACACTGCAAGTGGTAATTTAGGGCTATAACAATTATGGTGTTACTCCCGCATCACTTGGAAACAACTCTCAAACTCTCTTTAACATTTGTGTTCAATGGACTACCTTAGTAGTCCAAATAATTATTGTTGTTCAAAAAGCTCGTGGTTCGCTAAAAAAAAAGCTCGACTCAAAAAAAGAAACTCATTTAAAACGAGCCGAGGCCGAGCCAGGGTTGGCTCGGCTCAAGCTCAGCTCGTGGCTTGATGCTTTGGCTTTGCTCGATTTATTATATATATATTAGATTAAATCTTGATTAGTAATTGCTTAAATTTTGATATTTCACTCATATTTCATACATTTACTTTTAAGCTTGAATCTTGATTTTGCCTTTTTTGGTTATTTCGTTGATAATTTATATAGCTTATTTGCATCATCAGACACGTGTTGCTTTTTGTATCAAAAGAATTGATACAAAAAATGATCAAAACATGAGAAAAGGTAAATATTTACAACGAGAACCAAAGTGAATTTTAATTTCTCTGCAATTAAATTCATGATTCATCATTATTTTACATTTTTCAATAATATAGAGCCTCTAAGTTTTTCAAAAATTTTATATGTAGTTTTTTATGTGTGTTCTGTAGAAAATAAGAAGATAAGAAAGACTCAAATAAAAGCTTATTCTTTTCTAATATTTATAGAAGGTTTGTGTTTATAAATCCATTAAAAAACTTTTAGTTTATATTGTTGGTCCTAAGCCCAGATAAAAGGAGGAGAATTTTTAACGTAGCCGTTAGTGAAGGTTCCCGAATTTTTATTCCGCTTAGGTCCCTCAAAATGGTTGACCGAGTCCTGTTTGTTTCGTATTTTACCTGTTTATTAATATTTTATCATCTAGATTATGCAATACAAGTATTTCTAACCTAAACTAATAAGTGTGCTATTTCATAGCCATTTTTTTAAAATCTTATATTAAATTGGTTACGTTAAAGATGATGATGATGGGTTTTTGAAATATAGCGGGAATAATAATTAAACGAGACAGGGAAACGCTAGGAGTGGTTTATTGTTGAATCAGGTTTATGTTATGTTATTATTCCAAAGCCAAAGGGCTAATTGCCATTTTTAACCACCTCTTCCCCACCACCTTCGGACCCTACGATATCATCTCCATCTCTAATTATTAATTAATATTATCAATCCGCTCACTAAATCCAAAAAAAAATAAATAAAATGCATATAACCTTTTATTTTTCTAATAATGTTAAAATAATAGGGACCCCATCGAATATTTAATTACATTTATATTAGTTATTTGTATTGTTTATTTAATTCAGGCGTCTATATATAAATTTAAATCAAATTAAATGAACAACTTAAAATAATTACTCATTTTAAATATATGGCATGTCTATAAAATTCTTGAGGTTTTCGGAAAAAATATATTTTGATGGTTTGAATTTGGTGATACTAACAATGCAAGAAAAAAAATATATATCATGTTAAAATTGATCGAGGGGGTACGCTTATGGCCATCTAAGAGGATGTGACTATGTGAGGGATGTGTGTGATACATGGTACGGTTTTTAATTTTTTTTTTCCAAAAATTTTAAATTTTATTTAAATATATTTTATAGATAAAATTATTTTACAAAAACATATCAAATTCGTAATAATAATTTACCATTCAAATTATTTTTAGATCCATTTATCCTATTTTAAAATTTTAAATCCATTATATAGAAGCTTATGAATCTTTAAACACATTTAAGACATTAGTATTTTATCTCAAATAATCTATTAATCTTTTAATCAAATTTAACAAATCTAAGTAGTCTAACTTTTCTGACTTTTTTAGGTATCTAATATTCATACATCACCTCCATCATTCATATATTATACTTAGGTCAAATAAATCACATTATACTCACGAAACTTTTTATTATACATACTTTTTTAATATTTTTGTGACATTAAACAATATACAAAAATAGTGTTATTGGTAAACCTGTGTAACA
This sequence comes from Mikania micrantha, assembly GCA_009363875.1. Classification (NCBI taxonomy): domain Eukaryota; kingdom Viridiplantae; phylum Streptophyta; class Magnoliopsida; order Asterales; family Asteraceae; genus Mikania; species Mikania micrantha. The sequence goes on from CM018688.1 coordinate 20,707,621, forward strand.
ATACTAATAACATTTTTTTATTCTTGAATTTCCCTACCCTATTGTTTCGGGTAAAAATTAACAAGATTAACTTTTAGCAAAACCGAATTAGAAAAGTGAGGTATTGTGTGTAACAAACAAATATATTGAATATACTGAATATATGTTCAGGATATCCCCGAATATCCCTGAGGATATTTGAATATATCAAACAGAAAAATAACAATACAAACGAGATTTATACGAGGAAAAGCCCTTAATCCCTTAGGATTGACGGCATAAAAACCTCAGGAGGTGACAAATGTCACTCTACCTAGTTTTATTAATAATCAGATTGAGATAATACAATACGAAGAGCACAATGTAATCGATGCTAAATCAGTGAATGTTGTGTGTTTTTCCAATAATCAGTGTCCTATATCGATTCATTGCCTCAATATTTATACTTCAAATCTATAAAAGACGTTTAACAACGTTCACAAGGTAGTTCCTATTATTTCGGCACGTTTCCATCATGGACGACTTCTTCAAATCACCCACTTCCCAAATTCTTCATTGTAGTCAAAGCTATTTGTCACATGCTTCCTTAATAATAGGACCAGTTAATATTCAACATACTAGTTCCTGAAATCTCGCAATAAACGTTAAACAACAAAGATAATTGTTAGTAATATCCATATCCCTGATCCCGAAATATCCTGGATCCTGAAATATCCCGAGTAGGAATATTTTGGCGCCTAACAATTGCCCCCAATTTTACAGTTTAATGGTTATAGCTGTAAAATTTTAAGATAATGTTTAAATTTCAAATTTTGAATTAACGGTTACGAAATTTAAGGGACGGTTAGATTGCGAGATGGTTACTGTGGAGATGTCAGAAATCTGCACATATAATGATCACATTATCCTGCTTTCAAATCACTTATCCTTTTTTGATCATCTTCTCCGGTAAGTTCTTCATTCCGAATCCTCTGTTTTTTCGATTTTAATTTAGTAAAATGTCAAATTCCATTTCTTCTTCTGAAGAAAGCAACTTCGTTGATCAAAATATATTACCATATACTGATCAAAATGCATGCAGCTTTGATGACGATCACATCGAAGTGATGCAAGTTTCTTAAGCTTTTCCTGAGGAAACCGTTTTTCGTCAATATGATCCTACCCTAAAGGCTTGAACCCGTGACCTTCCCAATATTGAAGTCACAGAGTACCTCTCCTCAACCACTTGAGCTAAGGATCATTGGTATATAACTTAATTAATGTGATATATTATTTAGGAAGGTTTATGTCATCATAGTTTGTTTATTTTTATGAAGAAACGAAATTATTTAGGATCTATAGATAATAATGTAGTAGTTTTTATTAAATAATTAATTATTGTTAGTTATAGAATTTGTACTTGAAATTATTTCCCTTGCAAATTTGTTTAATTAATCTACTATTTCTTTCATGATTTAGTTAATATTAGTACTATGACTTTGTTATACTAAAAATAATAATATTATATAATAATTGTTAGTTATTGAATTATATTTTATCTATTACTTTTTTTCTAAGTATTTTTCTTTTGAACGACCAAGCCTACTCTCTACCTAAATTGCACTATAATTACACATTTGCATATATTGAACTAGTGACTTCCAATTATAAGAGGCAAATTTTTACCAAATAGGCTAGTCTCACATTAGCATTCTAAGTATTTATTAGTTGTGTCATTTCACTTTGTTTGCATATATTCTGTGTATCATATTGGCGATTCAATCCTTGCAATATCTAAAAAGTAGAAAAACAAGAACGAAAGAAAACATCCAAGGTTTGTTTACAAGATAAAACACTCATTATTCTTTGACATTGATTCGCTCAATTATTTTATGGGCCCTAAGTAAAACAAAAAGAATCTAGGGCTCTTTGTTACAAACCATTCATGCATATTATAAAAGAATTTATTTAATTTTTTTTTTCTACAAAGCTTACAGACTAAAAAAACCCATAAGCCAATAAAACACAACTACATGCAAAAAAAATAATAATAATAAAAATAAAAATTGGAGGCCCTATATTTTTTAAGAGCTCTAAGCCCTTTCTTTAGAGGTAGGAAAAAAACCTGGAATAAGAACCGACAACCCGAACTGGAACCGGTCACACCCAAACAGATGGGTACATGTGGTTTCAGGTTCTCAGAGTAATAGTAACGGGGAACCGAAATCGGTTCTACCTTTACCTGGCCAAAACCAGAACCGTAACCGGTCAAAAATCGGTTGCAACTGGTAAAAAACCAGAACTGGTAAAAAAACGGTTTGTCCACCTTTACCTTGCTTGGATTACTTGGCCCATTAGACCAGCCCTTACATACTTACATTTGAAACGATCCCTCCGTAACATAGACTAGAGGTGGGCAAAAAACCGGACCTGAAACCGGAACCAACAATCCGAACCGGAACCGGTCATACCGAACCGGTGGGTACAAAACGGGTCCGGTTTTTCAGAAAAATCAGAACCGGAACCGGGAAAACCGGAACTGGTTCCACCTATACTCGGCCAAAACCCGAATCGGAAGCGGTCACAAACCGGTTGGAACCGGTTGAAACCTGGAACCGGGTATTGACTTTGTTGACCAAAACTGCAACTAGTTGAGACCGGAACCGGAACCGGTTTAAAAAAAACCCGATTTGCGCACCTCTAACATAGACAATGTTCCTCCCTATTTGCTCATGTTAACCAATACTTTTGAAACCACTTTGTAAATGAAACCAATATAGATGGGTCATTAATTTGAAAAAGAGCAGATCATTAACCTTAAGAACAAATGTTATGAAGGATAAGTTGCAACGTCTATAAGTGTTTCATGACATTGTTGAAGTCACCTTCAAACAGTCCTCAATATTTCTATGTTGTAAATATTATAATTTATAGCCTATTGTAGATAATGTAAAGATAGCAAAGGAAAGCACCCATGTGGTATTTGAAGAATTTAGTAAAATCTCCTAACGAAAATGGTAGGGGTTCAAACATCATTTTAAGCAAGGTAGTAAAATTTGTATTTTAAATGTAAAAATAATAATGAGAAAGAAATGGAATGGCAATTTGATTTTTTTCATACTTTTACTTTTAAACTGTTCTAAATCATATTCCACCTTGATCAATCGGGTTTAACCATATGATCTTTTATTTAAACGGCAAAACCTCTACCAGTACACATATAAGCTTCTATAATATAATTAGTAAAGATAGTATTGATTAGTAGTTTGATTCGGGTGGTGGTTGCTTCACTCATGAGTCATGAGAAACCAACAATTTAAAGCAAACTATGACAAGCCTACATTTTTTTACTAGAATACATTGGAATTAGGGTATTTATAAACTGTTAGAAACAAAAATCGCTAAATCATATTTCATTGAAATGAAAGCAAATCGGTTGACTTGTCACTACCACAAAAAACATGTTATCAAAAGTTGCTACTTAATATTCTTTATTTTCACAAATTACAATACAATTACATACAAAATTTTTGGAAAAAATTAACTACAGCAATAGCTATAGAATTTGCTACGCAGTTGCTATACATTACATACAATAAAATAGTATTTATCGTTTATCAAGCATCAAACGTTTTTTTTTATTTCAACTTTTGTACAAATTTATCATACATGAAATTTATACTTCTATTCCACAAACCTATATATATGCTATAAATATATTCGTGTACACCTTTAGAGTTATGCTTATAGAATCGTAAAATTTTAAAGTTATGAGTTCTAGTACTCGACAACGTGTAAAAGTTTGTAAAATGAAAATAATTCATATAAATGTAGTTTGTACAAAAAAAATGATAGAAAATCATGACATTTGAACCTTAGGAAAACAAAAACATACATGTTTAATGTTTTTGCCGTTGGTAACATGTAACAAACTTAACAGGCAACAAGTTATTGCATATTTGTTACGTATTGTTTAAATCATTCATTTTAAAAATTATTTATGTTGTAAATGTGTCTGATTACTTGTTTCCAACAACAAATTGTTGTTTAAATTATTCCAAAAAATAAAATGCATTGCAAATGTGTCGAAATTTCAGACACATTTTCAACAAAATTAGTTATTAAAACAACTTGATGGCCAGCACAACAAGAATTGAAAATGTTGATAACCCATTTCATTAAACCAAAAAAATTTACTCTCTTTTTCTTTTTTATGTCCCCATTTTTATAAAACCCATTGTTTCGGGTAAAAATTAACAAGTATAATTTTTAGCAAAACCGAATTAGAAAAGTGGGGTATTGTGTTTTACAATCTAATATCTCAAGTATATATCAAAATAAAAATATTCCTGAGAATCCCTGAGGATATTTCAGAATATGAAAAAGAAAAACAACTAAATACACGAGATTTAGACAAGGAAAAACCCTTAATCCCTTAGATTGCTGGCATAAAAACCTTGAGAGGTGACAAATGTCACTCTACCTAGTTTACTAATGTGTAAAAAATGAAATTACAAAGAAAGAGCGCAATATGATCGATGCTAGTTGTGTAAGTATTCTCGTATGGCTACTGAGGGTGTTGTGTCCCTAATATCGATCAATGCCTCGGTATTTATACAAAGAAATTACAAAGAACGACCATAATAGCCGTTGCGAATAATCCGGCATCTTTCCATACGTGGATGACTTGTTCAATTAATGGCATGGAATCCTCAATGTTGCCGCGGTCCATGATCTTTCGGTTGGAATGTGTTTTGACTCCTTTCGTGATTATAGCTCATCAATCTGTTAACTTGTTTTATCCTAAAATCTCGAAAATCAAATTAGGAATAAACAGAGATATTAGTCAGTTGTAAATATATCCCTAATCCTGAAATATTTCGGGTGATTTGCAGTCCACAACACCCATGTTTTCTCATGTAAAGAATATTCATAATGTATAACCCTTCCCTCTTAATACCCTTCCCCTCTCGAATAATTATGCCACGTATAATTGTAATTCTTAGTATCATATATATGATTGTAAATGAACCAAACATTTAATGTATAGTTCGTGAATTGTTATAAGAAATTTTTGTTTATGTTTGTTCGCTTAATAAAAGAACGAACATGTGCAAGAAATTTCATTTGTTTAGTTATCTATCAATGTGAGACTAGTCAATTCGATAGAGATATTAATTTGAAAATAGGTACTAAGTTTAAATCTAAGCAAGAAAAAAATATTTGAAAGTACTATTGGAGTATAATTATATTATTGTTAAAAAAGGTTAAATAAACGAAAATGAATAAAGCTTGTGCTCGTTCATTTGTATTCATGACCGTTCGGTAATGTGTTCGTTTACTTTCATTTGTTATGTTTATTCGTTAAATATGTTTTATATTATTTATTTTATTTTTAGTTTATTAACATAGCATTGAAACTAAATATCTGATTATTCGGAATCTAAGTTTTGGGTAAAAATTAATAAGCTTAATTTTAGTTATTCCAATTTTAGTTGAAGAACAAATTATGATAATTATCGTAAAGATGTGGATACGTGGGTTAATTCAGAAAACCATTAAATAAGAATTATAGGCATGGAAATACATTATCCCGCTATTTGAGTAAATAAGTGATCTAATATATTAAAGTTATCAGTTTATAACTAATAGTATGTAAAAATGTGAGTAAAATAATAAACCGCTTATCGAGGATCCTTAAAGATATTCTAGGATTTTTGAGCTTGTAAATAAGTAAATAATCATATTGAAAAAATAAGTTTATATCTTAGTTTAAGAAATAATAGAGTCAGGATAATGTGAAAATAAGAATATATCCTTGAAGATATTCAAGGATATTGTCCTTACAAGTAAATAAAATATGCATAAAAAACATGAGATATTACGAGGAAAACCAAAAAATCCTTAAACGATAGACGACATAAAACCTCATGAGCCGATAATTGACGGCTGCCTTGTTGCTTCTATTGAACGAAACCATTACAAGTGCGAAGACAATGATAGATCACTAAGTGAAGATAGGATTACAGGTGTTCATCGGGTCGGATAACGGTTTATTCTGGTTGTTCGGATTTGAAAATTTTAATACTTATCCAAAACCTGACCCAACCTGAATTCGGAAATTTTCAATCCGATCTGAATCTATCCTAAAAACCCGAATAAACTTATTTTTTCATCCGAACAACCCGAAGAAACAGGGTTTATTAGGGTTACTTGGATTGAATTTGAATATCCGATCCGAATAAACAGGATTTTGTATATCAGATATCCGATCCGAATTCGGAAAACGGATATCCGATCCGAATCTATCCGAATCTTTAATTCGGATTGGTTTTTTCGGGTTTCGGATACGGTTCGGATTTCAGATTTTTTGAACACCCATAGATAGGATAATGAAGAAATACTCATGATGGTGAGTGTTCCAGTGTTTTGTGTGTCAAAGTGACGACTTGTGTCACTTATGATAGATTTAATAGCCTATATATACATAAAATACAAACGACAACTTTCCTAAAATCTCATCGAGGCTGGATACCGGAAATGACTTAGGTGGTGTTTGTTTTTTCAAAGGCAAAACGTCTGCAGTCTGCATACCATGTTTGTGAAACTCTTTTGCAGAAGAGTTGGCCAAAACCCCTGCAAGAAGAGGGTTTGTTTTTTAAAACCTTTCCAAAACATCTTCCCCATTGTTAAAGAGGTTCCCTGGTCACTCCATCGTCAACCCATTCTTCCCCTCCACCTACCACCATCTTCTGCAACCTCCCCCATCCACCGACCGCCACATCTATTCCTCTCTCCACCGACTGTCGTAGCCATTCTCCTCCTCCAGAAAACGATCAGAAACACCAACAAAAGTAAGATCGCAAAACAGGTTAACCCGCAGATCTAAGATAGTTGACCACAATCGACGACCACAACAGGCTTGGAGGTGCTTCCACCCCTAGATCCAACCTTCTCAATTGCCTTCACAACGTCCATACCTCAACAACCTTCCCGAAAACCACGTGTTTTCAGGTGTGCTTCTTGACGAAGTTCTCGAACGACCTAGGGCTTGTCGCCACTGTGGAGGATGGCGGAGGTGGTCGTATATGTGGAGGAGGCCAGCGGTGGTCGTGCTTGTGGAGGGAGGCGGTCGTCGTGCTGGTGAAGAGCGGCGGTGGTTGACTGGTGGGTGTTGATCGGGGGAAGAAGGGGGCGTGAGTTTTAAAGAGAAGAAGAGGTTATAAGTGGTTTGAAGAGTTTGGTTCACGTCTGCGGCAAGAAGAGGACGGGCAGACCTTTTTTAATGAAACGTCTATGAGAAAACAAACAGTCTGTAGAGGTCCAACCTCTGCCCGCGTCTGCGTGGGGCAGACATAAGAGGCCAGTAAGATGTTTTTGGAAAAAACAAACACCCCCTTATTCTTCAGCTGCAACGTGTTTATTGTCACTTGATGTGTGTATCCTCATTCTAACGTCTCTTTTGACTAAACTAAGTCTTTAGATCCAATCTAGTCAGCCTTGACTCATTTATGACAATTGGAGACTTGTTCATCACTTGTAGGAGTTATTAACCATGTATACACAGTATCTTCAACTAAATCCCGACTATCAAGGTAAGACTAACTTCCAAATGAGTAACCTCCAAGGATAAGTCAAGATATACAGAAAAAAAGTCGATTAGTGACGTTAGTGTTAAGGATATTGAACTATCCTCAAGGATCCTGGATATGAGACTATCCTCGGATATCTTGCATTAAGGATCCTGGATCATAAAATCGACCCCAACAATATTTTGTAAAAATTATAATAATTTGAATCCTAGATATTTGAAACATTAATTAGAGTAATTTTAGTGACAATTATTATTTCTAAATTTTGCTTTGAGTAAGATTATTGTTTTTTTTTATTTTTATATCAAGTGTTTAAATTTATATTTATGTAAGTGGATTATGTTTAATGTTTAAGCTTTAGTATGATGTGTTTTAATTTTTAAATAATATAGGTTTATTTTTTTCATAAACAAATTCAATTCCTTAATGTACGAACAAGAACATGAATTTTCTTTCTGTTAGTGTTTGTGAACAATTTATGAACAACTTAAATTTAAATGAATGAACATAAACAATTGTAGGAGATGGGTTCACATTTTTATTATAACTCAAAAATAAAATATAAATAATAACGAGACTCTCGTTATTCGTAAGAAATAATCTAGTACAATACCGGTTACAAGACTAAAATAATAGAATATAAATTACTAATTTATATAACAAACTTGTTTTGATCCATGTCTTCGATGGGTACTCCAAATAGCGAGTCTTCAATCAAGCATCTTGGCGAGCCGGTAACAAATACTTCTATACGCTTATGTCTTCCACCTATTCTTCATTGGCATAGAATAAACATGTTGATGATTACGGTTGAGGCACGTATTCAATACGCTTCCCTTAAAACAGATTTCGCGCCTCTTCTCAAGACGAACGCGTCTGTCTCCCAGGGTACAACAACCGAAACAGTTTGTGTACTGCCGGGATTAACCTAGCATCTGAAAATTATATCTTAAACAAGCTTGAAGAGTTGAGAAAGTTGGAAATTCTTGTGAGATTGTATGTGATATCATTTTCTCAACCCAAAACAAGACACCAATTGTCTTGTATTTATACAACAAGTTGGTGATTCCAAGAGTCTTGTCATAATACATATAATCAATATATGTAATTTGAAAAGTCTTGACATAATACATATAATCAATACATGTAATTTGAAGAGTCTTTATTTAATCTAGTAAGATGAAGAGTCTTGATTTTAATTCAAATTAAATTTGATAATTAATCAAATTTATCAAATTTCCAACAATCCCCCACATGAATAAAAATCAACTCATACACTCATGTGTTAAGACACAATTTCAGCGGTTGAGTATTGCAGGAGAAGTAGGTGTTCCCTTTGAACTTTCCTTTGTGAAGTATACTTAGTCTCCTAGCGGTTAGTAGACGCGATGTCCTTGAACTAAACCCTTTTTACGTAGACGTTATTATACTTCACACAATACCCTTCCTGGTCTGGTTAACCCCTCATTGTCGTGTCCATTATGGTCATGGAACACTATCCTGGTTCTGCGAGAGCTCTAGGAATTATGCCCTACAATTCCATTCGAAGCGACCCCACTTCTCTCTAACATAGGTGATTTGTCCACAAATCATTAAAAGCATTTTGGTTATTATGATTTACACAGATCACTAACCATATATTACGCTTAGCCTCACACAACAATGTCACTGATTGTTATAGGAATGAACTAGGACGTATTTAAACACCCTTTTATAGTTTAGGAGGATATATATCAACATATGTATATATATTAGCTTATACATCCATTGTACAACTATGCCCCCACAGTGACCACGCTACATATATGAATTAGTTGTCCTATTGAACCTAGACCTTGGGATCTCCAATCAAGTAGGTTAGGTGTCCTTCAAATATCTCATTACATGGGCTTTAGTCACATTCCTCAACTTAATCTCTCACGTTATTGGATCCAAAATATTATCTTTGACTTCACCAAGTCAATAAAGATAATTCGCAACTGAGATAAGTTGTTCTAACGTGTTCTTGACTCACAAGTCATACTAGCCCTTTTGTTAATTTAAAAGACTATAACCAGTGATCTCAACTTAGATCAAGTTATATAACCATGTCTTTAGAATTATTTGAAACTCATTTCAAGGCTAAACACGTTTCACCATGTCTTTGGTAAGCTTTTCCCAAATATCTAACTACAAATTGAATTTTACCAATTGACATTTGAGTTCAATCAACTTGATTGACTCCGTATAACCATCGTGTACCCCCACTTGGCTATGAATTTGCAATATTTATTTGGATTACTAAAATCCTTATTACAAAATTTATCACATACTTGTATTAAGTGCAAGCAACCCCCACATTTGAGTCTTATTAGATAACCATTTTCCAATTATTAAAATCGTGCTGTGAAAAGTTCTCCTTTTCCACAAGAGATTGAGAAACTTCTCAAATACTATCTCTTACAAACTTTAAAGGGTTGTTTCGTAAATGACACATTCCCCCACATTGCTTGCACTTTGATGAAGTTTTAGCAATTTATCTTTTGATGCCTTTGACACATGTGATAAAATATTAAACATATATACATCATTGTGTCACTAAGTTCATCCATACATATTACTCCATGAGTTCTCCTTATATGAACCGAAACTCATTCTCATGTCATCACATATATTGAATGTTTAAAGTTAATTTAATCTCTGCAGAGCATCTAAATTAACATGTATTAGTCTAGCATGCTTTAGACTAAAATATTAGCACGTGAACAGAAGATGCATCATTCTGATCAATCACAGCTCCTAGAGATAACACATTATCTCTACAAACATTCATACCTTACTTTAGACAAGAATGATGAGATTTTTTTTTAAATCCTTAGTTTAAGGAAAACTCATAACCATATTTAACTTCATCCATTATGTAGGATCATAACGCATTTGCCTTTAATCTCTAAGGCTTCACCATTTAATCATAAGAACTTAAGCATATGTTTTAACTCAAGTCACTTTGGTGAACACATTCATCAACATATGATGTATGCTATTTGTATAAAATCACTAGACTCTTGAGATATAATCAACAAGATTAATACTCAACAATATGACATCCCATGTGTCTAAAGTGATTTATACATTTATATGGTTGTTTCAATGAAACCATATATTAGGATACTCTCCCAAATTAAAGGATAAATCCTCCACATAGTTTCAATAACGTTAATGGTTGTAGCATAATCTACAAGACCATCACTATTGTAAGTATCTTTAATAAATGTGCAAAATTTATTAAAATTATTTACAATAATAACATATATTTATTTCATATGTTATAGTAATCAAAATACACTTATGAATTTCCATGTTGATGCTCTCAACATATTTTAGACGACATCCTTCGTTCTTGTGTATTTTGCTTTAATACACTCACCATATTACATTGATATTTGATATGAGACTTACAACATATATAAGTCAATATCATAACCCGCTCATTGTGTTCGTGCAAGTCACCACTTGTAATTTCCGTTTAAATATGTATCTTTATTAGACTAGAAAAATTTAAATTCTCCAAAATTTAAATATTATTTATCATATATCATTTTATTATTTCTAGATCAACTTGTTTATTTAAAAATAAATAAATAAACTTAAGCCATAGTTGAACATTTATAATAAAATATAACACACAATATATTTTAAACGGGTACAAGAATGATAGCTAAACATCAAATCTTAAAGTGTTATTTCTTCAACACTTTCAACGTCTACCAAAATCATCTCAAATGACATCGTCATTTGACATGTTTTGAAGTCCTCCTTCAATAGAAAGTCATGTTTCATTATGACATACAACAAATTAATTTCAAATTTTCATTTGTTGTATCTCATGCTATGTATTTAGGATGCTCTTCTAAGTTAGTAGACACATAATCCACATAATTTCAAACACAATGAAAGCAATAGAAGCATCTATATGTCATCATCACTTTATAGTAAATTCCACAGAATTTATTAATATAGTTAACTATAACATATATCTCTTTCATATGTTATAGTGATTATTGTGCATAAACGCATGTGTTATCTTAAGATATTGAACACAACCAACGCACCAAAACAAATGTTTATTTGTAATGGTTTAAAAAGGCACATAGATGAATTCTAAACACCAAGTCATATAGTGTTACTATCTTGAACACTTTCGGTATCTGACATTTCAATGTCATCTAGATCAGAAGATGCATAAATGGTTGCACCTTTCATTAGGAATCATCCTCGATATGCAATGACACGTGTCCTTTGGGATAAATCAAAAATGTTCCCAATAGCATCTTCATTCTTTAGTTGTTTCGTTTTGAAACTTTAAATCAAACAGTCATTAATCTGTTCAAAATAAAACGATTACACAAATCGTATCTACCTTTCATGTAAGATAATTAAATTGTTTACATAAAACAATTTATTGTTTATAACATAAACATTTTCTAATAATCATATTAGAATTTAGTCGATTATAAAAAGCGTATCTAACGTTTACGTTAGAGCATTAAAAATTGCTTACATAAAGCAATCTTATTAAAATGTTTACTTAAACATTTTTATCTAAACATACTTTTAACTCGTCATGAAAACTAACCGGTTAAAATTAACATTTTTATGACAAACCAGTTTCTACTATGCTCGTTTGAAAATAAACAACAAAATTTTCAAAGTTTTTTATTATTATATAACAAACCGGTTCTAACACTTCTGTTGGAAACGGAACGATTACACAAATCTTTTTTAAAGCCTTTCAAATTGTAAAATAATTCAGTTCTACCACGCTTGTTAGAAATAAACGATTTCCCGAACCGTTAGAAAACCTTTTTTTTTTTTATAAAATAAACTAGTTTTAACACTTTGTTAAAAAAAATAAACGATTACCAAAATCGTTATAAATCTTAGTATGTTTATACAAAATAAACTGATTCTAACATATTTGTTAGAAAAAACAGGATTACCAAAATCGTTATAAAGCACATTATGTTTATACCAAATAAACTAATTCTAACACAATTGTTAGAAAATAAACGATTACCAAAATCGTTGTAATGCTTATTATGTTTATACCAAATAAACTAATTCTAACACACTTGTTAGAAAATAAACGATTACAAAAATCGTTAAAAACTTATTACTTTGCAAATAATATTTTATAACACGCTTGTTATAAAATAAATAAAGTGTTACACAAACACTCTCGATTCTAACATGTTTGTTAGAAATATAAATGCATAAGAACTTTTTAAAACACAATGTTTTCTAATGTGTTCGTTATAATATTTATTATTTTAATCAACATTATATTTTCTAACACGCTCATTAGAAATATAAGTTAAATGTTCATAACCGATAAACGGTTTCAAAATCACCTTGTTTCTAACACGTCGGTTAGAAAACTTTAAATGTTCAAACCAATGTTTACCAAAAACAATAATTACATCTAACATGCTTGTTAGAAAATGTAAATGTTTTCGTAAACGATAATAATTTGCTAAAAAGTAGTAAACTTCTAACAAACATTTTAGAAGGAAAAACAAGTGTTCACAAACACTTTGTATGTGTTTACAAAGCCACATTTTTCTAATACAATTATTAGAAAAAAAAACGTTCAAAAATCATTTGGAAACGAACAAAAAGTTGTTCCATGGTTCAATTCACAATCGAAACCCATGAATTCAAAACAATGAATCAAATCACATGTCTTGTAACACGGCATTCGGATTAAATATTGTATTACAATTACAAAATCCGATCAACTCGTACTAAATATTTCTCAAAAATATTTACAAGATTTTATCAAAAATCTTAGTTTATATTTAACTTTCATGAACCCAAAATCCTTATTTATAAGGTTTTTCACGAAAGTCTGTTTTAAGATTGTAGGAGATGGGTTCACATTTTTATTATAACTCAAAAATAAAATATAAATAATAACGAGACTCTCGTTATTCGTAAGAAATAATCTAGTACAATACCGGTTACAAGACTAAAATAATAGAATATAAATTACTAATTTATATAACAAACTTGTTTTGATCCATGTCTTCGATGGGTACTCCAAATAGCGAGTCTTCAATCAAGCATCTTGGCGAGCCGGTAACAAATACTTCAATACGCTTATGTCTTCCACCTATTCTTCATTGGCATAGAATAAACATGTTGATGATTACGGTTGAGGCACGTATTCAATACGCTTCCCTTAAAACAGATTTCGCGCCTCTTCTCAAGACGAACGCGTCTGTCTCCCAGGGTACAACAACCGAAACAGTTTGTGTACTGCCGGGATTAACCTAGCATCTGAAAATTATATCTTAAACAAGCTTGAAGAGTTGAGAAAGTTGGAAATTCTTGTGAGATTGTATGTGATATCATTTTCTCAACCCAAAACAAGACACCAATTGTCTTGTATTTATACAACAAGTTGGTGATTCCAAGAGTCTTGTCATAATACATATAATCAATATATGTAATTTGAAAAGTCTTGACATAATACATATAATCAATACATGTAATTTGAAGAGTCTTTATTTAATCTAGTAAGATGAAGAGTCTTGATTTTAATTCAAATTAAATTTGATAATTAATCAAATTTATCAAATTTCCAACAACAATGATCTATTTGTGTGTATTCATTTTATTTACGTACAACCCTAGTATCACGTATCGACTCACTTTAAGAAGTAAACGATTCCTAGTCACACTTTATAAAAATCAACTAATGAAATTTTAGATACATGCTCATATTAAAAAAGGTGTTTTATAAATATGGTCAATTAAACAACAACGTGGGCGATATTATATTCTTCAAGGATGATAAGACGTGTTTTTCTGCATGACAACTAAGACATACATATATGAGAGGAAGTACAACATAATAAAAGAAAATAAATAAAGAGGAAAAAAACAAATGAAAAAAAAACATATATATGGGATAATTTGTTCTTTTTAACTTTAAAGGTTAATTAGTTGTGAAATAAAATATGGGTGGTGTTAAACTTACACCTAGAAAACTTGTCTGCATACCCGCCAAACGCCTCGTAGTGGTCACTACGGGACGTATACGTGACATGTGTACGGCAGCAGTCAAACGATTCTGACAATGATTTGACCTAAACGCCTCGTAGTGCCTACTACGAGGCGTATTGGTACGATGATCTGCAAAAAAGTACCGTCATCGTCTGGTGATGTGACACAAACGCCGCGTTTTGATCACAACGGGGCGTTTAAGGTTTCCCTATACGCCCCGTTGTGAGCATTACGTGGCGTTTAATGTTTAAAACGTGCACAATATTTTGAGAATCAAAGTAACTTACGAATTCGTCGACGATATAAACGCTTTCTTGTGAATCATTTGACATATAGTTGAACAAGTTTTCTCTTCTTTTGTTTATTAGAAGATTTACTTTTTGCTAGCATATTTTTTATTTGAAAATGTATTGGTGGGACGGAGACTTTTTCTTCGGTCAATAATCCGACGTTTTCGCGAGTGGATGAAACTTATCATGTATAAAACTGTAGTTTAGTTATTTTTATTGTTAATCAAATGACAAACTAATCATAATGTTTTTAAGGATGGGACTGGTGTGCATTCGTCTGAGGCTCCAACTAATTGCCAAATCTTAATGAGAAGGTTGCTGTTCAAACTTCGTACTAGCAATTTGATTTAAACCAGGAACCTTGCGTTGACGATGAGGTTAACAGGGAATGTTACGCTGGTGAACAATCATACCCACCGAAGTTGCAGTTAAAGAGGAACAATCTGACGTTGTATGGACTAGAATACCAATAAGGTAATCAGTGGCGGAGCTTGGCCAAAAGCTTAGGGGGCGAAACTTTGCCACATATAAATATTTTTTCCCTAACGGCCTAACGCTAACAGTTAAATGTTCGGGTTGGCGATTCGGGTCGGGTCGTGTCAAACCGTCAAACAATAAAAAGTAGATTATTTTAAAACAAAGATTTAAATAATTATCATGATGAGTGAAAAACTTAAGTACCTTAAAGAAGATTACAACTCAGCGCAACGACGAACAAGTGCTTGTAATCCGTTCCATTTTCCTCTCATGTTACTAGCACCATCATAGCCTTGACCCCGAATTTTTTGAACATCAAACTTATATTGCAAAAGTTGATTCCACAAACAGGTTTTCAATGTTAATGATAAGGTGTCCCTAACATGAACCAAATCTAAAAATCTTTCTCTTACGATCCCTTGTGCATCAACAAACCTCAAAACTATGGCCATTTGCTCTTTTTTCGACTCATCTCGTGATTCATCAACCATTACACAAAAGTTGATTACAACGGAGCGTTCTCTAATACAACTTTCTCAACTTCATCATTATAAGAAGCTAAAATTTTTAGCATTTCAAGAAAATTACCCCGATTCTTAGAATTAGTAGATTCATCATGTCCACGTAAGGCACAAGCTTGGTATGTCAACCAACGAACTACATCAATCGAGGTTTATACCTAAAAAATTTGAACAAACATGAAACATCAAAACCCTAAAATCTAAATGTTTACATTCACTAACAAATTAACAATAAACTACAATTAAACTACTCAAAAACTTAATCAAAGAAAGTAACAACAAGTAGGAAGAGGTGAGAGGCCGAAATTATTACCAATTCACGCAAGAAGGAACAAGGGTTGTCGGGACTCGGGAGCGTGGGGGGCAAGGGGGCAACGGAGGCGGGGCCGCAGCCGCAGGTCGGCAGGGAGGCAGCCAGGCAGGTCGGCGGACGGGACGGCGGTGCTGCTGGTGGCCAGTAGCTGGCCGGCTGCAAGCAGGAAGCTCTCGGCGACGCAGAACAGGAACAAGATCGGGATTTTTTTTTCTTTGTCCGACTATAGGATTGGCCATGGGGTATTTGTTTGGGTAATTGGGTTTAAAGAATAAAAGTGGGAAATGGGTTGGGCTGGATTTCAATTGGGCTTAATTCTTAAATGTTGTATACCATTAATTAATAAATTACCGTAATAGTTAATAGTTTTTAGTTAATTAATTAATTTGATTTTATATGTTTAATTGTTTATAAATTATTTAAAAAAATTTTAATAATTTTTTATGGGGGGCGAACATAAGGTATATAAATTTTTTTAGGGGGGGCGAAAATAAAATTTTTTTAAAAAATTTACACTACGAATCAGAAAATGTACACTACTAAGAGAAAAAACAGGGGGGGCGGTCTCCCCCCAGTCTCTTGTAACATGCGCCCCTGAAGGTAATACATTTTTCAATTGTTTTTAGTTAGATGAACATTAGTTTAATGACAACATCGTTTTCAGATATTCATTTATGTGGAAGAGTTGATGGCATGGGTGAAAAGTAGAGCCCTTGATAATGGATACGTCGTAGTTACCGGACGATCTAAGAAAAAGAAGGGGACTAATAAGGTCAACAAAATCTGGCTTGTGTGTGATCGTGGTGAGAAACACAATAGTACGGTTATCTTAAGGCGTACCGGTAGCAAAAAAATTGGCTGTCCGTTTAAATTAATAGGAATATATGAGAGTGATTCTTATGATTGTAAGCTTCAGGTCAGAAATGACAACCATAAATATGAACCTGCTCAAAATCTTAAGCGGCACCCATTCGTGACCCGCTTATTAGATATTTGCACCGGTGCATTGCCTCGTCTATTACAGTACCTGGCATGAGCCAGGAATGGTGCACGTCGCAGGATTTGTTTTATTTATATTGTTTGTTGACTAGGAGACCGTGCAACCTTGCACGGTGTTTGACGGAGTATTTTGCTACCTACTACCACCGCCAGGAGAGAGGGAAGATCTACGGGGGTGTATGTGACCCGTATTTCTCGGTTTCACAGGCTTATCGATATAGAGCTTGCAGATATGGATGTTGTGCACCCTGCTTGATTAGATCGCAAGACGATGTACGACATGCATATCGTGTAGAAGTTCCCCGTTGTCGGGCTTCAGTTATCTACCTAGAGGGACATCATTTGGCAGCCCGGGCCAAATGATTTACACTACAGAGACGACCAGACCCAGCCCCAGCCACAGCCACAACGGCAGCCTCCACCCGATGTCGAGGAGGAGCCACATCAGGATGTGCCACATCAGCATCCTGAGCGCATTTACAGAGCTGTGCAGCTTCCTGCTCGTATCGAGGCTATGCTGCAGGGTTGACCGTTTGGAGGATCTGATCTCGTGGCAGGTGCATATCGATATTACTAATGCTAGTGCTCAGGGTATCCAGCTCCCTCCTGTTCCGCAGCCACGACAGTATCCTCCTCCCCCTCCACCTCCACCTCATGATGATTAGTTAGTATTTTCAGTTATATTTGTATTTGTTATGTGTAAACAGACACTTGTATTCATGTTTATGTTTTGTATATATTTGGTTACTTTGGTTAGTGATGCGTGTTTTACTTTTTAAATATGTTTGTATCAGTTATATCAGTTGGTGATGCATTATTTATCATGTTATTCTGTAACATAAATATGTTTAGACAAATAACATCATTTATATATCAATTATTAATTATATTTAAATTATTATTAAAAATAATTAAAAGGATTTTTAAATTTCAAAACTTAGCTTAACCATATGTAATTTTAGAAAGAATAAAATATAAATTGGTAACATATTTTTATTCGACGATAGACAATTTAAAATAAGGCAACGGTAAAACCGCTTAAAACAATTCAAAATAAAGGTACCGAGAGACCGCAAAATATAAAAAAACAACTTTCAAACAAAACTACTACGGAGAGATCTCTTAAAAACAATTAAAAATAAACGTACCGAGAGACCGCAAAATATAAAAACCAATTTCAAACAAAACTATCAGAGTTTTACACCCCAAAAAACATGTTTACACACCCTAAAACAGCCAAATTCAATTTTTTAATCCTAAACGCCCCGTAGTGGTCACTACGTGGCGTATAGGTCTTCTACGTGGTGTATAGGTCTTTATCTGACATCCGAATGTCAGAATCGTTTAAGGTTGTCGAGCAAAACGCCCCGTAGTGAACACTACGAGGCGTATGGGTGACGGCGGGGTGCTAAAATATGTTTTTGGGTGTGTAGATAACCCCACCCTAAAATATGCGTTAATGTCAAATTTCTGACACATTTCTAACAAAAACAAACATAAAAGTGAAGGGGATGATTTGATATTGCTTTGATTTTTGTTTGTCAACTGTTATACTTGGATTTCTTAAAGCGTTCTTTGGTGCCCAAAGTTAAACTACAAATACATATTTGTGAAATTTTAATTTTAATTATTTAAATAACGGGGACCTAATTTTGTTATAATCTAATTATAGATTCCTGAATTTAATAAAAAAATTAAGGAAAAAAGTGGAGTTGGTGGACAATTTTAAAGTTGAAGGGCTTGAAAAAATTGCAAGTTGGTTGGGATGTCATGGGATTTGAGGTCAGGGGTTCAAACCTGAGCAGGGGAGAGGGTTTACGGATTTATCCGGTTCTCGCTTATCTGTGGGTGAAGGGGTGGCGACTGGGCCTGCCCTTGGATGTGTGCTCGTTTGGGCTTAAATCAATCATTCAGTCTGAAGCCGTTTAAAAAAAAGACTGGTTGTTTGTCTACTTCACATTTAATATGTATAACTCCTGGTTTTTTTTCTTAAACTGTATAACTTAATTAAGGTGATGTATTATTTAGGAAGGTTTATGTCATCATAGTTGTTTGTTTATTTATGAAGAAACGAAATTATTTAGGATCTATAGATAATAATGTTGTAGTTTTTATCAAATAATTAATTATTGTTAGTTATAGAATTTGTACTTGAAATTATTTCCCTTACAAATGGATTGTGACATTCTCACACTCAATACTTTATTTTCACACCCTTTAGACGTGGCGTAGAGATCCCTACGTTACGTACAACAACATTCTAGGCTGACATTCTGTCAATGATTGAGTGTTGTACGCCACGTAGAATACTATACGCCATGTACAAAACATCGTACCAAAAGTACTGACACCTCTGCACAATGATGGGATGTTGTACGCCACGTACAGTACTCTACGTGGCGAATAAAGGACAATAATATGAGAGGAGCAGTCTGGTACCTGACATGATGTGAATGCTATACTCTACGTACAGTTCTGTACGTGGTGTATAGAGGACAATAATTGATTTTGCACTCTTGTGAATGTACTGAAAAGGTCCTTATGCGCCACGTATAGTACTATACGACACGTATAAAATTTTGCAATTCAAATCTCGTACAAATAACGAAATGACGTAAGATTACATATATTATACATATAACGAACGAACGTTTATAATTCGTCATTCGCGTTTTTCTTCCTAGGAATTCCTATTTGAATTTTTTCAATTGTTTATTGCATTCATATAATGTCATTTTGGGACGTTAATTTCTTCTTTGGAGACGACAAGATAGAACAGGATTATGTTGGTCGATCTTATTATGGTGACAGTAGACCTCAGGAGCTGCCTGATTTAAACGAGGAACCCAACTTTCAATCATACAACGCGAATAGGATTCCTGATTTAAATGAGGATCCTTGTGTTGAATCTTTTTACAGTTACGAAAACCAGCAAGAATTTGGATAGGAAAGTCAGCCTTCTTACAAGCATGAAGAAAATGATGTATATTCAGAACCACAAAATAGCGGGCATGGTTATTTTGATGGGGGCCATCATGGTAAAGTGTTTTGGGATACCGATCAGGAATTTATGTCTCATGATGAGCTAGTTTCCTGGGTCTAAAGCAGAGCGGTTGACAACAGTTATATTGTAGTCACCGCTCGATCTAAAAAGAAAGGAGACGTTATAAAGAAGGTATGGCTTGTTTGTGATCGTGGTGGCGAACAAAAGACCGTTGCGACGTGTAGACGCTCCGGCAGCAAAAAATTGGCTGTCCATTTAAACTGGTTGGCGTTTACAACGAAAAGCGTCTTGTTTGGCAGTTAGAGGTCCGAAATGACGAGCATAACCATGAGGCCGCTCAACATCTAGAAGGGCATCCATTTGTAAGAAGGTTCTCTCCAGACGAACAAAAGATGGCGGGACAGCTGACAGAACAACATATGGACCCGCGCAATATTCTGTCAACTATCAAGAAGCAAAACCCTGACAATGTTTCTGTAATCAGGGACATATACAATGCCCAACAGAAAATAAAAAATGAAAAGAAAGTAGGTACCACTCCAATGCAGGTTCTGGAAAACCTACTGCATTCTAAGGGCTATGTGTATTATACGAGAGAAGACCCTGCAACAAATGTCGTCGAGGAAGTGTTCTGCTGTCATCCGAAGTCGTACACATACTGGCGAGCGTTCCCGCATGTGCTGATGATTGACGCCACATACAAAACGAACAAGTACAGAATTCCGTTTGTACAGATTGTTGGTGTGACTTCAACACACCATACGTTTTGTATTGCACATGCGTTTATAACAAAAGAACGTGAAGAGAATTACTTGTGGGTAATACAGAAGCTGAAAGAAATGTTAGACAAGTGTATGGAGGCCCATGTAATAATAACAGACCGAGATCTTGCACTGATGAATGCGTATAAGCTGGTATTTCCTGACGCAAGTAGGTGCTTATGCAGGTGGCACATAAGTGAAAACATTTCTAAACACTGCAAGGCAAGTTTTTCTAACAGTGATTGGAACAGATTCCGTCATATGTGGACGACATTGTGTGAGTCTTCATCTGAGGACATTTATCAATACAATTATAACAAGTTATACGAACAGCTAACCAAAGACAAACGACAACGTAAGTTTTACACATACATACATACATACATACATACATACATACATACATACATACATACATACATACATATATTATATATACACTAATTATGTGGTTACATTTTGTTTTAGGCGTTAACGCAAACATAGTTGAACAGTTACAAAGAAATGTTTGTATCTGCTTGGACCAACAAAAACCGAAACTTCGGTCAACATACAACCAACAGAGTCGAAAGTCAGCATGCGAACTTAAAACGATATTTAAAAACACCAAATAGTTCGCTTGCCACACTTGTCGTGTTTGTTGACGAAGTTGTAAATTCACAGGAGGTGAACATCAATCACGGTTTCGAAACAAGCAAGGTGAAAACTATGAGTCATCACAAAATAGCATTGTTTGATTACCTTAGAGGTAAGGTTTCACACAAGGCTCTTGATATGCTTGTTGTTGAAAAAAGCAACACACAGGTATTGCGGACCAAAAATCATACATGTAACTGTCAACTTTTTACCAGTTGTGGCTTGCCGTGTGCTTGTCGTCTGTCAAAATATGAAAACACAAGTAACATGATAAACTTCTTTCATTATTATTATAGTAAACGTCTTTCATTTGATACAAATTTTGATAATCAATTTTGTTTCAGATACCAAAATTCCACTTATCGCTGCAGATATATTCTGGACAAAACTTGATACTCGTCCGTTATTTTTAAACGAAGAAGAAATTAATGTTGAATAATAGTTACAAGCCATGAAACAACAAATAATGACACAACCGACCGAAGTGAAAAAAAGGATGATGAAAAAAATATTGGCTACAGTTTTTCCTTGGAAAAGTGATAAGAAACCGCCTGTTGTTCAAAAAGACGTTCGTGGACGTCCTAGTTCTAAAGTGCAGCAACAAAAGAAACATGACTCACAACACAGTGTCATTGATCAACCCAGACATAGTTCTTACACACATTCCAAGGTTAAAGATCAGACTGCTGCACTACAGCGTAGTCGGTCAACATCTTCAAGAGGGAAATCTAAAGCAAAAAATGATCCTATCCAACTATCACAAGAGTCTGCTTCATTTCAATCTGTCGTTAAAAACGTAAGTATCTGAAATTTTAACAGATTTAAAAGCTTTATACCAGATTTGTTTCACGGTCACATTTCACGCATAAAGGACGTAATGCCCGACGGCAACTGCGGTTTCCGAGCTGTTGCCGTAGGTTTAGGTTTTGATGAAAATATGTGGCTCTACATTCGACAAAAACTGTCAGACGAGATGAAAACACATAGGGATGCATATTGGTCGATATTTGAAAATATACAAGAAGGCATGTATAATTTCCTTTATAACAGCATTAACTGGCAGCAAGTTCAAGCTGCACCATTTAAACATTGGATGCAAATGCCTTACACCGGAATTCTGATAGCTCAAAGATTTGGTGTGATTGTTCAGCTAATAAATATAAAAAGCTCTTAGAGATATTTTCCGCTGTGGATAAGCGCGGAGAGTGAAGCCGTCATCCCTCATCCAGTCGTGTCATTCGTATATGTACACAACAATCATTTCGTCAACATCAAGTTGGAAGGAGATTATCCGATGCCGACAGTAAGTGGGATTTGGAATAAGTATCACACACCAAACGCATCTTCTTGGTAATATATATATATAGACAACGTATACAACAATTCATAGAAATATGTCGCGAAAAAGGAGAAGTCAATTATATTGATTTATTTTAAATGTAAATGTATTTAACACGTAGTGTCACACCCCCACCCCTCGTCACCTCGTGTCTGGTCTGACGTCACTGAATCGGTTGCGGAAGCATAGTGGTGATGTCTCTGAGGTGAGGGGTGACTTACTTGAACCAATATCATAAGCACACAGATTAACTTAAAGTAATTACATTACCAGGGTGTCGCAATCACAACCACATTACAACTATATTTATTTAATTACAATACTAATTATTAAAGTGCAAATAACTCAAAGTGCATCCTCACCGGCTATTCCTGCTTACCTGCAAAAAGGTTTGAGTTTGAAACGTCAGCACAAAGCTGGTGAGATCGACAGTTCAATTTAAAACAATATGATATGATAAGCACGTTCTCAAAAGTTCAGTTCTGGATAACCATGGGACCTGTATCTAGTTCCTTTCGGACGTCTAGTCTGTCTCAAGATATTACCCGTCGGTACATATCTTAGTGCCTCATTATCTTAATGTCTATCACACCATTAAGAAGTTCAGGAAACAGATAACAAACATTCACACAAGGGGAGATGCAATCCTCCCAGCGAATGGGGTGTCAACCAATAGTATTATCAATGTTTTCTGCTCGGCCACACATGGGTTCACTAGATACAGTTCAAAATGAGGACTTTCAGTGTCATGATAGAGTTCAGTCTACAGGCCAAAATCCCATGAAATCCCACAAAAGTCACAACAATCACATGAAATCACACAGATATCAGCGATACATATCATATGTTCATTAAAAGTTCAACAATGTTCCCCGATGTTTATAAAAGATTAAAATAAAAGGGGTTGTACGAAACTCACCTGGTAGTATAAGTGTAGCAGTGTATCACCAAACTGATAGTACAGAGATGATTCTGCATTTAGTTATCTTTAATAAGTTATTTATGTTCTAGTTTACTGATTAGATTCTTCTGAACGTTCAATGTCAAAGACATTGCTTAGTAAATCATCAACTCGATATTAATTATATAATTAATTAATTTAAGGTTATATCATACAATGTATGATAATGTAGGAACCTACATTACATTAGATTCCTAACACAAAGTTGATGACACTCTAGATTAATCAGAATAATCTCAGATTAACCAAATAGTTAATGTTGTTGATTATAATGCTAAAACAGTTTCTAGATGATTTAATGGCTTAGGAGTGATTAATCCTTATTATTGATTACCCAAATATCATGAAATATCACAATGTAGCATCAGAATAGGTGAAATAACCAGATTTAACATACTAATCTGACTGTTATCACAAACATCAGATAATCATTCCAATGAGTATGTTAATGATTATGATTAGTTTGAAACACTTGGATTTAACCTTTTCATTTCAAAGATTAATCAAACTAATCACCTACATTGTCATAATCAAATGGTTTAAACCATTATAATCATAGGTATGATTTCATGCAAACCGGGCATCACAACGGATCAAAACAAGGATTTAACCGTTAGAACTTCGTGTTCTTCGTTTATAATCAATCCTAGCCATTATCTAGGCAATAATCAACAATCCTAACTATCTCATTACGTTCAAAATAAAGATCTAATCAATCAAAATCAAACTAGAAGGTTAAAACGAACCGTTACCTGTTCTGACGAATTTTTGCGCGTATAACAACGATCAGGACTTGAAAATACGATCCGTGGCACGATCTATAGCTTCAAATGACTTTAATATGAAGTATGATGGTGTTAGATAGAAGAATTTTCGTCTGGAAGTCACTTGGGGTCGAAAAAAGTGAAGAGAATACGTTCTGGACGATTCTGATCGACTTAAACAATTTTTGGCCGACATAGCCCGCCAGGCGTAACGCCTGGGTTGGAGGGCTGGGGCAGGCGTTGCGCCCCACGTCACCTTCCGTCACCATTTTGATTTTAAACTTCTTTTCGCGATTCCGGGAGCATACGAACTCCGTTTTGCGCGCGGTTTTCGCCCACGTTCATCATTTTTCACATACTATCAATCCCCAATAACAAAAGTTACTAAATCCTCGTGGATTTCAAGCACGACCAAATGTGCTCATGTCATTAATGCCGAATTCTTCGTACGCAACTGTCACAGTCTCCTCCTGTTAGAGGAATTTCGTCCCGAAATTTAGTGAAAGACTTACGGGATAACAATTGATCATGAAAATAAATGTGGGTATTTCTGTTTCATCTGATCTTCACGTTCCCACGTATATTCAGGTCCACGCTGTGAATTCCACCGAATTTTGACAATAGGTATGCGACTGCGTTTCAGTACCTTCACCTCTCAATCCATTACTTCAACTGGTTCTTCCCTGAATTGAAGTTTCTCATCAATTTGGATTTCTTTCAGAGGTACGATCAAGGATTCATCGGCTAGGCATTTCTTCAAATTTGATACATGGAAGACATCATGAACGTTATCGAGTTCAGGAGGTAATTCAAGTCTGTAAGCCACTGGTCCAATTCGTTCAAGAATTTTAAATGGTCCTACAAATCTTGGTGAAAGTTTACCTCTTTTCCCAAATCTGAATATACCCTTCCACGGTGAAACTTTCAACATTACTAGATCACCGATTTGAAATTCCAACGGTCTACGACGATTGTCAGCATAACTCTTTTGACGATCGCGAGCAGCTTTGATTCGTTCTTGAATGAGTGCGATCTTATCAGTTGTTTCCTGAATGAATTCTGGGCCAATGATTTGGTTTTCACCTACTTCTGACCAACAGATAGGTGATCTACATTTACGTCCATAAAGTGCTTCGAATGGAGCGCATTGAATACTGGTATGGTAGCTGTTATTATATGAGAATTCAACAAGTGGAAGATGAATATCCCAGCTACCTCCGAAATCAATCACACAGCTTCTGAGCATGTCTTCAAGAGTTTGATTTGTTCGTTCAGTCTGCCCGTCAGTTTGTGGATGATAAGCTGTGCTCATATTGATTTGCGTGCCCAGAGCATTCTGAAGAGTTTGCCAAAATCGTGACATAAATCGACTATCTCTGTCAGAAATGATAGAGATCGGTATTCCATGTCGAGATACAATCTCATTAACATAGAGTTTAGCGAGTCGATCCATAGAATAGTCTTCTCGGATGGGTAAGAAATGCGCAGATTTCGTAAGGCGATCAACGATAACCCATATAGAGTCATGATTACGTGATGTTCTGGGTAATTTAGTAATGAAATCCATAGAGATCTGATCCCATTTCCACATGGGAATCTCAGGTTGTTGTAGTAACCCAGAAGGTCGTTGATGTTCAGCCTTGACTTTGAGACATGTTAGACATCGATCCACGTATTCAGCTATTTGTTTCTTCATTCCAGGCCACCAGTAAAAGTCTTTAAGATCTTTATACATTTTATCAGCACCTGGATGAATAGAATACCTGGATTTATGCGCCTCATCCAAGATAATAGTTCGAGAGTTACCGAATAAAGGAATCCACATTCGGTCTTTGAAATACAACAGTCTATCAGCCTTAGTATCGAGTTTCTTATCTAATCCTCTTAGTCCCTCAGCAGAATAGTTCGTTGCTTGTAAAGCTTGTTGCTGAGCTTCTTTGATTTGAGGAATTAGACTGGTTTGAATAGTCATACCTAACGCTTTCACACGTAAAGGCTTGACTCGTTCCTTGCGACTTAAAGCATCAGCTACAACATTTGCTTTGCCTGGGTGATAACGAATCTCACAGTCGTAATCGTTCAACAGTTCAACCCATCGCCTCTGTCGCATGTTCAACATTTTCTGATCTAGAATGTGTTGGAGGCTTTTGTGATCAGTGTATATAATACACCTAGTTCCGTATAGATAATGTCTCCAAATCTTGAGTGCAAACACTACTGCCCCACGTTCTAGATCATGTGTGGTATAATTTTTCTCATGTATTTTCTGTTGTCGAGAAGCATAAGCAATTACCTTATCCTTCTGCATTAGAACACACCCAAGACCTTGACGTGAAGCATCACAATACACTGTGAAGTTATCAGTACCTTCCGGTAGTGTCAAGATAGGTGCATTACAGAGTTTATGTTTCAACAGTTGGAACGCCTCCTCCTGTTGAGAACTCCATATAAACGGTTTATTTTTCTGTGTCAATGTAGTCAGTGGCAAGGCTATCTTTGAAAAGTTCTTGATAAACCGACGATAATAACCTGCCAACCCCAAGAATTGACGTATTTCAGTCGGGGTTCGTGGTGTCTCCCATTGTTTCACCGCCTGAATCTTACTGGGATCCACTTGAATACCGTTTTGATTTACTACATGACCAAGAAATTGAACTTCTTGTAACCAGAACTCACACTTGGAGAATTTGGCATATAATTTTTCACGTGCCAAAAGTTCTAGAATTAATTTCAAGTGTTGAGCATGTTCTTGTTGATTTCGAGAATAAATAAGAATATCATCAATAAACACAATCACAAATTTATCCAGATAAGGTCTACATACTCGATTCATCAGATCCATGAAAACTGCTGGTGCATTTGTTAAACCAAACGGCATTACTAGAAATTCGTAATGTCCGTATCGAGTTCTGAAAGCAGTTTTAGGAATGTCATCATCATGAATACGTAACTGATGATATCCAGATCTCAAATCGATTTTTGAAAAATAAGTAGCACCTTGTAGTTGATCAAACAGATCATCGATACGAGGTAGTGGATAACGGTTCTTGATTGTCAGTTTATTGAGTTCCTTGTAGTCAATACACATTCTGAATGAACCATCCTTCTTTTTCACAAAAAGAATAGGTGCTCCCCAGGGTGAGAAACTAGGTCTGATAAAACCTTTGTCTAACAGTTCTTGCAATTGACCTGAAAGTTCTTGCATTTCGGATGGTGCAAGCCGATACGGGGCTTTAGCAACAGGTGCTGCACCTGGAATCAAGTCGATTCGAAATTCAACTTGTCTCACTGGGGGTTATCCTGATATATCCTCAGGAAAAACTTCAGAAAAATCCTTGACTATTGGGATATCTGTGATTTGTTTAGGTGAAGAATTGTGCTCAGTCACATGTGCCAGGAAAGCATAACAGCCTTTCCTTAAGAATTTCTGAGCTCGCATACAAGATATGAGACCAAGTTTTCTACCTGCTCGTTCTCCTTGAACTATCAGTGTATTACCATTAGGTAATGGAATGCGGATCACCTTGTTTTGACAGACAACTTCCGCTTGGTTATTAGAAAGCCAGTCCATACCAACAACAACATCAAAGCTCCCAAGCTCAATAGGAAGTAAATCAATTTTAAAAAGATGATCATTCAAATTCAAGGAACATCCTTGAATAACACTGTTAGTTTTGATCAACTTGCCGTTAGCAAGTTCAATAACATAAGGAGTTTCTAGATCTACCGTAGGCAATGAAATTAATGATGCAAATTCAGGAGAGATAAAGCTCTTATCCGCTCCTGTGTCAAACAAAACTGATGCGTATAGATTATTAAGAAGAAACGTACCAGTAACAATATTTGCATCATGTCTCGCCTCGGTCGCACCAATCTGAAAAGCTCTCCCCCTAGCTTCAGTTCCCGGATTGGTGTTATTGTTCGGACAGTTTCGTATGAGATGATCAGGGCTTCCACATTTGTAACATGACCGGTTGGTTTGAGTGGTTTGTCGTGGTGCTTGGTTTGGTGTCTGAGCAGGAAAGTTGCAATATTTAGCATAATGTCCAACTCGGTTACAGTTCAGACAAACAGGACATGGTCCCGTGTGATGTAGTGGACACTTATTGCATTTGGGCGCCTGCCCAGTATAAGTTTTCCTCTCAGGAACATTTGCACCATAGTTCTTCACCGTTGGTTTGTTCTGACTGATCTCAGCCGAAGCCCTTGTTTTGTTCTTACCAAACCACTTTCGTTTGGTACCTTTTGACACATTCGAGGTACCGACATCACTACGACTATGAACCGTCTGAGGTTTCAAAGACAGAGTACCACTCCTTACCGCCTCATTGGTAAGCTTAGTGGTCAAAAGAATCGTATGTTTCAGGGTTGTAGGTTCAGTAGCAGTCACCATTCCTCGTATCTGAGGAATCAGACCCTTAATGTACTTCTCGATTAAAGCGGCTTCCGTAGGAAACATGTCGGGAAGCAAACACGTAAGTTCATGAAAACGATCGGTGTAAGCAAGACAGTCAGCACCGATCATCGAGTGATTCCAGAATTCTTCCTGGAGTTTTTGAATTTCAGTGATGGGACAGTACTCTGATCTAATTAGAGTTTTGAAATCGTTCCAGCCCATCGAGTCAACTGTGGCTGAACCCAAAGTCTTGGCCTGGGTATTCCACCAGGTCAAAGCAGAATCTTTCAAAGAACAGGCAGCATAAGACACCTTATGCTCCTCCAAACACTGACTGATTTTGAGCTTAGTTTCCATTTCCTCAATCCACCTTATTAGACCAGCCGCTCCTTCTTTGCCAGTAAAAGTAGGAGGGTTACAGGAAGCAAAATACTTGTAAGTACATCCCTGTCGGGGTGGATCAGGAACAATAGTAGTTGTACCGGTAGTGGTATGAGTTTCAACGTGACCACCAATAGCATTATGTTCAACATGATCGTGTTCCCCACAAGAACCTGCAGTGATATGTGGTTGGTGTTGTGTCAGAACACCACAAGCAGATAGTTGTTCACGCACAATACGAGCTATCATAGCCTCATTTGTTTCAGATCCGCTTGTACCAGCAGGTGGAACAATGCCTGCTCCAGGGTTCACTGGTGGAGTAGTATGCGTTTCCAAGTTCCCAGGTGGAACTACGTTCGCTTCCGGATTAACATGCGGATCCGGATTTGAGTCAACATTCAAAGGTGGAATTTGATTCTTTTCAGGGTTTGTAATGTTCTGAGTAGCTCTCTTAGCTGGTCGACCTCGTTTAGGAGCCATTATTCTGCTCACAAGCAGACAAAACTCAGGTCAGTTCAAGAACATTAAAGATATAACCCGTTCTATCACATAAATACAATCCCATTCAGTTACACTGAAAAGTTGTATTAAAAGGTGATTATAAGAATACAGTATAACTACATGAATTCAGTCCAGACATGTTCACATTACACACAGATCACACAATTATTCGTAGTTATACTTAGTCCTGTTATTTCAAAAACATGTTAGAGTCTTACCCAGCTCATTGCATTGCAACACATGTTTTTAAAGATATGTTCATACAGGACTAGGATATGTTCTCAGACAAGTTCTCTAATATGTTCTCGTACAGTATGGCTCTCGTACTGTACTTAAGTTACAGACACATTCACAATTCAGGCACGTTCACAATTTAGACATGTTCTCGTACAGTATGGCTCTCGTACTGTACTTTAGTAACAAATATATTTGCATACAGTATTGCTCCGTACTGTATTCCAGCAAAATATATATTTTAGTTCGATATATTCGCATACAGTACTGCTCCCGTACCGTATTTCAGCGAAATATATATTAGTTTGACATGTTCTCACACAGAATTGTTTATAGTCCACACAAGGTTATTAGAAAAACATAATTCACACAACACCCAAATAGTACATTACACAGATCGATACACAAAACACCCATTTTATTTCATCATTATCATTATTGATTTTATACAGACCACCAAACAACACAAGACACTACCATCAGATAAAGAAAAGAACAGAAAAGAACTCCCCTATCTACACCCTGATGCTCTGAAAATCCCAAACTGATCTTCTGTACATACTCATCGCATAAAGTATGATAAGAAGGAAAGTATCATGGCCACTATTGCCATGACTACTGCCAGGATCATCATCCTGGTCTCGAGACTCGCCGCTCCAAACCATGCCAAAAACTCTGTCGCTCTCTCTCTCACCCAACTCCATCCCTCAGTCATCCATGCCACTTGCCGCCAAAATGCAGCAAGCATAATCTGTCCCCATGTCATCCTCAGTCTATCATCCATCGCGGTTCTACAGGCTCGAGTATCGGTGTCCAACGCCTTCACTTGATCCATCAGGGTCAAGTGAGAAGTGAGGATATCTAATATGGTCCTACGTGTATCCTCAACCGTAGCCTGACACTGCTGTAGACTCTGCTGTGTCCCCTGCAAGTTCTGAGTAACTTGCTGCAGTTGTGCTCTCAACTCTGCCTGATGGGAGGATTCTCCCATCTCGTGTATGGCATGAAACTCGTCCCTGGGAGCCAGCTGCTTCCGGGGAGGTAGTCCTGTGGTCTTGCGGGCTTGTCCCCGCATACGCCGCAACCCGTCCCAAACGGGTACCCTAGGAGGTGATATACTCTGCATCCGATCCGCAACGGGATCAACCGGAGGTGAGTGAGGAGGACTAGGTATGATAGGAAGTGCTGGTGGTGGTGGTGTAACTGGTCTAGGCTCTAATGGTGAATGTGGTAATGCTGGTTGTGCCTGTGGCACTACAGATGGAGC
This sequence comes from Mikania micrantha, assembly GCA_009363875.1. Classification (NCBI taxonomy): domain Eukaryota; kingdom Viridiplantae; phylum Streptophyta; class Magnoliopsida; order Asterales; family Asteraceae; genus Mikania; species Mikania micrantha. The sequence continues at coordinate 20,739,062 of CM018688.1, forward strand.
TCGTGAGGCTGCAGTCGATGCCTCCGAAGAATCTGAATCCGGTGCTGAGCTAGAGCTCGGAGTACCATCCCTCATATCATGAGGAGCTAGCTGATACTGTTCGCCTCGATCTGCCATTGCTGTACAATAAAAATCTCTAATCAGTATCATGAAAGAAATATATTGAATAATAAAATTCAACATACACATGATATGAGACGTCCTCCTATCTTAACGCAACTATTCGTCATTACTATTGATAGTGTTTTGCTTGAATTAAATCAAACTAGAATGCACACGTGTTGCAAATTTCAGTTATGCTGGCCACTCATAACTGGAATTTGTACCACCTGATTATCCTGGCTTAATTCAAAACAACTTTTGTTCAATATTAATGTTCGGTGCTCTCTGTGTAACTATACGAGCCTATGGTTATAGTCTAGGTCTCTAAGTCAACCTAATTCTCTATAACCTGTGGCTCTGATACCACCCTGTCACACCCCCACCCCTCGTCACCTCGTGTCTGGTCTGACGTCACTGAATCGGTTGCGGAAGCATAGTGGTGATGTCTCTGAGGTGAGGGGTGACTTACTTGAACCAATATCATAAGCACACAGATTAACTTAAAGTAATTACATTACCAGGGTGTCGCAATCACAACCACATTACAACTATATTTATTTAATTACAATACTAATTATTAAAGTGCAAATAACTCAAAGTGCATCCTCACCGGCTATTCCTGCTTACCTGCAAAAAGGTTTGAGTTTGAAACGTCAGCACAAAGCTGGTGAGATCGACAGTTCAATTTAAAACAATATGATATGATAAGCACGTTCTCAAAAGTTCAGTTCTGGATAACCATGGGACCTGTATCTAGTTCCTTTCGGACGTCTAGTCTGTCTCAAGATATTACCCGTCGGTACATATCTTAGTGCCTCATTATCTTAATGTCTATCACACCATTAAGAAGTTCAGGAAACAGATAACAAACATTCACACAAGGGGAGATGCAATCCTCCCAGCGAATGGGGTGTCAACCAATAGTACTATCAATGTTTTCTGCTCGGCCACACATGGGTTCACTAGATACAGTTCAAAATGAGGACTTTCAGTGTCATGATAGAGTTCAGTCTACAGGCCAAAATCCCATGAAATCCCACAAAAGTCACAACAATCACATGAAATCACACAGATATCAGTGATACATATCATATGTTCATTAAAAGTTCAACAATGTTCCCCGATGTTTATAAAAGATTAAAATAAAAGGGGTTGTACGAAACTCACCTGGTAGTATAAGTGTAGCAGTGTATCACCAAACTGATAGTACAGAGATGATTCTGCATTTAGTTATCTTTAATAAGTTATTTATGTTCTAGTTTACTGATTAGATTCTTCTGAACGTTCAATGTCAAAGACATTGCTTAGTAAATCATCAACTCGATATTAATTATATAATTAATTAATTTAAGGTTATATCATACAATGTATGATAATGTAGGAACCTACATTACATTAGATTCCTAACACAAAGTTGATGACACTCTAGATTAATCAGAATAATCTCAGATTAACCAAATAGTTAATGTTGTTGATTATAATGCTAAAACAGTTTCTAGATGATTTAATGGCTTAGGAGTGATTAATCCTTATTATTGATTACCCAAATATCATGAAATATCACAATGTAGCATCAGAATAGGTGAAATAACCAGATTTAACATACTAATCTGACTGTTATCACAAACATCAGATAATCATTCCAATGAGTATGTTAATGATTATGATTAGTTTGAAACACTTGGATTTAACCTTTGCATTTCAAAGATTAATCAAACTAATCACCTACATTGTCATAATCAAATGGTTTAAACCATTATAATCATAGGTATGATTTCATGCAAACCGGGCATCACAACGGATCAAAACAAGGATTTAACCGTTAGAACTTCGTGTTCTTCGTTTATAATCAATCCTAGCCATTATCTAGGCAATAATCAACAATCCTAACTATCTCATTACGTTCAAAATAAAGATCTAATCAATCAAAATCAAACTAGAAGGTTAAAACGAACCGTTACCTGTTCTGACGAATTTCTGCGCGTATAACAACGATCAGGACTTGAAAATACGATCCGTGGCACGATCTATAGCTTCAAATGACTTTAATATGAAGTATGATCGTGTTAGATAGAAGAATTTTCGTCTGGAAGTCACTTGGGGTCGAAAAAAGTGAAGAGAATACGTTCTGGACGATTCTGATCGACTTAAACAATTTTTGGCCGACATAGCCCGCCAGGCGTAACGCCTGGGTTGGAGGGCTGGGGCAGGCGTTGCGCCCCACGTCACCTTCCGTCACCATTTTGATTTTAAACTTCTTTTCGCGATTCCGGGAGCATACGAACTCCGTTTTGCGCGCGGTTTTCGCCCACGTTCATCATTTTTCACATACTATCAATCCCCAATAACAAAAGTTACTAAATCCTCGTGGATTTCAAGCACGACCAAATGTGCTCATGTCATTAATGCCGAATTCTTCGTACGCAACTGTCACAGTCTCCTCCTGTTAGAGGAATTTCGTCCCGAAATTTAGTGAAAGACTTACGGGATAACAATTGATCATGAAAATAAATGTGGGTATTTCTGTTTCATCTGATCTTCACGTTCCCACGTATATTCAGGTCCACGCTGTGAATTCCACCGAATTTTGACAATAGGTATGCGACTGCGTTTCAGTACCTTCACCTCTCGATCCATTACTTCAACTGGTTCTTCCCTGAATTGAAGTTTCTCATCAATTTGGATTTCTTTCAGAGGTACGATCAAGGATTCATCGGCTAGGCATTTCTTCAAATTTGATACATGGAAGACATCATGAACGTTATCGAGTTCAGGAGGTAATTCAAGTCTGTAAGCCACTGGTCCAATTCGTTCAAGAATTTTAAATGGTCCTACAAATCTTGGTGAAAGTTTACCTCTTTTCCCAAATCTGAATATACCCTTCCACGGTGAAACTTTCAACATTACTAGATCACCGATTTGAAATTCCAACGGTCTACGACGATTGTCAGCATAACTCTTTTGACGATCGCGAGCAGCTTTGATTCGTTCTTGAATGAGTGCGATCTTATCAGTTGTTTCCTGAATGAATTCTGGGCCAATGATTTGGTTTTCACCTACTTCTGACCAACAGATAGGTGATCTACATTTACGTCCATAAAGTGCTTCGAATGGAGCGCATTGAATACTGGTATGGTAGCTGTTATTATATGAGAATTCAACAAGTGGAAGATGAATATCCCAGCTACCTCCGAAATCAATCACACAGCTTCTGAGCATGTCTTCAAGAGTTTGATTTGTTCGTTCAGTCTGCCCGTCAGTTTGTGGATGATAAGCTGTGCTCATATTGATTTGCGTGCCCAGAGCATTCTGAAGAGTTTGCCAAAATCGTGACATAAATCGACTATCTCTGTCAGAAATGATAGAGATCGGTATTCCATGTCGAGATACAATCTCATTAACATAGAGTTTAGCGAGTCGATCCATAGAATAGTCTTCTCGGATGGGTAAGAAATGCGCAGATTTCGTAAGGCGATCAACGATAACCCATATAGAGTCATGATTACGTGATGTTCTGGGTAATTTAGTAATGAAATCCATAGAGATCTGATCCCATTTCCACATGGGAATCTCAGGTTGTTGTAGTAACCCAGAAGGTCGTTGATGTTCAGCCTTGACTTTGAGACATGTTAGACATCGATCCACGTATTCAGCTATTTGTTTCTTCATTCCAGGCCACCAGTAAAAGTCTTTAAGATCTTTATACATTTTATCAGCACCTGGATGAATAGAATACCTGGATTTATGCGCCTCATCCAAGATAATAGTTCGAGAGTTACCGAATAAAGGAATCCACATTCGGTCTTTGAAATACAACAGTCTATCAGCCTTAGTATCGAGTTTCTTATCTAATCCTCTTAGTCCCTCAGCAGAATAGTTCGTTGCTTGTAAAGCTTGTTGCTGAGCTTCTTTGATTTGAGGAATTAGACTGGTTTGAATAGTCATACCTAACGCTTTCACACGTAAAGGCTTGACTCGTTCCTTGCGACTTAAAGCATCAGCTACAACATTTGCTTTGCCTGGGTGATAACGAATCTCACAGTCGTAATCGTTCAACAGTTCAACCCATCGCCTCTGTCGCATGTTCAACATTTTCTGATCTAGAATGTGTTGGAGGCTTTTGTGATCAGTGTATATAATACACCTAGTTCCGTATAGATAATGTCTCCAAATCTTGAGTGCAAACACTACTGCCCCAAGTTCTAGATCATGTGTGGTATAATTTTTCTCATGTATTTTCTGTTGTCGAGAAGCATAAGCAATTACCTTATCCTTCTGCATTAGAACACACCCAAGACCTTGACGTGAAGCATCACAATACACTGTGAAGTTATCAGTACCTTCCGGTAGTGTCAAGATAGGTGCATTACAGAGTTTATGTTTCAACAGTTGGAACGCCTCCTCCTGTTGAGAACTCCATATAAACGGTTTATTTTTCTGTGTCAATGTAGTCAGTGGCAAGGCTATCTTTGAAAAGTTCTTGATAAACCGACGATAATAACCTGCCAACCCCAAGAATTGACGTATTTCAGTCGGGGTTCGTGGTGTCTCCCATTGTTTCACCGCCTGAATCTTACTGGGATCCACTTGAATACCGTTTTGATTTACTACATGACCAAGAAATTGAACTTCTTGTAACCAGAACTCACACTTGGAGAATTTGGCATATAATTTTTCACGTGCCAAAAGTTCTAGAATTAATTTCAAGTGTTGAGCATGTTCTTGTTGATTTCGAGAATAAATAAGAATATCATCAATAAACACAATCACAAATTTATCCAGATAAGGTCTACATACTCGATTCATCAGATCCATGAAAACTGCTGGTGCATTTGTTAAACCAAACGGCATTACTAGAAATTCGTAATGTCCGTATCGAGTTCTGAAAGCAGTTTTAGGAATGTCATCATCATGAATACGTAACTGATGATATCCAGATCTCAAATCGATTTTTGAAAAATAAGTAGCACCTTGTAGTTGATCAAACAGATCATCGATACGAGGTAGTGGATAACGGTTCTTGATTGTCAGTTTATTGAGTTCCTTGTAGTCAATACACATTCTGAATGAACCATCCTTCTTTTTCACAAAAAGAATAGGTGCTCCCCAGGGTGAGAAACTAGGTCTGATAAAACCTTTGTCTAACAGTTCTTGCAATTGACCTGAAAGTTCTTGCATTTCGGATGGTGCAAGCCGATACGGGGCTTTAGCAACAGGTGCTGCACCTGGAATCAAGTCGATTCGAAATTCAACTTGTCTCACTGGGGGTAATCCTGATATATCCTCAGGAAAAACTTCAGAAAAATCCTTGACTATTGGGATATCTGTGATTTGTTTAGGTGAAGAATTGTGCTCAGTCACATGTGCCAGGAAAGCATAACAGCCTTTCCTTAAGAATTTCTGAGCTCGCATACAAGATATGAGACCAAGTTTTCTACCTGCTCGTTCTCCTTGAACTATCAGTGTATTACCATTAGGTAATGGAATGCGGATCACCTTGTTTTGACAGACAACTTCCGCTTGGTTATTAGAAAGCCAGTCCATACCAACAACAACATCAAAGCTCCCAAGCTCAATAGGAAGTAAATCAATTTTAAAAAGATGATCATTCAAATTCAAGGAACATCCTTGAATAACACTGTTAGTTTTGATCAACTTGCCGTTAGCAAGTTCAATAACATAAGGAGTTTCTAGATCTACCGTAGGCAATGAAATTAATGATGCAAATTCAGGAGAGATAAAGCTCTTATCCGCTCCTGTGTCAAACAAAACTGATGCGTATAGATTATTAAGAAGAAACGTACCAGTAACAATATTTGCATCATGTCTCGCCTCGGTCGCACCAATCTGAAAAGCTCTCCCCCTAGCTTCAGTTCCCGGATTGGTGTTATTGTTCGGACAGTTTCGTATGAGATGATCAGGGCTTCCACATTTGTAACATGACCGGTTGGTTTGAGTGGTTTGTCGTGGTGCTTGGTTTGGTGTCTGAGCAGGAAAGTTGCAATATTTAGCATAATGTCCAACTCGGTTACAGTTCAGACAAACAGGACATGGTCCCGTGTGATGTAGTGGACACTTATTGCATTTGGGCGCCTGCCCAGTATAAGTTTTCCTCTCAGGAACATTTGCACCATAGTTCTTCACCGTTGGTTTGTTCTGACTGATCTCAGCCGAAGCCCTTGTTTTGTTCTTACCAAACCACTTTCGTTTGGTACCTTTTGACACATTCGAGGTACCGACATCACTACGACTATGAACCGTCTGAGGTTTCAAAGACAGAGTACCACTCCTTACCGCCTCATTGGTAAGCTTAGTGGTCAAAAGAATCGTATGTTTCAGGGTTGTAGGTTCAGTAGCAGTCACCATTCCTCGTATCTGAGGAATCAGACCCTTAATGTACTTCTCGATTAAAGCGGCTTCCGTAGGAAACATGTCGGGAAGCAAACACGTAAGTTCATGAAAACGATCGGTGTAAGCAAGACAGTCAGCACCGATCATCGAGTGATTCCAGAATTCTTCCTGGAGTTTTTGAATTTCAGTGATGGGACAGTACTCTGATCTAATCAGAGTTTTGAAATCGTTCCAGCCCATCGAGTCAACTGTGGCTGAACCCAAAGTCTTGGCCTGGGTATTCCACCAGGTCAAAGCAGAATCTTTCAAAGAACAGGCAGCATAAGACACCTTATGCTCCTCCAAACACTGACTGATTTTGAGCTTAGTTTCCATTTCCTCAATCCACCTTATTAGACCAGCCGCTCCTTCTTTGCCAGTAAAAGTAGGAGGGTTACAGGAAGCAAAATACTTGTAAGTACATCCCTGTCGGGGTGGATCAGGAACAATAGTAGTTGTACCGGTAGTGGTATGAGTTTCAACGTGACCACCAATAGCATTATGTTCAACATGATCGTGTTCCCCACAAGAACCTGCAGTGATATGTGGTTGGTGTTGTGTCAGAACACCACAAGCAGATAGTTGTTCACGCACAATACGAGCTATCATAGCCTCATTTGTTTCAGATCCGCTTGTACCAGCAGGTGGAACAATGCCTGCTCCAGGGTTCACTGGTGGAGTAGTATGCGTTTCCAAGTTCCCAGGTGGAACTACGTTCGCTTCCGGATTAACATGCGGATCCAGATTTGAGTCAACATTCAAAGGTGGAATTTGATTCTTTTCAGGGTTTGTAATGTTCTGAGTAGCTCTCTTAGCTGGTCGACCTCGTTTAGGAGCCATTATTCTGCTCACAAGCAGACAAAACTCAGGTCAGTTCAAGAACATTAAAGATATAACCCGTTCTATCACATAAATACAATCCCATTCAGTTACACTGAAAAGTTGTATTAAAAGGTGATTATAAGAATACAGTATAACTACATGAATTCAGTCCAGACGTGTTCACATTACACACAGATCACACAATTATTCGTAGTTATACTTAGTCCTGTTATTTCAAAAACATGTTAGAGTCTTACCCAGCTCATTGCATTGCAACACATGTTTTTAAAGATATGTTCATACAGGACTAGGATATGTTCTCAGACAAGTTCTCTAATATGTTCTCGTACAGTATGGCTCTCGTACTGTACTTAAGTTACAGACACATTCACAATTCAGGCACGTTCACAATTTAGACATGTTCTCGTACAGTATGGCTCTCGTACTGTACTTTAGTAACAAATATATTTGCATACAGTATTGCTCCGTACTGTATTCCAGCAAAATATATATTTTAGTTCGATATATTCGCATACAGTACTGCTCCCGTACCGTATTTCAGCGAAATATATATTAGTTTGACATGTTCTCACACAGAATTGTTTATAGTCCACACAAGGTTATTAGAAAAACATAATTCACACAACACCCAAATAGTACATTACACAGATCGATACACAAAACACCCATTTTATTTGATCATTATCATTATTGATTTTATACAGACCACCAAACAACACAAGACACTACCATCAGATAAAGAAAAGAACAGAAAAGAACTCCCCTATCTACACCCTGATGCTCTGAAAATCCCAAACTGATCTTCTGTACATACTCATCGCATAAAGTATGATAAGAAGGAAAGTATCATGGCCACTATTGCCATGACTACTGCCAGGATCATCATCCTGGTCTCGAGACTCGCCGCTCCAAACCATGCCAAAAACTCTGTCGCTCTCTCTCTCACCCAACTCCATCCCTCAGTCATCCATGCCACTTGCCGCCAAAATGCAGCAAGCATAATCTGTCCCCATGTCATCTTCAGTCTATCATCCATCGCGGTTCTCCAGGCTCGAGTATCGGTGTCCAACGCCTTCACTTGATCCATCAGGGTCAAGTGAGAAGTGAGGATATCTAATATGGTCCTACGTGTATCCTCAACCGTAGCCTGACACTGCTGTAGACTCTGTTGTGTCCCCTGCAAGTTCTGAGTAACTTGCTGCAGTTGTGCTCTCAACTCTGCCTGATTAGATTCTTCTGAACGTTCAATGTCAAAGACATTGCTTAGTAAATCATCAACTCGATATTAATTATATAATTAATTAATTTAAGGTTATATCATACAATGTATGATAATGTAGGAACCTACATTACATTAGATTCCTAACACAAAGTTGATGACACTCTAGATTAATCAGAATAATCTCAGATTAACCAAATAGTTAATGTTGTTGATTATAATGCTAAAACAGTTTCTAGATGATTTAATGGCTTAGGAGTGATTAATCCTTATTATTGATTACCCAAATATCATGAAATATCACAATGTAGCATCAGAATAGGTGAAATAACCAGATTTAACATACTAATCTGACTGTTATCACAAACATCAGATAATCATTCCAATGAGTATGTTAATGATTATGATTAGTTTGAAACACTTGGATTTAACCTTTGCATTTCAAAGATTAATCAAACTAATCACCTACATTGTCATAATCAAATGGTTTAAACCATTATAATCATAGGTATGATTTCATGCAAACCGGGCATCACAACGGATCAAAACAAGGATTTAACCGTTAGAACTTCGTGTTCTTCGTTTATAATCAATCCTAGCCATCATCTAGGCAATAATCAACAATCCTAACTATCTCATTACGTTCAAAATAAAGATCTAATCAATCAAAATCAAACTAGAAGGTTAAAACGAACCGTTACCTGTTCTGACGAATTTCTGCGCGTATAACAACGATCAGGACTTGAAAATACGATCCGTGGCACGATCTATAGCTTTAAATGACTTTAATATGAAGTATGATGGTGTTAGATAGAAGAATTTTCGTCTGGAAGTCACTTGGGGTCGAAAAAAGTGAAGAGAATACGTTCTGGACGATTCTGATCGACTTAAACAATTTTTGGCCGACATAGCCCGCCAGGCGTAACGCCTGGGTTGGAGGGCTGGGGCAGGCGTTGCGCCCCACGTCACCTTCCGTCATCATTTTGATTTTAAACTTCTTTTCGCGATTCCGGGAGCATACGAACTCCGTTTTGCGCGCGGTTTTCGCCCACGTTCATCATTTTTCACATACTATCAATCCCCAATAACAAAAGTTACTAAATCCTCGTGGATTTCAAGCACGACCAAATGTGCTCATGTCATTAATGCCGAATTCTTCGTACGCAACTGTCACACGTAGCAACAACCAGATGCATGATTTGTACAAGAAGCTAAGCGAAATCCTAAAGGTATGTGTCGTATAGAACCCTACGTGGCGTACACGGTGGAGTATATGCCATACTCCACCGTGTACGCCACGTACAGGTGTGGAGTATCAGTTTCATGATAAAAAAGGACATGTACGTGAAGTACAGGCCCCTACGTGGCGTACAGGGTGGAGTATGGCCTGTAGTACACCAATACTCCACCCTTGTACGTGGCGTAGGGAACTGTACGACACGTACAGGGCCCTATAAAAGCCTTGATCGGGCATACGCCTCCCAAACCACCACCACATACACCATTTTCACTCTCTCGACCTTCAAGCCTCATATCGAGCCATACGAGTCCGGATTCGAGCCAAAGTTGTTAGGATCTTCCTTCTACGCATTATAGGTAAGTTTTTCTCGCTTTTTCATGTGCAGTTATGTCACACCCCCAAATTCCCACGTGCGATGTCAGACCGCGCGGATGTGACGTGGCCAGGATCACAGCTTATGGTCATATATAACGACTCTATATGAATTACACAAACATACAACTTTGAAAATGAAACAAGTTTTGATAGTACGTAGCGGAAAAGTTAAACATTAACAGTGGAAATTAAATTGTAGAAGCGGAAAAGTAAAAATGTATTTGAAACAACATGTTTAAATGGTTTTAAAAGAAACACATCAATTCAAGCCTAGGATTAAAGTCTATATGCAAGCCAGACTCCTTAGTGCATCCTCGTGCGCATCCTAGCTTGAAATCCATTAGTTACCTGAGAATACATGCGAAAAAGTGTCAACTATAAAGTTGGTGAGTTCACAGGTTTAGACAGACAGAAATCAGTAAACAGACATATACTGAGCATGTTAAGTTGTTTGTGGATCTACGATCCGTGAGTGTGTCAGTTCATCTTACCGAAACTCGACTGTTTCCGTTTGCCTCCCCGGGTCATCGCTGAACCCGGCATCAACATCGATATTACAGTCGTTATGACCTCTAGTCAACATTGGTGCCGAGTGGGGCTAGTCAAACCCAGTAGTACTACGTAATAACGACTCGTTTGTTACACAAATAACGGTAAGGATATGTGAGGGCTTAATGCGATAATAGTTACACTCAAAATAGTTTTACAACATACCAGACATATATCTAAAACAGTTGCATTGTATTCTCACCCCAAAAGTTTAGCAAAAGTAGTTAAAAAGTAAAAGTGGGGCTGTAAACTCACCTGAGTCTAGTAATGTGCGTCCGTATGCAAACGGAGTAGAGCGCCTCTTTCAGCGGTGACCTATATCACATAGGTGTCATGAGTTTGTGTTCACATTCGTGTTGGTCATGAGTTTGTGTTCACATTCGTGTTGGTTAAAAAAACGGTTTGTCCACCTTTACCTTGCTTGGGTTACTTGGCCGACCGGGCCTTACATACTTACATTTGATACAATCCCTCCGTAACATAGACAATGTTCCTCCCTATTTGGTCATGTTAACCAATACTTTTGAAACCACTTTGTAAATGAAACCAATATTATGGGGCATCATTAATTTGAAAAGGAGCATATCATTAACCTTAAGAACGAATGTTATGAAGAATAAGTTGCAACGTCTATAAATGTTCCATGATCTTGTTGAAGTCACCTTCAACAGTCCTCAATATTTCTATGTTGTAAATATTATAATATATAGCCTATTGTAGATAATGTAAATATAGCAAAGGAAAGTACCCATGTGGTATTTGAAGAATTTAGTAAAATCTCCTAAAGAAAATGGTAGGGGTTCAAACATCATTTGAAGCAAGGTAGTAAAATTTGTATTTTAAATGTAAAAATAATAATGAGAAAGATATGAGAGGACAATTTGTTTTTCTAAATTCTATATAATGTTTTTTTACTGGTAATTTTTTCATACTTTTACTTTTTAAACTGTTCTAAATCAGATTCCACCTTGATCAATCGGGTTTAACCATATGTTCTTTTATTTAAACGGCAAAACCTCTACCAGTACACATATTAGCTTCTATAGTATAATTAATAAAGATAATATTGATTAGCAGTTTGATTCGAGTGGTGGTTGCTTCACTCATGGTATTTATAAACTGTTAGAAACAAAAATCGCTAAATCATATTTCATTGAAATGAAAGCAAATCGGTTGCCTTGTTACTACCGCAAAAAACATTTATTTGTTATCAAAAGTTGCTACTTAATATTTTTTTATTTTCACAAATTACTATACAATTATATACAAATTTTTTGGAAAAAAAATCAGCTGCAGCATTTGCTATAGAATTTGCTACGCATCTTTTTTTTGAACGGAAAAATCAACTGCCGGGTACTCCGTACGCAGCCCTCAATGGCTAAAGAATGCCCAAGCTGGCCATTAGTTCAGGCGGACGAAACCCCTAGCCCACCAGCCACCAATTCCCGGGGAAACCCGACCCAAGCACCCGCTCAAAAGCACAAGCATCTTTTTTTATTCCAACTTTTGTAAAACTTTATCATACATGAAATACTACAATTTCACAAACCTACATATATGCTATAAACATATTCGTGTACACCTTTATAACTATATGCTTATAGAATTGTAAAATTTTTTAAGTTATGAGTTGTAAAAGTAAATGCGTATGTTAATTAGTACTGGACAACATGTAAAAGTTTGTAAAATGAAAATTTTTCATGTAAATGTAGTTTGTACAAAAAATTGATAGAAAATAATGACATTTAAGCCTTAGGAAAACAAAAACATATATGTTTAATGTTTTTGCCGAAGTAATATGTAACAAACTTAACGAGCAGCAAGTTGTTGTATATTTGTTACGTACTCTTTAAATCATTCATTTTAAAAATTATTTATGTTGTAAATGTGTTTGATTACGTATTTCCAACAACAAATTGTTATTTAAACTATTTCAAAAAAAATACAAGGGCCTTGCAAATGTGTCGAAATTTCAAATACATTTTCAACAAAATTAGTTGCTAAAAAAAACTTGATGTGGCAAGCACAACAAGAATTTAAAATGCTGATAACTAATTTCATTAAACCAACAAATTTTATTCTCTTTTCTTTTTTATGAACCCATTTTTTAAAAACCCATGTTTTCCCATGTAAAGAATATTTTTTAATGTGCAACTCTTCCCTCGTACCCTTCCCCCTATCGAATAATTATGCCACGTATAATTGTAATTCTTAGTATCATATATATATATGGCTATAAATAAACCAAACATTAAGTAAATAATTCGTGAATTGTTTATGTTTGTTCGCTTAATACAAAAACGAACATGTACGAGAAATTTCATTTGTTTAGTTAAATATCAATGTGAGATTAGTCAATTTAATAGAGATATTACCTCTTTGAAAGGAGGTGCTAAGTTTAAATCTAAGCAAGAGAGAATATTTGAAAGTACTATTGGAGTATGATTATATTATTGTTAAAAAAATGTTAAATAAACAAATATGAATAGAGCTTGTGTTCGTTTATTTGTCAGCATTGACTCATATATGACCGTTGGAGACTTGTTCATCATTTGTAGCGGTTATTAACCATGTACACACGGGCTTTTCAACTAAATCCCGACTATCAAGGTAAGACTAAGTTCCAAATGAGTAACCTGCAAGGATAAGTCAATATATATAGAGCAAAAGTCGATTAGTGACGTTAGTGTTAAGGATATTGGACTATCCTCAAGGATCCTGGATATCAAACTATCCTCGGATATCCTACATTAAGGATCCTGGATCATAAAATTAATTGGCCCACAACAATATTTTGTAAAAAATATAATAATTTGAATCCTAGATATTTGAAACATTAGTTAGAGTAATTTCACTGACGATTATTAATTCTAAATTTTGTTTTAAGTAAGATTATTGTATTTTTTTTTATATCAAGTGTTTAATTTATATTTATGTTAGTTGATTATGTTTAATGTTTAAGATTTAGAATAACGTGTTTTAATTTTTAAATAATATAGGTTTGTTTGTTTTCGTGAACAAATTCAATTCCTTAATGAACGAACAAGAATTTTCGTTTTGTTAGTGTTCGTAAATAGTTTATGAACAACTTAAATTTGAATGAATGAACATAAACAAAGATCCATTCTTGTTTATTCGGTTTATTTACATACAACCCTAGTATCTGGTATCGACTCACTTTAAGAAGTAAACGATTCCTAGTCGCACTTTATATAAATCAACTAATGAAATTTTAGATACATGCTCATATTAAAAAAGGTGTTTTAAATATATGGTCAATTAAACAACAACGTGGGTAATATTCTATTCTTCAAGGATAATAAGACATGTGTTTTTCTGCATGACAACTAAGACATACATATATGTGAGAAAGTACAACATAGAAAAAGAAAATAAATAAAGAGGAAAAAAAACAAATGAAAAAAAACATATATATGGGATAATTTGTTCTTTTTAACTTTAAAGGTTAATTAGTTGTGAAATAAAATATGTGTTAATGTCAAAATTTCCGACACATTTCTAACAAAATCAAACATAAAAGTGAAGGGGATGATTTGATATTGCTTTGATTTTTTGTGTGTCAACCTTTATACTTGGATTTCTTAAAGTGTTCTTTGGTACCAAAAGTTAAACTACAAAAACATATTTGTGACATTTTAATAATTTAAATAACAGGGACCTAATTTGGTTATTATCTAATTATAGATTCTTGAATTTAATAAAAAAATTAAGGAAAAAAGTGGAGTTGGTGGACAATTTTAAAGTTGAAGGGCTCAAAAAAATTGCAAGTTGGTTGGAATGTCATGGGATTTGAGGGTTAGAACATGGTATTCAATTATTCGTGCATCGTGTCAAGCCAATTGGTTCAAGGGTTGCTCTCTATATGGGACCATACATGCAAAGGGTTGGTGGTGTCTATTTTTATACCATAATAATATCGTAAAGTTCATGTGCCTTAAATGTAGAAACTCACAAAAATTGAAAATAAAAAATATTAGATTTTAAATAAAGGTTACTTTAGGTATAAGTTTTTTTTTTTATAATAGCAACACCTAAACCCAAGATACCACCGAGCAAAACTCAGATCATATGGAAACACCTGAACCGGGACAACCCACCCTCCCTAACCTTAATATGACTTGTAAGGGATTTCAACCCATGACATTTCGTTTGGAACGTCATATTACCACCGAGCAAAACTCGGATCATATTACCAGGGCACGCCCCTTTGGTAATTGCAGTATCCGGGTTGGCTACAACTTCTTTTCATCTCATTATATGTTGAAGTAAATAAAAAAATTATATATTATTATATGTACTAAGTTTTAAAACAATCCCACGCAATGTAAAGTCCTAAATTAATAAAAAAAATGGTAAGAGTAAAGACAAAATCAGATAAACTGAGGAGTACAAACTAATATATATACACACACAATGCTACTATATAATAGATATTAGAAGGACAAAATAGTAATTTGCTTAAATCTCTTAAAATTAAGATTTTACAACTCTTACACCATATGGTACAACTTTTAAATTCTAATCTAAATTTTGTTTGTGTTTTCACTTTGTCCCACATTGGTAGCTTTTAAGAATTTAAGTGAGATACAATTATTATAAAAGAAAACACTTCAAAACAAACGAATCACTTCTCAACATTTTTGGTGCATTAGGTCTTTTATGTTAGTAGTTAAAGTCACTTTTATTTAATTACCAAGTCAAAATAAATTGCTTTTGTTATAGTTATGACTTAAGAACGAGCTATGCAAACCTTTAAAACATCCAACTTAAGTGTTGAAATAGTATATGAGTGTGTATATATATATATATTATTAAATACTATGAATACTATAGTGAAAAAACGT
Source organism: Mikania micrantha (assembly GCA_009363875.1). Lineage (NCBI taxonomy): Eukaryota > Viridiplantae > Streptophyta > Magnoliopsida > Asterales > Asteraceae > Mikania > Mikania micrantha. Next base: position 20,754,645 of record CM018688.1, read on the forward strand.
GGTTCTTTCTAGGGTTTTGAAGGTATTTGGAGGAGATAATTGTGATTTATTTGTTCTCATAGAAAATTGATGTTTGTTTAGAGCTTTAGGTTTTTTTTTCTAATTCAGCCAATTAGTTGCCGGTGAAAAGGATTTTGTGAGTATTTTTTCTATTATTTTCGTAACATATTTTTATGGATTTTGTATGATTTTATCTTTTAATGAGAAATTAGTATAAAGTTCGTGATGAAAGATTTGATTTTGTTATGTAACTTATGCATCCGCAAATGATATATAATACATATTATCTACTGTGATAACCCGCTGCAACGTGCGGCTGGAAAAAACCTAGTTTAATGTTAAAAAGAAGGGGTTAAAAAAGTCTTTCTAAAACTGTTAAAATAGTATATTTATCTAGCAAATCAAAATAATAAATGTGTCTTTTTTTCATGATACACATACCATTCTATTTAACACTTTCTCAAGTCCCAAACGAAGATCTATGGATTATAATGAAAAAAACACGAGTTACCAATAATCCTTAGCTCAAATGTTTGAGGGGAGGTATCATGTGGCTTCAATATTGGGTAGGTCACGGGTTCAAATCCTGACATGACATGGACAAAATAGGGATTCCATGCTGGGCTAGGGTTTTATCCCACCTATGGTAAGTTTCCTCCCATTGGACGTGGATATGATCGGATGGGTCTATGACTGGTCAATGATCCAAATTGCCGTTCAAAAAAACAACACGAGTTTATTAAATGAGAGAAAATAAAGGAAAAGAAAATAAAAGAAATGAGAGGAAAGAAAAAAAAAGAATAGAGTTTTTCCTTCCATTTCTTTCCAAATCGGAAGGAACGATGTGTTTCCGAGTATATTAAAGGAGCGAACATAAAGTAAAACAAAGGAAAATGAATAAGAGGAAAGAAAAAGAAAAGAATAGAATTTTTTTCCTTCCAATTCCTTTCAAATCGGAAGGAAAAAAAGTGAAGTAATTTTGCCTAATTTTTCTTTTACTTCTCTTCCTTTCCCTCATTAAATGAAACTCGGGAACTAAAAATGTGTTATTTTCTTTTTTCTTCTCTCGTTAAATGAAACTCAGGAACACAAAAATGTATCTCCTTTCCATCCATTTTCTTTTCTTTTCTCTCCTTGAATGAACTCGGGAACAGAGCGAAAAGGAAAACTAAGTAATTTTGCCTAATTTTTCCTTTCCTTTCATTTTCTATCTTTTCTCTTCTTAAATAAACTCGAGAACATAGTGCAAGGGTACAATGACCAAAATGAGTATAAATAGAATTTAATTATATTAGTTTTTGCTATTTGTGCATAAAAACAATTCATTTTTGAAAATTATTAGATATATCCAATGTTTTCAGAACCGGACCGGACGTCGAACCAGTCTCCTTACCGGTCAGAGGTAGAACCGGTCGGGCCGGTCGAACCGGATTTAAGAACCGGACGATTTTATAAACATTTTATAAGTATATATATATATATATATAAAATTATTAAAAAAAATAAAAATTAAAAAAAACCGGTTCAACCACCGGTCCGACCACCGGTTTTCCGGCCCGACCACCGATTCGCCGGTCTGACCGGCCGGTTCATCCAAAAATGGTCTAGAACCCTTAACCCGGCCGGTCCGGTCCGGTTTTCAAAACATTGGATATATCTAAAATCTAAAACTATGTAATATATGGCCGGGTTGATTGAAGAAAAAATTAATAGTTATTAATCTATATTCCAAAAATATAAAATAATATTTTAAAATAAAATATTATTAAAATTACTGATAAGTAAGTTATACAAGTAATAAAACAATAATATTATATTTTAATTATTTTTTCTAAAAATTATTTTTAAAATTGTTTCAATAAAGCTTTTGTTTTTTAAAAGGACAGATTTTAAGATAATTCCTAGCTATTTATCAAAGAATTTTCATTTTTTTAAGAAAAAGACCATATCTTATAAAATTAAACATGTTATAATAATTTATTTTTTTTTAAAATTGGGTTATTTAATGAAAGAACTTTTTAATATATTATGAAATTTATTTTTTTTTTAATTTGCAAAATGCATTAATAATATACTTGTTATTTAATTTTATTATATAATAAAATAGAAATACATTTCATGCGAGAGAGATGCCGAAAACTCAATATAATTATGTTACATAAAAGTAACATGTTTATTTTATTTTTTAAACAACCCCTATCGGCAAAGTTGAATGTATTATGGTCTAGAACTCTTTGAAACCATAAAAACCTTCACCTTCATGTTTCTAGTGCAATATGAACAATTAAATTATGTTGTTTTGTTAGCATTTATGATACAAGATTCTATTTAATTATAACTTGTTCTTTTGTTAATAAATACTTAGTTGACAATATATATAGCAACAATTGGAAAATATTTAATTACCAAAGGGCTTCTAGCCTAATGGTAGCCCATCGATTTCTCTTATGAGATGTCTTGAGTTGGAGTCTCACCTAGAGCAAATATTGTTCTGAGTGAGCCAGATGGTTTTTCTAGTTGTAGGTTTCCTTCTGGGCAGGTGGGTCAAGTCACCACGCTCTGTTATTCGGGCGGAAGGGTGATCTATTTGCCAGGTGATCCCGGATGACCGGGCGTTTGCTGTTAAAAAAAGAAAATATTTAATTCACAACTAAGGTCATTCAACAAGTGACTTTAAATCGAGCATGCTCCAAGTCAGAAGTTGGACTACTCTAGTCAGTTTGTGGCTTGTCAAGTTGACTTATTTGTTTCTTCTCAATTTTAGTGAATCTAACATATATGTAAAATAATTAATAGATTAATAACAATCTGAAATTTTACAAGTATAGAGAAACAGTTTTGTAAATACGTACGATGTATTGATCATATATGTTTTAGAAAGATCTTACTAGTAGTAGAGCATAAGATCTTACAATTACATATGGTTTTAAAACGTGCCTATTTTGAGCAGACACATGTGTATTTTTATGTAAATATGTTTTATGTAGAGGTTATTCCAGAACACGAAAACAATTGAATCACCGAATGAATTGAAAGTCGTTGATCACACTTTCAGATCAAACTATTTGTGGTTTCACTCAATGTTTGATCGGATAAAATTCAATTCGAAATCAAGAATCCGTATGAAATTGTTGGATTTTCTTCTATGAACCAGAGTGTAAAAAAATGATGGATCAAATCAGGTTTTGAAAATACGCTGATAATTTGGAAACTGCCTCCAGACAGTTTTCAAGTTTTCTATTTCTCAATTTTGCCAATAAATTATAAAACGAATTTTATATCAAAATTCGTAAAATCAAGCTGACCTGGTGAGAGGCCCCGAGCCCTGGGAGTCCCCTTAGTTGGCAAAGCATCAAACACGTAGTTTTAAACCGTGAATGCTTCAATTCAGCAGCGGAATTTAAAGTGATAACATAATATAAACTTCTAATTACTCACATAACCCACATCTCTAACAATTCCATTCTATAGCCAGTTAATGTCAGGGTAGTCTTCAACATAAGCCATGAGCATCCTGATATCCTTTCCATACTGTACAACCTGGTATGCATGTAAAACAAGTCAGCTTTATGCTGGTGTGTTCTAAGTTAAATTTTTTATAAAAATCTTTAGCCTTTCAGATCATCACATAACATAACATAATTCATATATTTATATAAAATAAACTAATTCAAGTACATAACATATATGTCATCATACATCAATCATACTGTGTATAAAAATTTAGCCTTCACTATTGACAGAAGTCAACATGCTTAATCATACTGTGCATAAAACTTTAACCTTCACTGCTGAAATAAGTCAACAGGCTTTAACATACATATCATCATGACATTAATCATATTGTGAACAAAATTTAGCCTCAACTGATGACCCGAAGTCAACATGCTTGTGCAACACAGGACACCTCAACTTACGACCCGAAGTCAACAGGCTTGTATAAATACAAGACACCTCAACTGCCAACCCAAAGTTGACAGGCTCATATATGTATAAGACTTCCTCAACTAGCGACACGCAGTCGACAAGCTTGTGTTTCTACAAGACTCTTTAACTATCAACCGAAGTTGACAGCTCATACCAGTACAAGACTTCTTTACATAACAATCATTCACATAACATCACTTTACATATATCATTCAAATCCATAACATCATTCATACATAACATGGTTTAAATCATTTAAACCATCATAATTATAAACAGTTATCTGCACCGCAGTGCTAAACTTTTGCCCAACCGCAGCCGAGACTTCAAAATCACAATTTTCTGCTCGACCTCGGCCGAGACTTTGAAATTTCATTTGCTTCTCAACATCAGTTGAGACTTAAAACATTCTTTACACCTTAACTGAGACTTTTAAAATAATTTATTTCTCAACCACAGTTGAGGCTTAAAACGTTCTTTACCTGACAGTCTGGTTGAAATCATTTTCACAAAATAGCTTTATAACATGCACATCAGCCCAAAATGATAAAACTTTTAAAATAGGGCTACGAAGAACTCACCTGAGCTTAGTAAAGCACAATTTGCTAGCTTTTCTTCATTTCCTTACTTTCTCACTTCAGAATGATATCCTATAAATATGAATATATTATCATGATTATAACCTTACCATGAAGGTGCTCAAATTTACGATTACCGCTCGAAACTTCGACCTGTCGTAACTTTCATTCGGAGCTCTGTTTCAAAATTTCGCTTAACTCATTTTGATCATTTTTATCTCTTCATTCTAGTTATGCTTAAAGATTACTTATTTGCTCGGCTTAGATAAGTGTATTATCTTATTTACTTGGTTTCTTTTAGGGTTTTGCTAAACTTACTGTATAATAACATTGACTTAAGACAAACAGAAGCACATACATATTATATCCTCATATAACTCAAGAAAACTTGATCATTATCTAGATGTAATTGGGCCCTAACCGAATCAGGTTCATCTTCATCATACAAAACCAAAACTCTATCTAAACAAGGTGTTGGTCTCTTTAATCAATCAAGACTAAACTAACACGAGATGAGAATCGTGAACACATACCTTGAATAGCTACAGCCTCAAGCAACTCTAACTTTATTTCTTGTCGTTCGACAGTCGCACTCAACCAGGAAGAAAAGAATAATGCTTTCTGGAGGATTGGATCAAGATAACAATTTATGTGTAAACTTAAATACTGTAAGTACAACACTCACGATAAACAATAGTTGTTAGTATTTAGGTGAAAACCTAAGTACAGATAATACAACGAAACAAGAGAAACAACAGTGTTCAAGTAAATAACAAGAACAAGTCGGTTGCGATCTGATATCCACAGATGACAGGAATCAGATGGCCGACAAATCAGAACGAAAATAATGAGAAAACAGAAAGTCTAGTTGAGTCCGTCAGTGAGGAAACACAATTCAAACATAATTGCAGTGTTATTTCAGAATAACGAACTGACAGCGTGTTTGTGTGGGTGACAATTCACACAAACATATCTATGAGTTTGGAGTTCTGAAATAATGACTGAAAAGTAGAAAACAAAAGTCAAAAAGCAAAACCATCGTCGTGTTCGTTCGGGTGACGATTCGAACGAATACGAGCGAAGGCGACGCGTTCAGACGAAACGAAAACGAAAACGACACGAACGACAATAATTTAAGAAAATAAAACATTTTAATGTTTTACAATTTTGAAACTCATCAAAAATAAATAAAGAAACTATTTTTATCTAAAACCCGTAAACACGCACGTTACGTTTCGGAAACGCAACGAAAACGCGAACCGAACAAAGAAAATGAACCCGAACTCACTCGAGGTATAAATACCTTGAATGAGCTCCTCTTTATTCATTTTTCTCCTTCTTCTCTCCCACAAACCCTAAATCCCGGATTTTTACCCCACCACCATTTTTGAAGCTTCAAACTCTCATATCTCACTCATTTCTCAACCAAATCCTTCCATCTTTGGACCAAATCGAAGCTCTCATCATTCTCTATCCGAAAGTACAAAGGATCCGTCCTAACATCCACTACATCGCAGGTAATCTGAGCTCAAAGTGTGCGAAAATTAGGGTTTTCACCCACCTTATTCGACCACCACCTATAAACCGGTTTCACACCTTCCCCTTCGAGTCCTCAACCCTCGAGACTGGTCCTAACACCCTTCAATACCTAAAACCATCAAGAATCTTGGTCAAGAACACAAAACCACGAGACCATAGCTGGTCATGTTTCGGGCGAATGAGCATCATGAGTGGTCGGTCGAATGGCCAACTCACCACCGATCGAATGACCAGGCCGACTAAGTTTTGGCCGACCGAACCAACCTCACGAATGATTTCCTTCGGCTGGCCCATCCGTTCGCTCGGATACACCCATTCGGCCACTTGCTCTCATTCTACCTAGGGAGGTGACAGCTTCATTCGGCTGAATCCTATCACCATTCGACTGACCTTATTCGATCACCCATTCGGCCACATGAAATGCTATTCGACCGAAGCTAAGACATGCCCATTCGACCCAGACAAGAAAACTCATTCGGCTTCAACATCAACCGGCCCAACCTCAAGTGCCCAGCCTCAATCGAACCAGTAGCCCAACAATCGGCCCATTCAGGGTTAATTGGCCCACACGGCTTATATGGCCCAAAGAACTAGCCCAACAACAATTATTAGGCCTAAGACCTATTGTTTCGGGCCCAACATTCTCATGCCTCTTGTACAGTTTTGGCCCACAGTTCATTGGTTCGGCCCAAAGTACTTAACTCGGCCCATGTGATGGGATTTGGGCCACTTGACCTAAAACGTAAACAAGAACATAAATTAATGACATGGATGTATACATGGAGCTTCTAAAATATTACTAAAGTGTTAAATGAGTGATCAATCAAAATAATACAAAGGCAATGTGCAAGGTTTTAATATAAACACCTAAGTGTCATACTTAGAAAACTATAAGGAATTTCATCTTTTCAGAACTTATTATGGTGACAAGTCAAGCTAAAAGTACAATATAAAGACATGTTATACTAATGACCTAAATTAGTCAAGTATAAGTGTAAACCGTAACAAATAAACTATGGGCCGAATGACAACCGAGACTTACGAGTGTTAGCCAATTTTATGGCTAACACGTACACACACAAATCTCTACAACCCATACTTATAAGTTCCAACAACGTGAAATCAATACAGGATCGTGAAAACAACATCAAGTACAATCAAGAGCGCGTGCATTTCCGTTTAAGCTAAGTCAACCCCCAACAACAACAAGGTGAGTTCATATGCCCCTTTTAACTTTAATCTTAATTGATTTTAAACTCTCGGGGCTGAGAACATGCTTACTTTTAATTTACTTAAAAGTTTTGCTTAACAAATTGCTATTACATTGATTTTAGATAATACTTAATTGTTTATTATCGTATATCATTGTATGCATGCTTGTATGATTATGATATGATATGGATAATCAGATGAACAATTTATATATCGTATTCGTTCATCAACACATTAGAATAACATAGTTGTAAGATTTTATCTTATAACCCTTAGTTATTCTTACATAAACAAACATTGGAATAATCACAGGCAAACATAAGAATGTTATAAAGATACTAAGTATCTTGTAAGAACATTCGACACAAGAGTTAAGTAAGTGTAATAGGACAAGTCCTTTAAACACTTAGCTTTACAACTCAACACATATTACAAGAGAACATGGAACAAAGAATGATAATCATGATAATGTAACTTCATGATAACAACATCATTCACCCAATAATGAACATAATGTAATAAGACAAGTTCTTATTTAACTTTGTTAATAACACTGAGAACATATGACATTGAGAACAATAACACGGATGAACACAATTACAATTAGTTACTATTGACCTGTTGTATTATATCACTTCAATCATGTGCCATTAGTTCAAGTTGATCATGTAAGCCCCTATAATTCGCTGACCAGTTAGTTTGACGTGACTAAACCGACGATAGCATAGTGGTACCATAGGTTTGACAAACCTCTAGCTTGTAGGGCTAGTATGTTGATCGTATTGATTCATTGGCCGGTAACGAATGACCGGTGACAGGGCGACTTCAAGTCAGGTTCTGGAAAGCGACACATGGTGATATTAATTTGCAGTGATAAGTAATTAATCCATCGTTGCTTGTTGACAAATAGAATGAGTAATTTATATTCTCATGTCATATTACTAGCAACTGTTTCGATGAGGTCTATGGATACACAAGGTGGTAGAGGTAAATCGGATGCATTGAAGTCTGATTACGTGAAGATTTCAATGGATTCCTTTTATGCTCTATGCACTACAAGTCGAGAACAAATATCAATTGGTTAACTAACACTTGTAATATTTAAATGTGAAACAACAGTTAACCCCACAATTATAGAATAATAAAAGGAACAAATTTGATAAATCTAATATCCTTAACATATATAATGGTTATCTAAACTTCGGTTCGATAACTACAATTACATCATCATATTATTCTATACAAGATAACACAGGTGAACAAGTATGAGATGAACATGTGGATTTGGGAATGGAAATCAATAGTTGTATTGCAAGTAGTGTGGAGTTCTAGTAGTAATGTGGTGGGATGTTGGCTAGGGCTTAGTTCCCTTACATATGCCCTATATATAAGCATCACTACTAGGATGATATAATACTTGTAAATATAACTATTGAGAAGCCATTGGGTGAACAAGTGAAACAAATGACATACAAGTAACATTATAAACATTGTGATTGTGCATGTGAATGAATCAAGGTTTTCAACTAACATACTTATGAACTCACCAACCTAATGTTGACTTTGTTTAAATTGCATGTTTTTCTCAGGTGATGAACAGGTGTAGCTACATAAATGCATGGACTAAGCTAGTGGACTTTTAGAAGGCCTAGCTTTATTTTGTGTTGCATGCTGTTGGTGACAAGAACAATGAATCATCTTTTGTATATCTTGTACATATACAAGATATAGTTACATTGATTCTTTTGATAGATTTACTTGATTAAATTATGAACGATACATTGTAATTTAATCTTGTAATTCTATATCATGGATGTGTTAGCATTTCTCATTTATTTATCATGTGCTATGTAAACAATCTGATCATACGATTATCACTCACGATATCGCGCCCCGGGAACCTTCCGTCCGACAGGAAAACCCGATCCATTCCCGCCGGCTCGGGGTGTGACATGTTACGTTTCAAACAGATGTGGGTAGTGTCACACCCCAACCAACGGCGGAATACATTGGGGTGCGAGTGTGATTGTTCAAAAGCTCATGGTGCTATGATTAAGTTTAAGTATTTACACAATCCATTTTAAATAAAATCACACAACCATTCATTCAACCAAATAAAGATTCAAGTACAATTGTTCAAATTCAAATACTAGAAACAAATAACATAAATTGAATTTAACTAGGTCCATCCCTAATTCTTCTTTCTTGATCTTCATCTTATCCTGTTACATATGTAAAATAAAGGTCAACTATTTGCATAGTTGGTGAGCAATTCTATAATTTAATATAATACTTAAAAGGATGCAAAACGATTAAACTAAATAGATTAGATCTAAAGCATATGTAAATTTGCAAGTAACACAAAGCAAAATCCAAACAAATGATCTTACAAAGTTTAAATCAAGACTAGCTAGGTCCTAACTTAAACATTGTAAATCATAATGTTTATGTATGTGTATTTTTCACCTTTTTCACACAAGACATAAGTCAATGCGAAGAACGTCACTACATTCTTAGGCTACTAGATACTGTTTTGTTTTTGTATGAAACGTCTTCTAACCCAAAACCCACATAGCAATTAGCACATAAGTTCACATAACATCTAAATCATGTCTACTAAGCTTAAAGGTTTGCATCATGTATATGTTTTGACTCTAAGAACATGTTTGTGTATATGACATATGTAACATCCCAAAAAGATAACAAAAGTAAAAGGGAGTAAGAATTAACTCACTTGTTTATGTCTAATCCTTGAATCAAATGGTTCTTGTGTTTGTATGAGGAAAAGCTAGCAACCTTCTCCTAATGTTATTGAATAACACATGTCTTAGTCTATGTTCAAGAGTTTGCCTAAAGTTCAAATGTTTGCCTAAAAGTCTATGGCTTATATGGAATCCCTAATGTTCTAGCATTTAAAATGTGTACTTAGCATAATGGTTTAGGATTATTTAATTATCTGTTATAATTAAACAACCTCCATTGTATAAATAAATACATTTGAATACTTTTATTATTCCATTTAGTTATTATATAAGTCTAAGAATATTTGTTTTGAGAATATTTAATTATCATTAAATATTCTTATTTTTATATAATAAATATAATGAAATGTCAAAGCATTTCAATTTATTTATTACACAAGGTCCATGCTCTAAAGTTATGCCCCATCGATTATGGTTTAGTTTTTTAAAATTTGTTTATATAGAAAAATTAAATTATTCTATATAATATTTATTGTTTAAAAAGTTTTGAATTATAAAATAATTTATGGAATAAAAGTTTTTTTTTAACAAAATAATATTCATTATGAATGTTTTGTAATTTATAAAAATTATTTTTTCAAACCTCATTTTATAAAATTATAAGTTTAATGATTTGTATAAAGATTAATTAATTTTTTTTAAATAAAAGAAACTTATTATTCATTATTAAATTTTATAATAATTACTTTGTTAATAAAATTCCTTATTAGCATTTTCAAAGGATTTAAACAAGATTATGTTTTGTAAAAAAATGGTTTTTAAAAGTTATGTTTTGTAAAAGGTAATATTGTTTTAAAATGTTTTATTCACACATTTTTAATAATTAAAATTGTTTCTGAATAATAACAATAATATGTATAATAATGATTTAAGTTTAAAAGAATTTTAGAGTTTTATGTATAAAAAAATTAAGTTTAAATGGGTAAAAACCGGTTAAGGGGATTCCGGGTGAGGTTCGAACCCCCAACCCATAGGTTAAATGTTGGGCGCTTAAACGAGTGAGCTAAGTGGTTTCAATCTGAAAGAATCAGATTTGTTTAAATGTTGTTCCATCCTATAAATTGAATTCATAATCCTAAGAACTCTAATCCAATCCAGTTCTAAATCCGATCGATTGTTGTTTGTGAGGGATCAAAAGCATAGGACTTTTGATCCTTACAACACTACGGTTCTAGAGAGATAGGTATTACCTGGATTGATGCGTGTTTGATATAGTTTCGAGTTCGCAGAAGCTTCGGCCGGTTCTTGGTTCCAATCGCGAATCACAGCTTATTGTATGTCCTTATTTTTAGCCTAGACAGGTTCGTGAGGTTGAGAGGATGCAAATGATATAATTTAATTGGGTTTTTATAGAGATTTTGACTGATTTGGTATTGGGGTCGAGTGGGTTTATTTTTGGAATGGATTTTCGTGTTTAATCCGATTGATTCTAACATAATTGTCGATGGCTAGCTGTCACCGGGGTGAAATCCTTACTATACCGATCAAATATTAGCTGTCATGGTGTTGTGGTTCGAACGGGTTGAACATGGGCTGAAACCGGGTCTTGGGGGTACCGAATGGGGAAACGGGTGAACGGGATGGGTTTGGTTTGGGTAAATTGCAATTTAGTCCCTAGTGTTTCTTTGTTTTTCAGTTTTGTAAATAATTTCTTTTTCTCTCACAATCTAGGTTCTAAGAAAATCATTTTCAGTCCCTCAAGTTTAAATTAAATGTTTTATCACCATAAACGTATAAAACCTTTATAAATTTATATAATTTTAACCTTTATATGTTAAAACTAACTAAAAATTTTAAATATCATTTTAATTTTAGTAAACTTTTATTTATTTTTTTTAATATTTATTGTTTTATGCTCAATTGTTTAAAAGTCTATAATAATTTATTTATTTTGACACACATATATGTGTGTGTATTTGTTATTAATTTGAGAATTATGAAAGTTAGTATTGTTTTATGATTAATATTAAAATTAATTGTATTAGTACATTTACGAATAAAATGTTTTAACACTATTTAATTGTTTCTTGTATTATAAAATAAATGTTTCATCGCATTTATATATATATATATATATATTCTATTTTATTAATGGATATAAATATTTATTTATACTTGTAAATATTTCAAAACATTACTCCAATCTTTGTTTTTATTTGAATTTGAACACCAAGGAAATAGCGGGGATTACAGGTAGAGTCGTTTCATCTCGTCTTTGGTTTCCCATGTAGCCTTAGATCCTATTCGATGTTTCCATTGAACCTTAACTTGTCTAATCGTCTTGTTACGTAATTGTTTTTTTCTTTCGTGTCAACAATTGCCAACGGTTCTTCTATGTAGTTTAATCTTTCATCAACTTCAATATCATTTAACAGCACATATGCTACATCATCTGCTAGACATTTTCTTAAGTGTGAAATGTGAAATGTCGAATGAATTTCACTCGATTCATCTGGCAAATCCAATCGGTAGGCTACATTACCGACTCGTGCCATTATTCGAAAATGTCCAATAAATCTCAGACTCAGCTTCCCTCTTTTCTTAAATCTAATAATTTCTTTCCATGGTGAAACTTTCAACAATACCACATTACCGACTCGTGCCATTATTCGAAAATGTCCAATAAATCTCAGACTCAGCTTCCCTCTTTTCTTAAATCTAATAATTTCTTTCCATGGTGAAACTTTCAACAATACCTGATCACCTACCTCAAATTCTATTGGTCTTCGCTTTTTTTCAGCATAGGACTTTTATCGATCATGTGCTGCTTTCATTCGTGCCTTAACTAGTTGAAGCTTTTCAGTCAAATCAATTACTGCAGCTTTACTTCCCACTTCTTTCTTTCCTACTCCTCCCCAACACACATGTGTCCTACAACGTCGTCCGTACAATGCCTCGTATTGTGGCATACCAATACTAGCATGGTAGTTGTTGTTGTATAATAATTCCACTAATTCTAAATGATCATCTTATGAGAGGCCCCGTTTCGCGGAACCCATATTCGACCGAATCGAGTCTTAACACCAATTTCATTTTGTTTTATAGTTTTAACTTAGCCAAAGAATCTTTCGAATCCAACATTTTCTTCCTTTAGTCCTTCCTTCAGTACATCCTTGAGATTATTCAGAAAATCTGGTGTTACTATCAAGCTATAAGACATAACTCGTATAACAAGGTGTTATGTCTTGCAACTTATAGCATCAGTCACCACCGTGGCCTCATGAATTTATAATTGTCTTGAGGCATATGCTATTACCTTTCCCCCTTTTTACTGTACTCTTATGTTTCTTGTATTATTTACATGTTAACGAGTGAATATGGTTCATATCTTCTTCCATTTCTCCCTTGTTTTAATTTTAGAGTATTTCCATGTTGTGTCGGGATTTTTTCATAAATACCCCTCTTTTGGCATATATATCCTATCTTTCCATGCTTCAACCAAATGTTGAAGATCATATGGTAACAAGTTGTTTTCCCCTTTATGTCATAATCTTTAGCTATAAAAGGTAGCTTATTATGACACTTAATCCTTGTGTCCTTATCTTTTCCTAGCTTGTATGCTACAACATGTCATATTCTTTAGCTACACCATGCGTTATTCTTTAGTTTGTTGATTGTGCTAACATTTTCACATTTAGTCTCTACAAACAGTTATCTCTCTTGGCATTAAACCATTTATGGAGCACTCATTGGAAGCTGGTCATAAATAAACTTTCTTAACATAACTTACATAATCATCTTAACACATAAGGTCGTCAATGCATAAGGCCAACCAAATTTTTCATTGCATAAAAACGGACCAAACCAAATCATAGTGTTGTTACAAGATTTCATTGGACACCTTATAATAAGAATTTTCTTGTTTCCCTCAATAAGAAGGCTTCATCATTTACCTCATCATTTGCCTCATTAAGAGGACTTCATCATTTTCCTTTGTTAAGAAGACTTTATCGTTTGCCTCCACAAGGGGACTACATCATTTGATCCACTTTATGCATGAAAATCTTACATAAACTTTTCTTTGATAACATACGTATGCACACTATCACATAACAATACCATGAATTTTCTTATACATGAGACAGTGGCAAGTATACTTTATCATTAAACTTGTACTAATGCAAAGCTCCTTAAGTAGTTTCTTGCAACAGATGCAAGACTCCCTTAGCACATGTATCTGTAGTAAACCCACATTTTACAATCGATACTTTAAGCTCTATACATATTCTATGCATGTTCAACATCTATTATCTTGTGAAGACAAGATAGTTTATTAGACGATAACAATGTTGCAGCATTTATATATCCTCTTCTAACAGAAATAACTTCTAGTTAAAGGTATTAAAATCATCTCTAACATCTTTAGCATACCAGTTTTAGGTCCGATTGGTCTTCACATCACTTCTTGTCAAAAGTACGTCATATCATTTCAACCTTTCATAACCTTCATGATTCGCATTGATCGATAAAATTTATCACAATTACGCTAAAATATCTAACATTTTATGCACTGAGTTGATAAAATTATGTTCAAATAAATAATCTCCTTATCCAAAAAAAGTTTACGAATTATTATTTACCATTAGATCATGAGATCAAATTTAAGAGGGAAAATTTAAAATTTTATACAGAAAATTGTTAGAGATTAATTTAGTCATAACCACTTTCCCCCACAATTTTTAAACGTTCATAAATTTTACATACGATATTACTTTTTTAAAAAATATATCATGAAAATGAACATTTTTATATTTAAAATGAGTATAGTGTTGTTAAAAAAATGAATTTTTTTCAACTTATTTTGTCTAATTATCATCATTGTGTCTTTATTAAACATTTGTATATAATTATCTTTATGTGTTTTTCTTACAAGTAATTGTGTCATTTTTACAGGTAATTGTGTTTTTTTTAAAATCATTGTGTTATTTATACTCGTCATTGTGTCATCATTGTTTAACATTATGTTTTCTGCAACATCATTGTGTCTTAAATTGTTTATGAAAACATAACATTGAACAGAATCACAAAAAACACAATGTCATGTACAAAAGACACAATGGCATGTACAAAAGACACAATGTCTATACAGAAGACACAATGGCCTATATAAAATTGTCCATACTCGTCATTGTATTTTTTACAGGCATTTGTGAATTTTTTAAAGATCATTGTGTTATTCATACTCAAGGGCGAAGCTCTATTGGGGATGGGGGCGACCGTCCTCCATCTATTATCCGTGCGTAATGTTAATTTTTTGGCCGAAATGTTACTTTTAGTTAAAAAAATAGTGGTTTCGCTCCCCCTCGTTTCAAAAAACTAAAATGTATTCTAGGTTTCAAAAATTCTCACCCCTCTCACTTCCCCCAAGTTCCACCACTTTTATACTCGTCATTGTGTTATTTTTGCTTGTCATTGTGTCATCTTTGCTTGTCATTCTGTATTCTGCACGCAACATTATTATGTCTTAAATTGTTCACGGAAACACAACATTTAGCAAAAATACAAAAGACACGATGACATGTACAAAAAGTGTAACAACCGGTTTTAACGATTGAATGTATTTGAAATAATCGTTAAAATAACGATTGTGATTGTTGTAATTTGAAAACATGTGAGAATTACGTCATCAATGGCAAGAGCACATGTGATCGTTTTATAAATCCATGTTGATTTGATGATTGTAATTATTATAGGTTGATAGTATGTGAAAAATGGTGAACGCGGGCGAAAACCGTGCGCGAAACGGAGTTACGGATTGTCCGGAATCGCGAAACAAAGAAAATTTCAAAGATATTGTGTTTTGAGACTCTTCGCGGTACGCGAAGATGATTCTGAGGTCCCGTCGCGGTACGCGAAGGAACAAAAATATCTGATGATCCAGAATTGCTTCGCGGTACGCGAAGAGCCCTTGAACCCTCCTTTGCGGTACGCGACGAGTGTGGCGGTTTGGCAGATTGATATTTTTATTAGATTGCTTCAAGAAAATTTATTTTTCTTATATTTCGAACACCAGCACCTCCATAAACGATCAGATCATCTTCTAATCACCAAATCACAGTTCTAAAGCTGCCAGAACGTCCAGATCGAGCTAGGATTAGATTCTACGATATCTGATCGTCGTTTTCATCCGAGAACTTTGTTCAAAAGGGTAATGATTTGATTTCTTTTACTAGTTTAATATTGTGTGGATTAAATCTAGTTCTGAATGTATTATTATGATTATGGGTATTGATTATCGCCTAGTTGATAACTAGGGATTGTTAGAAACGAAGAACTTGATATTTTGATGGTGAAATTTTCGTTTTGAAGCCGGTATAATGTCCGGTTATTATGAAACCCATATCATGATGTGATAACTAGTAGGATGGGTAAATTGTGGTTTAAAATGAAGTATGGACTATGATCCATGGGTTAA
This sequence comes from Mikania micrantha, assembly GCA_009363875.1. Lineage (NCBI taxonomy): Eukaryota > Viridiplantae > Streptophyta > Magnoliopsida > Asterales > Asteraceae > Mikania > Mikania micrantha. The sequence continues at coordinate 20,771,078 of CM018688.1, forward strand.
ATGATTATTTTGATGAATTGATATTAAAAATTATTAACAGTTATGATCATAAATGAATTTTGATTAAAATAAGTAATTAAGATCATAACTAATGTAATGAACATCAATTAGTTAATAAAATGCCTAAGAGAGGCATGTAATATGATTAATTGCAATAATTGACTAAAACTTACTAAATATAGTAAGATAGAGTCAATTATGTGATAAATTGACTTTGAAGAAGTCAAACGAGTCAAGTGCGTTGAACTTGACTGTATGTGTTATATGTATTGAATATAGTTGTATATGTGTGAATATGCAACTAGGTATTGGTGGTGAAAATCAAGGGATAGGCCACAGAAGTGGAAAAAAGGTTGTAGGAAGTGAACAAGCGCTTGAACCAGGTAAGTTACCCAACTTACTGTAACATTACATATAAGTAGTAGAAAGAGTCTACTTGTGTGCTTGAAATATGTGATTGAAACTATGGGATGAGAAATCATTTAGTTTGTGTTTATTAAGTTTCCATGGGAAACGTATATGCAATATATTTGCATTAGAATAACCGGATGAATCGGTGATTAATTAATACGATTTTGGTGTTTATATAATGATGGCGCATAACTTGATTAATGAAACTAATGGAATTATAAGACCTATGAGAAGGCGTTATTAGTTTCAAAACGAATGTTATGCTTGTGTGGTGTGCATAGTATAAATGCATTAAAAAAATTTAACCAGATGAGCCGGTGAAATTGATTTAATTGAACCACAAATGTGTGGCTAACCGGTTAATCCGGGAACTAAATTGTTGAACCACAAATGTGTGGCTAATCGGTTAATCCGGGAATTGAATTATATATGACTCCACAATGGTGGATAGCCAGATGTGCTGGCAACTGTCTAGATGGAAGTACCGATGGGTGAACATCTTAGACTTAATAATTATGACTCCACAATGGTGGATAGCCAGAGGTGCTGGCAATTGTCTAGATGGAAGTACCGGTGGGTGAACATCTTAGACTTAATATTTATGACTCCACAATGGTGGATAGCCAGAGGTGCTGGAAATTGTCTTAGATGGAAGTACCGGTGGGTGAACATCTTAAGACTTAAATTATTTATGACTCCACAATGGTGGATAGCTAGAAGTTCTAGCAATTGTCTTATATGGAAGTACCGGTTGGTGAACATCTTAAGACTTAAATTATTTATGACTCCACAATGGTGGATAGCTAGAGGTGCTAGCAATTGTCTTAGATGGAAGTACCGGTGGGTGAACATCTTAAGACTTACTATATGTATGACTCCACAATGGTGGATAGCCAGAGGTGCTGGCAATTGTCTTAGATGGAAGGACCGGTGGGTGAACATCTTAAGACTTAAATTAATTATGATATCACAAATGTGTGAATAGTCAGAGGTGCTGACAAATATCCATGGTGGAAGCACATGAATGTGAACACCATAGTGTAATTTTGATTAAACTATTGTGAGCAATAGTTGATGATTGGTAATATGATATTATTACATTGTGAGAGATTTTTAATATATGTATGATACCACAAATGTGTGAATAACCGGTTAATCCGAAAATTAAATTGTTGAAATCACAGGAGTGTGGGTAATTGGTTAAGCCAATATATATATATATATATATATATATATATATATATATATATATATATATATATATATATATATATGGTGTTTTAAATTTAGCCAGAGGTGCTGGTGGTAAAGTTGGATTAGATAATATACTCATATTTGTGGAAATGTCCCATTAAGAGAAATAAATGCACAATGTGTGGTGTGTGCAATTTGATGTTTGAATATGATATATTATTATCTAAACATGATAAACATCCATATGATATATATGTGGATGTGTTAAAATGAGTTTTGGGAACTCTGGAATGGGTTACTTACTTAGTTCATATGAACTAATTGTGACTTATATATGATGTTACAGGTCAAAGATAGATATGCATTGAGCGATCAGATCGGGCACGTTGTGAAGCAGAACCAAACGTTATGTAAAGCCTATGGTGTTTATTAAACTTAAAACACACTAGTTTTTATTAATCATAAATGTAAATGATTTGAAATTAAGTGTGTTTAAATCATGAAATGTTAATTTCACGCTTCCGAACATAATTTATGAAAAAGTTTTAATCTGGGACCTAAAATGGGACACGTGTAATCGTGTATAAAGTTTGGGTGTTACAAAAGGCACAATGTCCTATACAAAAGGCACAATGAATTAAAAAAACAAAAATTTTACTGCATCAACACTATACTAATTTTAAAGATAAAAAATTATCGTTTTTATGGTATTTTTCTTCAAAAAATAAATTCGTATGTAAAACTTGTGAACGTTTAAAGAAGATGGGAAAACTTGATAAAAAGTCAACAATAGTAGTCATGGGTTAAGTTAAACTAAATAAGTCTCTTAACCTAAAAAGCTTAAGAAGAATATTGAGCCATTAAATCATTAATTAATGACTATGATTAAATCAAGTTGTTGGAGGATATTTTAGTCATACATACTTTTGTTGACTTTTTATCAAATATTCTTTAAACGTTCATAACTTTTACATACGAAATTATTTTTTGATAAAAAATATACCATAAAAACAAGCATTTTTTATCTTCAAAATTAATATAGTTTTTGCTATAGAAAAATTTTGTTTTTTTAGTTCATTGAATCTTTTGTACTGGTCATTATGTCTTTTGTGCATGTCATTGTGTCTTTTGTGCATGTCATTGTGTCTTTTGTGTAGGTAATTGTGTCTTTTGTGTTTCTGCTCAATGCTGTGTTAATGAACAATTTAAGACATAATGATGTAACATAATACATAATGTCAAGCAAGGATGACAAAATGACGAGTATAAATAACACAATGATTTTTAAAAAAGACACGATTACCTGTAAAAAAGACACAATTATCTTTAAGAAAAACACAAAAAGATAATTATATACAAACGTTTAAAAAGACACAATGATAATAATTAGACACAATGAGCTGAAAAAATTTAATTTTGTAAAGCAATATTATGCTCATTTTAAAAAATAAAAAAATGCTTGTTTTTATGATTTTTTTTTGAAAAATATTATCGTATGCAAAAGTTATGAATGTTTTAAAAATATGGGGGAAAGTGGTTATGACTAAATTACCCTCTAACAACTTTTCTCTCTAAAATTTTAAATTTTCCCTTTAAAATTTGATCTTATGATCTAATAATCAATAATCTTTCTTAGGCTTTTTAGGATAAATAAACTATTTAGTTGATCCTCATTACTAAAATACCATCTAACAACTCGATTTAATCATAACCATTGATTAATGATCTAATAGCTCAAGATTCTTCTTATGTTTTATATGTTAAGAGGTTTATTTAGTTTAACTTAACTATGAGTTAATATCTCGTGTGTTACACGGGTTAAATACAAAAATAATAAATAGTCGCTAATGAAAATCTATATAATGTAAGTCGATTTTTTATTATAAAATATGATTAAAATTTTTGAAAAACTTAATACTTTAAATAATAAAATAATAATATTATTTCTTTAAATATTAATTTTTTAAAAGGTTTTTTAAACATTTCATTTTTGAAAACTATTTTCAATATTTTTTATTTTATAATAACTTTGTTTTTGAAAAAGATGTGTTTTTTAGTATTAATATATTTTTAATGCTTTAAAAATATTTTTAATTCAAAAATATATAAATGTATATTTACTATTTAGTATTAAATATGAGAGAAAAAATATATATATTATGAGAATAGTCTATATAATATCGAAATGTGTCATCTTTTTTTTTTTATCATAATATATATAGATTGATATGCCTGAAAAGATTTCAAAACCAAGATGTTCATTTTTTTAACTACCGACAAACTTGGAAATCATCTGAAACAATGGAAATAGATCGGGAATGACAGCTTGAGTGGAGAGTTGGTTGAGTTCGAACACAAACAAAAGCAAATGAACTAAAGACTATTTTATTTACTAAAAGACTTCTAGTTTAATGATAGTCTATTGACTTCTCTTATTACTTTATTAGAGGTTTTGAGTTGGAGTCTCACTTAGAGCAAATATTGCTCTGTGTGAGCCATGTGTTTTTCTAGTTGTAGGTTTCCTCCTGGGCAGGCGAGTCAGGTCACCACGCTCTGTTATTCCGGCGGAATGGTGGTCTATTTGTCATGGTGATACCGAGTGATTGGACGTTTGCTGTTCAAAAAAAACTAAGGGCTATTTTGTTCATCAAATGATGCGTTATTAAGAGGTTTAAATCTTCAATACTCTTTTAAAGCTTAATAGTTAAGAAACTGTCTGATAAATTCAAAAGTGTTTTTTAATGAAACACCAAACAATTAAGATTCCCAAGTAATTCAAATGTATTCTTTTAATGAAATTATTAAGAGGCTATCAAACAGTTAGCAAGTTCAAAAATTACCAAACAATTATAAGAAAAGTTGGTAGATAATTAGCTTTTGTCTGTTTTGTATTAAAAGTTGACAAGTAATTGTAATTTTAAAACGTGTTATATTTGTAAACAAGTAATTGTAATTGCGAGAACATGGTGTTATATATTTAAAGGTTTTTTTTTTCTAAATTTTTTTTTAGAAAAAATTGGTTTTTTAAGTTTTTAAAAATTTTTTTTTTAAATTTAAAGCTGTCGAAATAATATCCGGAAAAGAACAAAATTATGGTTCAGAAATACGTTGGTAAAAAAAAAAAAAAACAATTGCTGAAAAGAAACGTCAAAAAAGGAAAAATAAAAATTTCGTTTTAGCCAGAAATTTGTCGGTAATATCAAAAGAATATTAAAAATATAAAAACCTATATTTGTTGGAAAATAAAAATTTAATACTACTATTACCTATATAAGGCTATCAGGTATGCCCCTTGACCCACTCGCTCCACATATGCGCCACGTAGGCACTCACCACAACCACTCACCCCATCATTTTGGTGGAAATGCCCCATTACCCACTCACTCCACGTCATCATCTATATCTATACTCTATAATAAAAGAGTAACAAATTTGCCACTTGTCACAATCTTAAACCACTAATGTTACATGTCACCTTCTTACACTACAATTGACACTTGTCAACACCTTATCCTTCCACTTAATTCTCTCTCCTATTAAATAATTATATTCTCTCTCTTATTAAATAAATAATTATAATACTACTAATTAACATATTATTTATCTTATTATTATAAAGCAAACTTTAATTTTTTTTTTATCAAATATGAAATTCTCTAAAATCAAAACTTTTAAAGTAAGAAATATTTTATTTTCAAAAAACAAAATTTATGTAAAAAACAAGTTATCTTAAAAAATGATTTTTTTAAAATAAAATATATTGTAAAAGGATTTTTTAAACAATGAGATTTTTATCATCCAATGACGTTTTTTAATTTAATATTTTATATTAAATCCGTGTATTATACGGGTTTATAACGTATTACAATATATACAAGTATTCTAAAAGCATAATATTTCATTTATTTCACCCGTGTAACACACGGGATTTAACCTAGTTCATTTATATATATACATGTGTGTGTGTCTGTGTGAGAGAGAGAGAGAGAGGAAGAGACATGTGTGTGTGTCTGTGAGAGAGAGAGTCACGTTGTGGTTCCATTCACGCCTCCCCCTTCCACGCCCACTCATGCCCCAAGGAGGGCGGTGTGCCACGCCCTCTCAAGCCCACTCAAGGGGCATACCCAACAGTCTAATAAAAAGCAAAGTCGGTCCAATGGTGGAGACTTTATACTCATAACTTATTGTTTATATAATAAATATTTCAGCATTTACATAAAGTTTGTGTGATGGAGTTGGTAAGCCTACATGACTTGAATTAAAGGACGTGGGTTCTAATCCCAACTGTGCTTTTTTTTCCCCTTCTTGCTCATTTTTCTTAATTTATTTTGTTTACCATTCACAATTTTTACCCTTTTAACTTTTTTAAAAACTTTGTAAAATATCGTTTTGATCATATTTAAGTTTCTAAAGTTTTGGATTTTTACTTTCATTTATTAATTCTTCAACCTATGTTTTCGGGGTCATTATTTTCATCTTTTTGGCATCTTTGAGCTTCTAAAATTTCCAGCTTACCACTTATATAGTTTAGTTGAAATGATAATTTGTTGTGTGCTTGGTACTACGTAAGAATTCGTATATATTTGTCTTGATCCACTTTTCGATATAAAATTTCCTTAGAAATGATTCGGGTCAAATGTAGTATGTTTTTGTGCTTATTTTATATATGGTTCTGTTGGTCTACATTTCAACATAAATTTTTTTAGGAGATAACTAGGTTGGGTCAAATGTATTACGTTTTTCATTCAACATAATAAATTCGAAGTACTATGTTTTGACGCCGCAGCAACGCGCGACGAGTAGTTACCATATAATAATAATAATTATTGTTGTTATTATAATTAATAATTAACAAAAAAACATACATGGTGTGAGCCTGTGAGGAAGTTGTCGCCATGCCATCGGAAATAATAAAAACTAATTATGAAGAATGGTAGTGAAATATCAACTATAAATCGGTTATATTGCTAGTTTTGTTAGGAATTTGGTAAGAAATTTGTTGGTAAAAACTTTTCCTTTGAGGGTTTCTCCAACAAACACTGTTTTATTTTATTTTGAGTAAATTAGTGATATAGTTCTTATGATTTGCTAGTATTTTACTCTTAATTCTTAAAATATTTCATAAATTACTCATATGGTTCCAAAATTTAGACATTTGTAACACATATAGTCCTTATGTGAGGTAATTTAGTTAAATATATGAGTGCAATTTAATAACCTAATGATTATATCTGTTACAAATGTCTAAATTTTAGACCATATGGATAATTTATGAAGCATATGGATTAAAAGTGAAATAATATCGTATTACAAGGACCATGTCATTAATTTACTCTTTTATTTTTGTTTTATTTTTATTTCTTTTTTTTGAAAGCTTGTCACTAACAGGGCCGTCCAAAATGCTCGTCGCTCAGCTCGTTCGGTACTCGCTTGGAAAAAACTCGAAGAAAGCTCTTTCGAATTTCGCTCGGTTCTAAACAAACCGAGCATGCTCGGTTTGGTTTCAAAACGAGCCGAGCACGAGCCAAGGTAAACTCGTTCATTGCTCGCTCGGATAGTCGCTCATTTGGCTCGTTTAAATATAACTAAGTTATACATATATATAAATTTTTATTAACACTAACATGTTTCAAGTTTTTAAAGATGAATGATAGTGCATTCCAACTAATGTATAATGACGTTTACAAACTATTCATACATTTTAAAATTTTTTTATGCTTTCGTATTAGGGGTATACAAGGAATCGGTTTTTATAGTTTTTGGATGTAACCATAAATCTAACCGTTATTAACGATTTTTGAATAATAATAACAGAACCGAACCATTAAGAATTAAAACCAAACCAAACCGCTAAATTGTTTGGTTTAGAGTTTGGCCATTTTAGGATTGGGATATTTGACTCGTTAAAAATAAAAACAAATTGTTTTATTATTTGAAATTCACTATTTACATTGTAAGCCCAAATGTGTGTGTGTGTCAATGATGTCTAATCAATAAACTTTATATCTATCTATTTAATACGTGTGTACGTATATGTGTATCATAAAATACGGTTCGGTTTTTTAATGGCTGGTTTTTAGTGAAAACTATAAACAAAACCGTTAACTATGGCTTCAAACTTTTGAAATTGTCGACCAAATGCTTTGGAAAAAAACCCGAAACTAAACTGATGACCAATTCACATTAAAATTTATTTTGAAACAGAACCAAACCGAGCCAAGCCAATTAAAACTTCAATACAAACAAGAAGCTTAGACAAATCAGTTTTCGTTTTTAACGAACCATTATACACGACTCACTTGCGAGTTATGATCTATAGGCTACAAATATATATATATATATATATATATATCATTCATGGGTAAGGATCAAATTAAAAGTATATTTTGTCTAAGAATGTTAAAAAAGATTTTAAAAATCTCTAAAACCAACTCAAACGAACACCGATTGCACTCATTTCGATAGCATTGGAACCGTCTCATCGAACTCTATAATATTTGCCTTTTGGTTTTAGCTTTAACAACAAGTTTTAGAGTTTGGGTTTTAGGGCATGTTTTTTTAGCTTTTAGGTTTTATCTTTAGGGTTATTTTTATAATTTTGGTTTAATTATTAGGGTTTATTGTTTATAATTTAAGGTTTACGTTTTAGGAAATTATAAGTTGGTTCCAATGATGTAAAAATGAATCCAATCGGAGTTTGTTTGAGTCGGTTTTCGAGTTTTTAAAAATCCTTCTTAGTTTTTTTAGGCAAAAAAAAACTTTTTATGGGAACCTTCCCCATTCACTACTATTTTAGATTCAAGTTTGAATTCATATGCCTTTTACTATAGTTTTATTACGATATCTAATTAAACATAAGTATTATTAGTGTGATACTCTTGATCAATGATCAAGTGTAAGTACAACTCTTTCATTCATGTTTAATTTTTATTTCTAAAGAATTAAGTTAGATATATTTTGTTATACGAAAATTAAAATAATTAATGATGGGCCTGACTCTCTGATTGTGGTTGTCTTTTTATCCCTTTCAAAACGGATTTGAATGTTGCCTAGCGTTTTTTTTTTTCCATTATTTTTTTCTAATGTTTTTCAAGCACCAAAGAGGCAAAGATATACTCGGTCATAAAATCAACTAAAACTATTATCCATCAAAAATATTGTTATTTACCATTGTATTTTGCCTCTCTTTTTTTATTAAGTTTTTTCTTTATATTAATTTGCCAAAAATGCTTAACGATGTGTGAAACCAAGAAGCTCATGTTGTTCATCGCAACATGCGAAAAACCTCAATCTTATTTTTTTTTTATATAAAATGGAAGCCAAAATTTCATAAGCTGCTGTAAACTTTGTCAATAAGTTTTCATTCATCTCCATCGAGCCAAATCAAAAAAAAAAATTATCTAAAAATTAGGGACAATAATTCCCAATACGAAATTAATGGGTCCAAGGGTTTTAAAAGTTGAGTCCACACTGCTGACTCATCTAGTAAACGGGTCATAGTCTAGCCCCTTTGCAACTCATTTGAAGAAATAAACTAAAGTTTGATAAACGAAAACCACCAATCTATTGCCACACGAGTTGCCATATAAAAATAGTTAAAACTTGCCCAGTTGCCCGTATCATTTGCCCTGAGTCGTATAATCCGGTGAAATTGGTGATTACCTCTCACAAAAATAATATGATTCAAATATTTGAAAAAGAAAAATTATGTCACTTGCACATTAAATTGATGTGCAATAAATAATAGATCTTGCAATGGTTTCGGTTTGTTACAATTGACATTCTCTTAAGGTCAATGTTCTCATTGGTTACGGTTGGTTCTATGATGTCATTACTCTAAGTTGGCTCTAATATTACTGTTATAACCAAACAAGAGAACTTATCTCAAAATATTAATATATATGGACAAGAAATCCATTGGGTTTATAAATAACACATCATTTATCCATACAATTATGTGCGACAATTCTTATATTCATTGACTATTTTCTTACTAATCACCTTTTAGAGTGGGCTGTGATACCATATTGTTATAAGCTAAACAAATAATTTATCTTAAAAGACTAAAATGATGGTAAGAGAGCATGTTTTGACGTAATTATGTATAAATCCTATACAAGTTACTCATGCTAACTAATGTGTGAGTTCATAACAAACGAAATGGAATTTAAAATTATAATTTTTCATTTGTGTAAACTACAAAAATCCATGTAGATTGTAGCTCAATTATATGAAATTAGATACATAATCTCCATTTTATAAATCTTTTAACATAAAATATCTTTAAAAATGAATTAAATAAAGGCGGCTATAGCTTTTTTTGATATCATAATTTTACCTTTTCTTAAATTATTATTATATTTTTGGAATGCATAATTGTACACTGATTATTAATTTACACTATTCTTTCAAGAAACAAAATAGAAAATAAAGAATAACAATAATACCACAATACAATTAGACATATAAACAAATGATTATATATTAACTAGAATGAAGGTTCATATCGCACATTGCGCCATCAATGGTAGTGACAACACAGATAAAAGAAAAATGTCTTTTAAGTTAGTTAAGCCGTTTCGTAAAACTTAAAGTGTATCCTATTGTAAAATCAAGCGTTACTTTACAGTAAAATCCGAAAGTGTACCTTGTAAAATTGAGCGATAACAACCTAAATAATGCTAATAAAAGAGCAATAAACAACCACATAAAACACATAAATAACAAGAACACTAATAAAAAGAAGCCTAAAATCAAAACAAAATCTAAAAAAACAAAAAATAAAAAGAAAGAGAACATAAAGAGCATCAAAGTAAGCCTGAACCATCAAAGTAAGTTTGCTAAACCTTTAGAAGATTCATATGAATATTACAAACCATGTTTTCTACTTCTTTCTTGATCTTGAAAGTTTTTTGTTTCAAATATTGTTTAAAATGTTAAAGACTAATTGAATAGCTCATTAAACAACATATTTGTTAATTCTTTTCCATGAGCAATTGATAAGCAAAATAAACTCAATGTAAATTATTGTTGAATACCATCATTGAAACCAAAGGGCATTTGCCCCAATAGTATAAGGTGATGTTAAGGTGTTTATCTTAAAACGGTTGAGGGTTTAAGTCTTATAGTGGACAAAAATGTGGAAAAATTTTGTTGTTTAGAAAAATATATATATATATATATAGGGGAAGGTTCCCCTAAAAAGTCTATTTTGCCTAAGAAGGCTAAGAAGGATTTTAAAAACTCGAAAACCGACTCAAAGAAACCCCGATTGAACTCATTTTTGCGTCATTGGAACCGGCTTGTCGAACCCTAAAACCCAAACCCTAAATCATAAACAATAAACCCTAATACTAAAACCAAAACTTTAAAAACAAATCTTTAACATAAATATACAACTTAAAAGCTAAAAACCAAACCCTAAAACCTAAAATCTAAATCTAGATGTTAAAACGAAAACTTAAAATCTAATATTGTAGGGTTCGATGAGACGGTTCCAATGCCATCGAAATGAGTTCAATCGGAGTTCGTTTGGGTCGGTTTTAAAGTTTTTAAAAATCCTTCTTAGCCTTCTTAGGCAAAAAAGACTTTTTATTTGATCCTTACCCTATATATATATATAATATGAGTTAATTACATGTAAAATGCGTTAATAGCTTTAGTATTTTAGTTAAAAAAAAAAAAACCTCTTAAATGCCTCTAAACATAACCAAAAAAAGAAAGTAGCTATTATGATGGACCCAAGTTATAACAAATAAAAACAAAAAAGCGCTCAATGATAAAAATTTAAAAGAAAAAGTATGATGTGAGCTGTAATTTGATATAAACCACATGGACTATTTTTGTAATTTACTTCGCTAAAAAAGGTATATGGAATCTATAGTAAGTTAAGGGATTAGTCATTTACACACCCGGCTTTTTCGTATTAACACCTCACTGATCTCATACGTCTCTTATAGGCGTATAAGCGTCTATACGAAACATATACACTCATCTGACACCTAATGATTCAACTGTGATTGGTCATGTAGATGCTGCGTATAGGACATATATGATGCATATAGGAATCCAATCATTGATACTGATAAATTCTGATGGCCAATGATTGCCCCATATTCGTCTCGTATAGGCATATATAGAGATGCAAAAAAAGCCGGTTAACTGAACCAATACCGGTTCGTAACCGGTTAGAAACTAGTTTTTAATTTTTTATTTGAATCGGTTTTAGGTTTTTAAAAAAACTGACAGTTTAAGACCGGTTTGAGGTTTCAAGAGACCACAACGGTTAATAACCGGTTTTTTAAACCGGTTAACCGGTCCTACTCAGTAAAAAAATCGGTTATTTTGTGGTTAACCTGTTTCGGTTATTCTATCGGTTTTGGTTTTAGAGCATGAAAAACCAGTTATTGGTAAAACCAATTACTAGCCTTTGACCGGTTAACCGGTTCGGTTATCCCAAAACCGGTTTTGGACCGGTTAACCGGTTTGAGCACCTTTAGACACATACAAGACGTATAAAGGGTGTGAAGGGTATACAATGAACGTGAGAATAACTAGACCTAGTTAATTACTTAAATATGTAGGGACTCGTATAAACTTAAGAACAAGACCGCAAGATACCAACTACGAGAAAACAAGAGTACAGACACGGTAGTTATAATGCCAATAATCAAAACAAGTGTCCTTATTTGTAAATTGATAAAAATAAAAAATAATTACATTTGTCTAATTATAATTAATTAATTATAATAATTATTTATTTATTATATAAAACCCCCCTCAAAAAGGAATTATCATTTATCATCATGTGTTTTGCATTCTCTTTCTCACACTAGAACACACACACAGACTGTGTGTTCTTTGCACTGCATATTCTACTGCAATTTGAATATTAAATTTGCAATCCAGCTCAAATGTGGAGTATACGATGTTCGTTTACGTATAATGAAATGCTTGTGAATGCTCAGATGTGATTCGTTCGTTTTTGAAATCTCTGCGTCGAAGTCAATTTCTGCTGCGTAAGTTGAATTCGCTATCAAGTTGAGATCTGTTGTCGTCTTTGATTTCGACAAATTTTCTGAAGAAAATGCCGGTAGGGTTCTTCTGGAGAGATTTATATACGATTTTGTCTGCAAATTTATAGTTAGTGTGAAGCTCTGATGGCGACGATGGAGCTTAGTATTCGAACAGAAGAATTTCAAAAGAATAGTATTTTGTGATGTCGCAAGGTGCATTGTTTTTAAATTTTGCGTAATCGAAATTTTTTCTAGTTTTATGAGTTTTAATTGTGATTTGATTACAAATTCGATTGATATATGTGAGTATGTATGATTTGAATATCTTTGATTACATGTTAGGTTAAATGCGTATGTCCACCGTTTAATTTGTCTAGATTTACATGTATCTGTGTGCAATTTGTAAACTAAATGTGTTAGATTGAAATCTGATTGTGTTTTTTATAATTTTTATATTCTAGGTTACAAATTGTTCAATAGAGATAAAAGTGCTTTACAAGTTAAATATGAAGGATAAATTTGTGCTTGTGATTTTGATTATGGTTCGGATTGGGGATGGGGTGCAAATAGGCAGTGTTTGATCTGAGGTAAATAATAGATTGATACGAGATTTGGTAGCTAAATATTGAAAGTTTTATGCTTGTATACGCTATGAAAATGTTATCAGAGAAGGAGCAGTAGTTCATTGTCTATTATGTCAATTGCTTAGGAGTTTCTCCTCATAAGGGATTAGGTAAATTGTGGTTGTAGTGAAACAGAGGTAACTTGTTATAATGAATAAAGCTCAACTGAGTTGGAGTTAAATTTGGTGATTCACCAAATTCAACCAATCTTAAACCTAATTTACTGGATATGGTTCATTGTTTACAAATCAAGTTTGGTGGTAGAAATATATGCCCTTTCATCCTTATCATGACAGTCATAGAAAATCTTAACCCGGGATTAATGGTGCTCTTAATTAAATTTCAATAATGAATGCAAAGAGTATTGCAGACTTTATCAGCTGATATGGGTTTTACATCAAAAAGTTTTGTTGCAATCCAAGATGTTTGGTGGTGAGTATTTGTTTGATGATTTCTTGTCATAAAGCTTGTTTGGTTAATGACATCTTGATAGGACTTAACAACATCGTGGAATCTTTTTTTTTTTTTTTTAAATAAAAGCACATACCTCATTTTAGCTTCTAATTCTTTTTGTTCAGTGTTAGTCCTTTTATCTTTCCAGTTTCTCTTTAATACCTTTTTTGCTTCTTGCTTTCTATGCTGGCCACCTTTTTCCTAACTTTATTATTCTTTTGGAGCAACTGATGCTATGGGAAGTGAAGTGCAATATGATAATAATTTATTTTTTCTATACTGTCAACCGTATACCAGTTTATTCAGATTTTTATGAGTTCTTAGTGAATTGGCAAGAAACCAGGATTTCTGGCATTGTGTCTACATGGTGAAACCGAGGCCATATCTTGGAAAATGTTGGTCATCTTTTATAAGAATGTTAGCCAATTTTTATGTACTGGCAGCTGGCATGACCTCTAGTCATTAAAAAGCCCCTATATGATTTTTGAGTTTGCTTGCTGTGGTCAATCAATTTTTATAAATAATTGCCCGCAAAACAGTAAAATAGTAAATTAAGATTTTGCTGGTTTAACATAGAAGGCTTGTCTTAATTTCTTTTCTTGGTATAATGGGTGTATTGCGTTCTTGTTTGGTAGCTCTACATATCTGTAGTAAGTTAATAAGAAACATGTGACATCTTTTTATATTTTTGACAGAGTGACTCCAGGCGGAGAGGGCAGGTCCACACATTTTATACTTGAAACATTTTGTGGCCTACGAGCTTTCATACTTGCATTTCCACTCATATTGAATAAATTGCTTCATGATGTCTTACATTTATTTTTGTATATTTACCTTGATCCTTTTGTTATCTAATTGCTTCTGTGAATGATGTCATGAATCAGGAACATTATTTCATTTGCATCGCCATCAGCTTCAGCTATAATCATCATGGGACTTTCCTCTGCTCCATTGGTCAAGTTTATTTTCTTGATAGTTTTACTTCTGCCTCTAACATGTGCTGACTTGAACTCAGATAAACAAGCTCTCCTTGCATTTGCTAATTCTGTACCCCATGGTCCAAAGCTCAACTGGAGCAATAATACTGCCATCTGTACGTCTTGGGTGGGCATCAACTGTACTTCTGATGGCACCCGTGTGTCTGCTCTTCGGCTTCCAGCAGTAGGAATCAAGGGCTCAATCCCATCCAACACACTAGGAAAACTTGATGCATTACAGATTCTAAGCCTTAGATCAAATCGCCTCAATGGGAACTTACCATCTGATCTTCTTTCTCTCCCTTCACTCCGTTATTTGTTCCTTCAACGTAATAACTTCACCACTAACATTCCAGCCACTTTTCCTTCCCATTTGATTGTTTTGGATCTCTCATTCAATTCTTTCACTGGAAATTTCCCAGATTCAATCCAGAACTTAACACAGCTAACTGGATTGAACCTCCAAAATAACTCCTTATCTGGACCCCTTCCAAATCTTACACTGTTAGAACTTAAACATTTGAACATAAGCTACAATCATCTCAATGGCTCGATCCCATCTTCCCTCCAAACATTTCCAAGCTCTTCATTTATAGGTAACTCTTTTTCATGTGGGTTGCCTCTAATTCCTTGTTCACTACCTCCCTTACCTTCTCCACCTGTCAGCCCTACAAAACATAACTCCAAAAACAAATTTCCATTATGGGCTATCATTGCCATTGCAGCTGGAGGAGGTACTGCATTGCTGCTTTTGGGTATTATTGTAATTTTCTGCTGTATTAAGAAAAAGAACAGCGACCCGAGTCGTGTGAAAAAACCAAAAACTTCCACCGGTGGAAGGGGTGAAAAGCCCAGAGAGGAATTTGGCAGTGGGGTGCAAGAGCCTGAAAAGAACAAGCTGGTTTTCTTTGAAGGTTGTTCTTATAATTTTGATCTAGAAGACTTGTTACGTGCTTCTGCCGAGGTGCTTGGAAAAGGTAGTTTTGGGACCGCGTATAAAGCCGTGTTGGAAGAATCAACAACTGTGGTTGTAAAAAGGTTGAAAGAAGTAGTGGTGGGAAAGAAAGAGTTTGAACAGCAAATGGATATTATTGGGAGAGTTGGGCAGCATCAGAATGTGGTTCCTCTTCGGGCTTATTATTACTCCAAGGATGAGAAACTTCTTGTGTATGATTACGTTTCAGCGGGTAGCTTATTGACACTCCTCCATGGTATGCTTTTCTCCCTACATCTTGGCCTTCATATGCTCTAGTGAAACATTTGTGTTTGTAACTTTGATCCATTCAAACAGGTCAAATAAAGTTAGATAAAAACAGAATGAGCCAAATCGGTTTGGAAATAAAAATTTTGCGCAGGGTAGAGCTCGGTAGAGGGTGAAAGTTGCATACAACCTCCAGAATTTTCTCCTCAAAGATTTAGTTATTTTAATACTGTTTTTGTTGCTCATAGTTTATATACATAGAGGAGAGATCATAAGAAAACTTTTTACTTTTGAGAAAACTTAGAATACTACTATCAATCAATCATATAATTCATAAATTATTTATTAATTTTATTTATTTTCTAAAAATATTTATGTAATATTACACAGTTTACCAAAAAATCATTATATGTATTACGTTACGTGCACATAATAACAATTTCTTATGTTTTTTGTTGCCAAGGTGTTATGCATATGTTATACAATAAATACAATGATTTTTTGTAAAATATGTTGATACCTATAAAAATAAAAATAAAATTTATGCAAATTATGTGATTGATCGAGAATAGTTTTCACAAAAATGTGAGTTTTCTTAGGAACCTACCCCTGTAGATATCTACAACTCTGGGTTGGGAACGCGTGTATCACACGAATTGAATACAAGAAATATTAAATAATACATGAGGAAGGAATACAATTTGGAGTGAAATAAGAAAATCAGGAAAAGGAAGTTTTCAGTTCACTGGATTGTGGCACCTAACGCTAAAAGTGTTTATGAGAGGTGTACGTGTATAAATGGAAATAATAATAGTACAAGCAAAAACGGTCAGGTCATTTTCTTTTTGACTGGAAAGGGAGACCATTGAGCAAAATGTTGTAAGAACATATTGTACAATGATAAATAAGTAGCCTATATAGTACAAAGCCAAACATGATTCCGCCAGATGGTAGATAGGCCACATTAATAGTTATTCATGTACCCTATGGTACATGATATTATTACATGCACTTTAAGCTTTGTTTATGTTTTGTCTGCTACTAATTGAACTTAATAATCTGCTTATGAGTTAATAATTTATTATCTTGTTGGACATGAGTGGCTGTATCAACTTCAACTTGTTTACTTAAAACTTGGTTGGTTTGAGCTATATTTGAACTCCAACAGGTTAATGGGTCAAATTTAAAACTTAGCTAAAAATGAATCACACTGAGTGGTCAAAGGAGTTGACGGTCTCCCAAGGTGTTAATCGAGTGTTTTTAACCTCCTAACATGATTTGTTTAAACAATTTAGATATTATTTCAATAGAATTTTTGACATAATATTTGAGATATTAATTATTTGCAATACTTTACAAAAGAGTGTTGGTGGCTAACAGCCTAACACAACCTGATCCGACCCGTTTTTATGCTAAAAAATTGTTACTTTTGGCCCATTACCTAGCCTGCCTGACCCATGCATATTACCTCACAACATTTTGCTAAAGCTCATCAGGTTGATTTTAAATTTGATAAAAGGAACAAATAGCGGTTTTAATTTTAATTAGATTTTATACAATCTATTTAAACATTCCAATGACAATGTGCAGGAAACAAAGGCTCTGAAAGGACCCCGGTTGACTGGGAAACCCGAGTCAAAATTGCCTTAGGAGCCGCAAGAGGCATTGCTCATATTCATTCTATTGGAGGCCCTAAATTCACTCACGGAAACATCAAATCCTCAAACGTCCTTGTCACCCAAGACTCAACTGGATGCATCTCAGACATCGGTTTAGCCCCTCTCATGAACTTCCCACCTTCCTCCCGCCATGTTGTCGGGTACCGGGCCCCAGAAGTTCTCGAAACCCGAAAACATACACATAAATCAGACGTATACAGCTTTGGTGTACTCCTTTTAGAAATGCTAACCGGGAAACAACCAATCCAATCTCCCGGGAGAGAGGACATGGTGGACCTTCCAAGGTGGGTTCAGTCAGTGGTGCGTGAAGAATGGACCGCTGAGGTTTTTGATGTCGAGCTCATGAAGTTTCAGAATATAGAGGAGGAGATGGTTCAGATGTTGCAGATTGGTATGGCCTGTGTGGTGCGGGTCCCGGACATGCGACCTACCATGGATGAGGTTGTAAGAATGATCGAAGAGGTTCGGGCATCCGACTCAGAAAACCGGCCTTCGTCTGATGATAACAAATCCAAGGACTCGCGTGTACCAAGCCCTTGATCTCCATTATTGAAACTGTAAGTTTGTGAAGAAAGAAGAATGAATAAACTTATTTGATTGTTCTAAATAGCTAGCTCCATTTGATGTGTACATGCAAATGCATGAACTTCTGCAATTGGTGAGAAATATGGTTTTTTTTTTTTTTTTTTATTGATTTGTTTAATATTATTTATTGGATGATTTAGAGGATTGGGATTTGACAAATAGATGGGTTGGGTCGGGTTAAAGTGAGTGATTTTAGCATGTGTTGAACTGGTTTTAGTTGGAAGATTGGGTGTGGTTTTTTTATTGTGACCGTCTTGACTCATGTGTCGTGTGTATATGACTTTGCAAGTAATAAAAATGGTTGTTTATGTAATGTGTACTGGTTACGTGACATAAAAAAATAATTCGTACAAATGGCTAAAACTCAAACTCGATAAGATGGGCCATATAATTTGGCTAGACCTCGTTAGAGGTGTACAAATCGGGTTTTTTTGGAACCGGTTCCGGTTCCAATCGGTTCCAGTTCCAGTCAACAAAGTCAATCCCCGGTTCCGGTTCCAGTTCCGGGTTTTAACCGGTTTTTGACCGGTTCCGGTTCGGGTTTTGGCTGGTTCCGGTTCGGGTTTTGGCCGGGTTCAGGTGGAACCAGTTCCGGTTTCCGGTTCCGGTTCTAATTTGTCTGAAAAACCGTACCCGTTCGTACCCACCGGTTCGGGTATGACCTGTTCCGGTTCCGGTTCGGGTTGTCGGTTCCGGTTCCGGGTCCCTTTTTTTGTACACCTCTAGACCTCATTGATAAGTGATAATCTCATAACTAGAGGTGGGCAAACCGGTTTTTTTTTTTTTTTTTAAACCGGTTCCATTTCCAATCGGTTCTGGTTCCGGTCAACAAAGTCAACAACTTGTTTCCGGTTTCGGTTCCGGTTTTTGATTGGTTTCAACCGGTTTTTGGCCGGTTCCGGTTCGGTTTTGGCCGGGTAAAGGTGGAAGCAGTTCCGTTTTTCCCGGTTCCGATTTCTCTAAGAATCTGGAACCGCATGTACCCACCGGTTCGGATACAACCGGTTCCGGTTACGGTTCGGTTTTTCAGTTACCTTTACTCAACCATAATTTAGATGCCAAAGGGCTTTATGACCTTTAAGCTATTTTGTGATAGGATTATCCTAACTCTTAAAAAGTGAAGTTGGTGTGCACGTACACTTTTAATATTCATTATTAGTTACAAATTTATAGCTTATCATACTACTTTTTAATATAGCTTTTGCTTTATATCTTATTTTAATTTTTTTCAATCATTGTTTGTTATTATTTTTATACTAATAAATAAAAAATAATATAAAACCCATAACAAATATTTAGCAAAGCAAGTCATCTTTCACATTAGAGACCAAATACAACTCGTATAGCCTATACAAGTCGTATAAATGGTATCAAATGATTAATCTTGACGAATTTATCTTTAACATGTAAACATATATTGACCATCCATATCTAACTGACATGCATGCATGGCTCCCCTGCATTTTAGAACCTCATTCACTCTCACAAACTCACATCTATTGTGCCTTCAATCTCCTTTTCAATTTACCCTAAATTACACCATCTTATGATCATCATCATCTTCTTCATTTCATTCACCAACCGATCGATCGATTTCTTCGGAATATGATGGCCGACTGTCATCATCAAACTCAACATTTTTACCACCATTTTCAACCTAAATCAACCGTTGAATCCACCATAACGACAAATGGATTCCCTTGAGCACGGTGATCACCGCCATCGCGCTTCAGCCAAATGCTACGCTTGGGCCTCCTTCCTTGTCTGGACAGTCATAATCTTCCTCTTAGTTTTTGGCATCGGCTTCTTCGCTTTTGTCAAATCTAATCTACCAGAAATTAAAGTCCACAGGCTTGATGTTTACAAGTTTAACGTCACCAAACCAACGAACAAGGACAAGAACAAGAACAAGAACGATGCACAAGTAACCATTGATGTTCGGATCATGGTTAATGTGACCAACAGCAACAAGAGGATGACTTTAGTTTATGGGGAATTGAACGCGGAGATGAAGATCGAGGGATTCTCGTTGCCAAAGGTTCGTTTGGATGGGTTCAGGCAGAAGGCGATGCGGACGAATGATTTGAAGATTCGTCCGCAAGAGATGAGATTCAAGATGAATGATGATGATGATGATGTGAAACAGCTGAATTTAACTGCAGATCATCATGAAATGGTGTTGAGTTTGAAGATGAATGGGAAGATCCAGTTTTGGTTCAAGGGGCAGGTGGTGATAAGTAACTTGCATTTCAAGGTTTCGTGTGATGGTGTTGAACAGTCACAGATTGATCAGGCTCTTGCTCATGTATGCAATGTCAAATTAGGGTTTTTAAGGTGATCATCGGCCATTGAAGTGATTGATTAACATAGTAAATGTTGATCGTATGATCACCTAAAAATGATGCAAACACGTGATTCTGCAACGAATTAAGAACAAAATCTAATATATTGATTGTGTAGCTGGTTTAATTAATTCATTATTTTCTTAAACGACCAATAAACGCATTTTAAGCCTGGTCACCTGGTTAAGCCTAATGACGAAAGGTCACCCTAGCTCGCAAAAAGTAGACAACGTTGGTGATCACCAGGCCCACCCACCATTCTAAAGAAAACTCGTCGTTCAAATACTCACTGTGGCAAAACCTCTGTCTTACCTGGAATATATTGTTCCAAAAAGACTCGAACTCATAACCTTTACATTGGAAAGCCACGGGTTGACTTCTTTCAAACAATTAATTAATTAATTAATTAATTAATTAGCCGGTTGGTGCGGTTGATGAATGGATTTGATTGAATTTGAAGCTTCAATTGAGGCTTCCACCAATGTGGGACTAGTCCACTTCAATAGAGGCATTGCCTTTAGTTCAAATCCAAGCAAAGGTGAAATATTGGGTGTAGAATAGGAGTAGAATAGCATGGCTGTTCAAAAAAAAATTGAGGCTTCCCATCTGCATGTGTCAGCCTCGTGTGTGCTTGTCAAACATCCTATGTCACTACAAGGAAAGTCACCTGTAGCGACGACAAAAGTCGTCGCAATAGCCCAAAAAAGTCGTCGCTATAGGCTATAGCGACGACATGTGGTCGTTGTTTAGTCGTCGCTATAGGTTATTCGCAATAGATCAGGAAAGTCGTCGCTACACATGTCGTCTCTATAGATTAGGCTATAGCGACGACATGTCGTCGCTATAGGTGTCTGACACATTTTCTTTTTTGATTTATTTTTATTATGTTAATTATTTTAAAAAAAAAGAAATTTTTTTTCGAAATTACCTATAGCGACGACCTATAGTCGCTATAGATCATGGTCAAAAAGTCCAACATAGGGCTATAGCGACGACATGTAGTCGCTATAGATCAAAGTCAAAAGGTCAGACTTTGATCTATAGCGACGACATGTCGTCGCTATAGCCCTACAAAAAAAATTCAAAATTTTTTTTGTTTTCTGGAATTTCCAGTTTTAAACATGTTTAATCAACAATAACAGTTTTAACCTGCTGCAAATAAGAGTTTATCAAACATCAAAATACATTCACATTCATGTTTACATCCAAATCTCAAAGTTAACCAAACAACCAAGCATAACAAGTTTAAGTTTGTTTATCAACCAACCAAGCATAACAAAGTTATAAGTGTTTCAAAATCCACAACTTCATCTATTCATCTTCATCGTCATCTTCATCATCTTCTTCTTCTTCTTCCTCTTGATCTTTTTCTTGATTTGTTTCGAATCCGGGATAGTAGAAGGAGCTAGAGCCTTGGCCTCCTTGCATTGACATCAACTTGTTGATTGGTTGTTGCATCATTTCATTGATGCGTTGTTGCTCCGCCCAGCGAGCATTTGCATCAGCAAGTTGTTGTTGCAGCTCGTTTGCTGCAGGATGGTACATGTGTGGAGGTAGGTCTGGGGTTATACTTTTAACTTTTCTTCCAACGCCCCTTACGTGCCCACGCCGCTCACCCAATGAGCGTTGCAGCACTTCCACTTCATCTACTGGTGTGTCATCACCACCGGATGTGGATTTTGCTTTGTTTAATTCATCACTAATATTCTCCTACATTAAAAACACAAGACAAACATACGTTAAATATTTGACAAAAATCCGTCAGCATAACTGCTGTAAAATGACTACCCAAAATGTATACTAATTACTAAATGGCAACAAATCCTAATTCAAAAACAAGAATTCCCAATTCAATCAACAAATATCTAACAATTCATGTTCACTCATCCTATATATTAAAAGGCAACTTTCAAATAAAGTTTAAATGAGTAAAACATAATACTATTGAACATCTATTACTTACCCAATGTTGCTCGGCTAATTGATTATACCATCTCGAGCTTCCCTTGAAATGCATATCCCTCCAGCCTTCCACATGTTGAGGCGCACCACCCTTCTTGACCTTTAAACAATAACAAATATTATCATTCAGATATCAAATAAAAATTAATACATATTTTGATAACACTAATTTATAACCTCATCATAACGTCTCTGAGCGTATGATTGGGTCCCATGATAACTTTCATACAGCTGTTTTGATCTGTTAGCCGTATTCTTCAAAGATCTGTTTTTATATGTAGAAATTGTAAACAGCCCATCAATAATCTGCACCCACTCTTCTGGGCCCATGCCCTTAGGAGGATTCTGTTTGGCTCTTTCAGTGTTGTCATAGCCTCCTTCTTTGTCAAAGTGCTTCTTTAACTTTGTTTTCCGGTCTTTGTACCGGTTCGCACAGTCAGCTTGAATCCCAAGCTTGATTCCATCCCAGTATTCAGTATTGTGATATTGGGCCAGATCAAAGTAATTCTATAAAAGTTGATATGATTAGAAAATAACCAAAAATATGAAACCAGTATACAAAAAGTATTGGTAAGTATACTAACATGGAGAGTGGTCAGAATAGACATCTTGACATCTCCTAGAACCTCCTGCCAGCTCCGATAATGAAATGGTGCATGTCTGTCAACTTCATTGGATATCAACCGAATAAATAGCTGATAATTTTCTCCAACAGCTCTGTATAAGTTGGAGGAGTAATCAAACTCAATTGGAAGTGGTCTGCTTCCATTCTTTTGGAATTTGTCATACAAGTTCAAGTTCTTTCCAGAAGATCTTCGTTTTGTTGGTTTTGCTACATTAACACATGAAATTAAAAGTTACCAAATTTAATAATATGTTTAAGGAGATTTAAAAATATATTATACTAGAAACTTACAGGATTCACAGCTGGTTGGCACCCTATAATGATGCCTATGTGGAGGTTCATCACCTCCGTCACCGCCATGGTAACCGCCAACATCCGCCATTCCTTGGACAAAAGCAAATAAATGTTAACAATTTTAACAAATGCAACAATACAATATTAACAATATCAACAATTTACAAGAAATACAACAATGAAATAGCAAAAAATGTAAACAATTATAACTATCATACATTTATTCAGAATCGTCACTACAATAATGTTTTTCTATTTCATCATCATCATCTTCCTCATCTTCATCTTCATCTTCTTCTTCTTCTTCCTCCTCTTCATCATCGTATTCTACTTCTTCATCATCAATGAAAATATGATCATCCACACCTTCATCTAAAGGTGCCCTCATAGGCAATGGACCTAAGTCGACTACTAAGTCACAAAAATCTTGAGTTTCTTGCGAGACATTCAACTCATCATTAACAACTAAGTTATAATCAGATGATTGGTTGTCGTGTAATATATCTACTTCATTAGCCCCAATCATACTTGGATGATCCCAAAGTTTACGATGATGATCATTTTCTACAACCCTCCAATTACCGGTTGTTCGAGAAGGATCTTGGAGATAAAACACTTGTTTAGCTTGTGTAGCTAAAATGTATTGTTCGTTAACAAACCACTCACGGCTAATATCAATTGCAATAATATTATTCTTCTTAACAAGGCGTTTACCCGATGTGTTGAACCATTTACAACGAAATACTACAACTGAGTAACTATTTACATAGTTCAACTCTATAATCTCCTCTAGTTGACCATAAAAGTGAGTATCATCTTCTCCTATTGTAACAACACCACTATTCTGAGTAGTGCGACGGACATCACGACTGTGTACCACAAATCTAACACCGTTGACTATACAAGCCGTGTACACATATGCATTCAATGAGCCATGTGCTAATGACTTTAATTCATTTGACAACTCCACGGACAATGATGATGACGACGACGACGATGACATATTTGATTTATATCGAAACCATGAAGAGAATCTTGTTTTTAGATCACGTCCAGGAAATTCAGATTCAAATTCACTATACAATTAACAAACATTATAGATTAGTTTACTAAAGCAACTAATATGAAAATTAACCAAGTAAATAAATACGCTTACGATTTGTAGTCTTTAATTTCATCGCAGTTGCTTAAATACAAACCATTCCAATGATTTTCTAACATCTTCAGAAAGTGATATTATTTTCTTCTTTAAAATTGGGCGGCATTGTGATGAAAAAACATGAAGATGTCTCTTGGGAATGTCAGCATCTGCGTTTCTATCAGTCCATTTATTAATAACTTTAAAAGTTGGTCAAAGGAACTATCAGTCCATTTATTAATTACTTTAATATGCATTAATTTTGCCAAAAAGTTTAGGGAAGACATCCAATTACAACTAGGGTATAGCTCGGTATTAAGCTCCTTAAATAATGCGTCAAACTCCGTGTCTAAGCCATCTCCATACTCATTTACATTTTCGTCATATGTATTCTGCTCACCAATGACATCATCAAGTGCATCAAACATCTCATTATTTGTTAGTGGAGGATTATCTGCGTTCGTAGCCCGCATTCTTTCAACCTCGGAAGCTTTGGAATATTTCTCACCATGATGTACCCATGTTGTATATGACTGTAGAAAACCACGGTCATGTATGTGGGCATAAATTGTCGCCAAATTATGGAGTGATCGTTTAGAATTTGCACAACTTTTACACGGGCAATACCCTTTACCTTCACCATTGACATGGTTCTTTGCAATCTCCATAAACTTATTAAGACCGTTTAAAAAATCCGGGCATCTCCGGTTTCGTAATGTTATCCAACTTTTATCAACTTCCATGTTAGTTATCAACACATGAACCTAAACATGCATATCTAGATGAAATTTTATAAACACATAAAAATAAACATACTTATAAAAAGTCAATGTTACAAAGGAAACATAAACAAAACATACAACATACCTAAACATATGCATACAAATGAAATTCATTTATCACATAAACCTAAACATACATATCTAGATGAAATTTATAAACACATAAACATACTTATAAAAAGTTAATGTTACAAAGGAAACATAAACAAAACATACAACATACCTAAACATATGCATACAAATTCTAACCTTAAGTTAACACAAGTTAAACATCTACACATTACATAAACATAGACTTACACACATACATAAATTCATACCTTAATTTAGCTCAAATCATTTAACTTGATGTTTTCTAACATACACACATAACATAAACATAAATATACAACATACCTAAACATATGCATACAAATTCTAACCTTAAGTTAACACAAGTTAAACATCTACACATTATCCTTAAATTACATATACTAATATCCTTAAATTTACATAAATTGCATATTGTAATTATATATCCAACATAAAAATACATACCTAAATTCTAATCTTAACTTAACATAATAACCCAACATACTAATAATCTAACAAGAACATAAAATTATACAAATACACTACTAAAGAAATGTGTTTCATCAATAAATAATACCAAAGAAACATGTTTCATCAATAAATAATACAACATCATTAACCATTTTTTACATACACAACAATTAAAACACATTAAAGTTTCAAAATAAACATACCTCTCTTGAATTAAGGTTCCAAAAATCTTCAACACGAAATCTTTTCTTGCATAATCACATACATCAACAAAAATATGAAAAAAAAAATTAGTAAATAAATTCATATGAAAAAACAAATGAAAAATTACAGAAAAAAACCATACCAACGAAGAAGTGAAGGATCCAACAATTTATTATCACCAAATCAAACCTATCAACATATAAAATTCATGAACACTTGAAAATATATGAAAAAAACAACAAAATATTGAAAATTTAAGAAAAAAACACATACCTAGACAAATGAGATGATCCAAATCATCCTTTCATCATGAAATCGGCAATATACGAACCAAATAACTCGAAATCGCCCCTTAAAATCGAAAAAATGGAGTTTGGGAGAGTTTCTGCGAAAATGGAGGTTCTGCGAATTTTTTGTGTATATATTACCTATAGCGACGACATGTCGTCGCTATAGGTAAATGTCGAAACCGATGCGCGCAATAAATGCACTGACAAAAAGTACTTTCGTCTTCTTCCTACCCTATAGCGACGACATCTAGTCGCTATAGGTAATTTAAAATTTTTTTTGATTTTTCAACCTTTTTAAATCTGTTAAAAAAGAAATTAAAAAAAAATTAATATATTCCGGCTATAGCGATGACAGTTAGTCGCTATAGAGATTTCCCAGAACCGCCAATCTTTCGGTCAAACGCGCATTTTCCATCGTGAGCGACGACATGTCGTCGCTATAGATCAAAAAGTTTGAAAAAGTACTTTTGATCTATAGCGACGACATGTCGTCGCTATAGCTCAATCTATAGGAACGACAACCTGTCGACGCTATAGCCTTTGTCCCATTAGGTACCTTTTCTTGTAGTGTGTGTTGTGAATATGTACATATAGGTGGCATGAGGTTTTTTTTTCCTTTCCCCTAGTTCTATTTTATTTATTTATTTGTGAAATCAAGTTAGGAACTAAACATGATTATAAATGGTCCTATCACTCAAGATATGTAAAGATTGAAATAGCTTCATGTTATTTTGAGATTATATCTAGTATTTAGAGTTTCTCACGTAATTTATTGGAATATGATATTCAAACCCCTAAAAACACACAGAATACACACTAATGACTTTGTGTAATACAGAAAATGTAATGTAAAGTCTTTTATTTGTAATATCTAGTTATTATAATCATGTTTCTAACATCAAAATGTAATGGGTCTAATTAATGTGAGTTTGTACAACTAAAACTAGCTCCCTAACATATTATAGGCTCGCTAGTGTATAGATCATATAAACATGTCTCTAACATTAAAATGTGTTATGCTTTAATCATGGTTGTAGAAGTCGCTAAGCGCTAATCTGACGGCGAGGTACCGCCTACGGATTAATCGGCGCTAGGCGGATTGGAATTTTTATATGTAATTTTACAAATATATATTATATACACACATCGATATCAATAATTTAATATAATACTTCAACTAATTTAAAAAATAAACCTAAATATACTAAATCAAGTACTTCAGAGTTCAAAGTTTAATAATAGATTTTGATGTTAAGTGGCTGAATTCGATGTTTCAGAGACATATTAAGAATTTTTTTTGTTGATAAATGTCTAAATAATCATAAAATTGGTCCCTTTTTACCATAAAAAAACAAAAAAAAAAAAACAAATATTCGCCTAGACTAAAATCGAAATAGTAGAGGGGCGCCTAACACCTATGCGGTCGCCTACGACGATTTTTACTATAGTGGCTTCAATGCAACTCTATGTATGTAGCCAAAAACCAACCCGTTAATCTATTACAATACCCGTTTAGGCCCATTAGCATATTAGTCAATATAAACATGTCTAAGTGTCTAACTCACTAATACACTCAAAGACCTAGTATATATACTAGTCATTATATCCATGCATTTAACACTAAAATGACCTCTCATGACATAATATGATTTTGTGAACCATGACAACTCAATAATGTGATAGCGGAATGTTTTTCATTGAGCATCAGAGCATATTAATTATATCAACACATGCATTTGACACACCAAACAAAATACAAAAAATAAAAAATAAAATCATTGATGGTGGAGGAATGGTGAAATAAAGATTTTTTACCCTCTCGCTATCGTTCACCAAAGTTGTATTTTGTATATAGATTAATATTATCTTTACCCTTTTTTTAATGACTTTTTTACCATTTTATGTATTACATAACTTGAATATTTAGTCTAATTTTAAAAAAAAATAGCACCTTAACAAACATCTTGATACGATTGAGACAAATGTTCTTTAATTTCCTAAAATATTAATGAAATAATTGGATGGTACATAAAATTATATTCTTGTATCATTATAGTATATTGATCAAAAATCATTTTATGAAAGATGTTTAAACAATATTACCGTCTCGTAATTTATTGATGACATAACATTTGTTTTTAATAATTTGCATAAGTGCACCCTATTAAATTTTTAAAACGGGATGGGTTCCTGTGAACCCACACCCAATATACTAGATCCGCCATTGCACGTCCCTCTCTTCATAACACACCAGGCATGACAAGCCAGCGTGAGCCCGATCATGAGGTGGACGTTGTGTATGTGAGAGGAAGACAAAGGGGTGATAGGTGTGTGAAAGGTGGGCTATATGTATGTAAAGAGGAGGTTATTATTACAGATACATACATATGTGTGTGTAGGGTAAGGATTCATTGTTAACTCATCTTAATTGGGGAAACCATATTAACTCTGAAAAGATCAACCCAAATCTTTGAGAATTTTTTCATTATATTTATCATACATGTACAAGACTATGTTTTTATTATGTGTTTGTGCAAATTTATCACCGTTTATGATTTAAAGCAAGTGTAAGTTTGCGTTACACTGCAAATATTTATTCAGTATTGCGACCACTTACACTGACGGTGATAAATTTGCATAACTTTATGCTTTTTAATTACACAACTTTTTGTCAATAGATATGTATATATAACATGTTATTATTTCAACATGTGTAATACACGAGATTTTATCGTATGTGTGTGAAAAAAGATGATTAAATTATACAATTGTTACGTGACGTCAGCGTGTATAATATGAAGCCTTCGTAACACCTAACATTTTCTTCTCCAAATTTCATGATATTCATGAAGTATAAAACTTTCAAAAGGGATAGAAGACGTTTGAGAATTGAGATGAGTGGTTGAGTGTTTTTTAGGATAATAATAAAAACTATGTGCACCATGAGCTTCACCTACCACTCTCACCTACACCACCAAGATCAAGGGCTACATTCCACCCACATGTTATAACTTACCATTCTCGTCAACACCCTTCTTTCCACGTGATGGTGATCTGTATGTGTAATAAAAATAAATAAACAAATAATAATAATAATAATAATAATAATAATAATAATAATAATAATAATAATAATAATAATAATAATCTATACCTTAGAATAAATGAAAGTTTTGGTTAGACTTGTGTCACTTTCTCTTCTATTAAATGTATTAGACAGTATAATTACATTATAAATCATTTTTTTCTAATTTTTTAATATTTAACACAAATAGTATTTAAAAACACTAGTTTTTTAGTGTAATTTTTAAAAAATATAACATCGTATATAAAATTATGGTCATTTAAAAATAGTGATAAACATAATAAAAAGTCAACAGAAGTTGTCATAACTACAATATCATTCTTTTAACTTTTTAATATAACTTTTATCTTAACCATTAAGAACATGCCTTTGGTGCAGATTCAGTGCTTCCAAGAACTGCATTGCCTCCTACCGCACCATTTCCACCTACAGCTCCACTGTCGCCTACGGTTTTGTTGCCAATAGCATTGGGTCCTCCCACTCCTGTGTGCTATTGATTTTTATAGTTGGCCATATCATCAGCCACTCGTTTAATTATGAGCTGAGCCATCTCTACCGAGATAGCAAGTTGCTCAGTTTTAGGATTGCCATGCAGGTTTTCTTGCGGATTTACTTGTGGATTTTCCTGCGGATTTCGCCTTGGTCGTCCTCTCAGCATGTTTCTGAACATGCAACATTATTGTTTCGTGTTAGACTCATATGGCTATAGATTAGGTCTTAATTATGCATAATAATTCGCTATAAACCAATGGCTCAGATACCAATCTGTCACACCCTTGTCGTTACGGAAGTGTACGGTGTGACTTTCAAGGTTTCACAGTCATGATTTACAACAAAAGACACATATGTTTCTATATTACAGAGCAATTATACAACTACATTAGCCACAAGCCTAATGTAACAACAGTTTTGACTGAGTTTCACACATATACACCATGTTATTACACAATATATACTATGTTATGTAACACACTGTTGAGTCTATCTCTCATAGACTCTACTATATGTTTCCAATGATTGAGCTCCCAGCTCCACCCCTATATCATTATGCATCTGAGAAAACATGATTTTAAACAATCAGCATATCGCTGGTGAGTTCACAAGTTTATTTGTTAAAAAAGGTATGTAATGTATCTCAAACGATTCAAATGTTTGCATAAAAAGAGTTAAATAATATTTATGTCCCAAACTGGGTGTAAAACATTGGTATCCAGTGCGAACATTGTTCCTTCCCACAATGTCGTGTATTAGTTCCCGACTGTCCAATTATAACTCCTGGGCTCCCGTAACCGAGCTGACGAGTTCAGTATTTGCCCCTTCCCAATGTCCTTGTCGCAAGACATTGTATGTTTTAGCCTTATTGAGTACCCGCTCGACATCTGGTCGTGGTTTTAGCTACGAACCACGGGCGAGGATTGTCAATCACAAATACAATTTATTCTCAATAATCACGCCCCCCCCCCCACAGTTAACGGTTATAGAATAGGGGACTTAGCAACAAATGTGTAACCCGCGAAATAATGACAAGTTCGATCATGTGTTTCTCCCCACTGTCACGTGTTTTAACCAAATGTTTTACAACGCTTTTGTTTTCATGTTTCACAAAATGTTTCAAAAGTATTTCAGCATTTCACATGATGCAAATCAGGTTTCATGTTTCACAAAATGTATCGGAAGCGTTTCAGAGTTCTACCTGATATAATCAGGTTTCATGTTTCACAAAATGTATCGAAAGCGTTTCAGAGTTCCACCTGATCTAATCAGGTTTCATGTTTCACAAATATATCAAAAGTGTTTCAAGGTTTTCCTAATCTAATTAAGTTTCACAAAAATCTGAATGTTTAAAATGAGTAGTTATGTTTTCTCATTCCCCGAGTTTCAAAAGCCAAAACACTGAAAAGGGGTCGTGAACTTACCTGAGTAGATTTAAATCAATAACAATGCACAACGTTCGTATCACTAGTTCTTGAACTCTAAACATGTGTGTTATTAGAGTTCTATGAGTTACTTAAGCTTAATATGACTCTCAGAACTTTCCTTAACGTTCAATGTCAAGGACATTACAATTCAGGTCATCAATCTTATCTCAAATGTTTAATCAATATCCTTAACTTAATATCACAAAAAGTGTGCTAACTCCGACTCGTTGGATTAATCAAGACATTCCCAGATTAATCAAACTAGTATGGTTGTTGATTATATTACCAAAGCAGTTTCTCGATAAATCCAGGTTTAGGAATTGTTATTCCTTGTCATTGATCATTCCAAAGAATAATCAAGACAATCACAACCATTGTTATAATCAAATGGTTAAAACCATTATGATCAATGATATGATTCCATGATAATCGGACATTATAACGGCTTATAAAACTGAGGTTTCGTATATTTGTTTTGGACAGATTCCATGTTTATTAAAGTGAGGTTTTCAGGTTTTAAGTCGGGCAGAACCTCGACTTATATTTCTTAAGTTTCCTAAAAACAATTGGGCATAATCTTTGCTTATAATTGTATGTTTCCCAAAATTTAGTCGGGCAGAACCTCGACGTGTTTTTAATTTAAACCAAACAATTAATCATAATCTTATTATATATAATAATAATAAGATCTAAAACGAGCGGTGTAACGAATTGAAATTATACGAGATTTATACCTTACAGAAGTTCGGCAGTACATCGCGTTGAACACTAGATGATTGGAGGGGTTAAATGTGGGTATTTGGAGGTGTAGGGTCGGGATTTGAGAGTTGTAAAGTGATTTTTCGCGAAAAAAATTCAAATTATGGGGTCTGGTACTTATAGGGCGAATTCTGGGTCTGGGGCGCATCGCCTGGCCCAGAGTTTGGCCCGGGGCGATACGCCCGGATGTAGTGGCTTGCATGCCTGCCATGTGTTGACACGTGGTACCACGTGGCGCGTTCGCATGCGATCTGACTGGTTTCTTGTTTTCGCGATAACTTGAGCATACGAACTCCTTTTTACGCACCGTTTTCGCACACTTTCACGATTTTTTGAGCTCTTTCCAACCATTATAATTTCAATACTTGAAGAGTTAAAAATATATGATCTCTTATTTAACGTTATATCTTACTTTGTGTATCTTGAAATCGGAGTCTCGTTTCGTAATTTCGCTTACACTCATTTTCTTTATTTCCGAGTTATGATTCTAACCTGGAAATTGGGAATTGTCACAGTTTACATCGTTGTAAATTTGAGGCCTGAAACAGTTACAGTGCTGTAAATCAAAAACTTACAACGATAATATCTCTTAAACGGTGATAAATTTTCACAAACTCATAAAAGAACATAGTATTCTAAATGTGTTACAATGATGTTCAAAAAAAAAATCCAAGATTTGATTTCATCTTGGCAAAGTTATCTAGGTAATTACTTTAATAGTGGGTTATTATTTGAACACTTCCCTATATATATATATATATATATATATTAGGCCCTTGATTAAATTAATAAATGACTAAGATCTATTAGTTTCCACTTTTCATTAAAAACTTACGTGATTTTAAAGTTGAAAGGGCAAAAAAGAAATAACGTACATTTGTTGACTTTTTTGTGGCTAATGTAACATCCTAGGCAAATATCACATCGGCCGTGAACAGGAGAGATTATTGTCTCATAAGTAACGATCCGCCTCTAATATCACCAACGTGTTTTGGGCTTAGATGGTAGTGAAGCACATGAAAGCTTCCCAGTTAAGTATGCTCGGGCCGGATGTTATAGCTAAATCAAATTCCTCCATTTTTTAAAATCAAATAACTTTTAAATGTTTAATTATTTTTGTTAAAAAAATACACCATAAAATTGAGAATTTTATTCTATTTAATTTGACTATAATATTATTGTAGTTTTTTTTAGATTTTTTTACGTGTTCCATGATTTTGCGCTTAGTACGTGATTATGCTGATGGTCTTTTGATCATATATGTCAAATGACGATGCGTGATTTTTTATATAACATGGTCCGTGATTATTGTTATTTGATTATGCCGTTGGTCCTTGATTATATATGTTAAATTACAGTCTGTGATTTTTGTATAATGTGGTTCGTAATTAGTTGTCCGTGATTATCCAGGTGGTCATTGATTATGATGTTAAATGTCAATATGCAACTTTATGAAGCATGCATGGTTTGTAACTTTATATGGATGATACCGCCCTTACCCAGATGACACGGGTCAAATTCTTGTCGCTTCTTGCGGCTTTTGTCCTGTGTACGCCAACCATTTTAGGAGTTATTTTATATATTGAGAGTGTCATCTCATCGAGGGAGGATTAAAGTGGTTTAAAGGGTAGAATATGAATTGCAATCATTTACCTATACATAAAATTTTAAAAAATAACATTTGTAACTTTCTAATTTGTTTTCCTTTTAATTTGTCTTAAAAGTATTTTTTTTATCTTTTTAACCAATATGATATTGTTATATAAAAATATATAAAAAGATAAATGTATGAAGTAACCAAAGTAAGCCATATTAGACTATTAGTTGCTGGGGTTGATCCAAGCTTTCCTTTTATTTAATTTTTAGTACCGATGTTATAATTTTTTGAGTAAATTACATATCTGGTATATGTAGTTTGCTAGTATTTCACTCATGCTACCTATTTTCAAAAATTACTCATGTGGTGCTAAACTTTATATATTTGTAACACATATAATCCTTAGGTTACCAAATTACCATCACATAATTGACCAAATTACATTCACATAATGACTATATATGTTACAAATGTCTAAAGTTTCGGACCATATGGATAATTTATAAAACATAGGGATCAAAAGTAAAATATTAACAAATTATATGGATCATCTCGCTAACATACTCTAATTACCTTGTATTTTTAGTTAGTGGCTGGGCACATGACTGAGGAGCTAAAACATCATAGTTTGATGCCGATCATGGTAAATATTTGGTGAGTCACGTGCAGTTTACACGAATCGGTTATAAACCGGGTAAGTTTACATATAATATTTTTATAGTTTTTAATTACAAAAAATAGTGTTATTACCTTTCTTTTTTTAGTGGCTAGAAAACTTTGTTGTAATAAAACGATATAATTACAATCGACGATATAATTACCATGTCTTGCATTTTGTTTTTGGCGATAAAAATTATCTTTGTAATGAGTATTTGAACTTTAACCTGTGTAAAAATAAAATGTTTGATTAAAAAAATTGTATTAGTAAAGGTATAAATATATTATATGTAAAATATAGTAATTAGATTTCTATAAACTTATAAAATAATAAATGTGCATGTAAATGGAAAGATGTATTTATCATCAGGGGCGGCCCTGAGAATTTAAGTGTCTCAGACGTATTGAGAAAAAAAATGCCCATAGTTAATTATAAACTTGTGTTTTTTCGGTTTTGTATATGGAAATATAAGTATAAATATATAATTTAAAAACAATTTTTAAAATTTTTGTGTCCTTGCGATAAATGGGCTCTGAACGGAGGTCAGATTTGTCCCTCCCTAAGGCCTCCCATGTTTATCATGTGATGCAAGTGAAATGAAAAAAAAGTATTCCAATATATGTTTGGTTTGCATTATGCACGAGGTTTCAAGAAGTTGAATCTGCCGACGTATAATTGGGCTTTTTACTCTTCAGATGTATTTTCCTTTGATGTCTCTTCTCAGCTGCAACACTCTCAACCATTGTAGGAAAAACGACTAATAAATAATAGCTGTTATAATGCGTGAAAGAAATAATTATACTAACAATGGATAAATATTTATTATGTAGGATTAGGTTCAAGTAAAAAGGGTGAGATTGGTGAAAAAGTTAAGAAGGATTATGGAATTGACAAGTGACATTTCTCTAAATTTATAAAAAGGGTATTTTGGTCAATATTTTTAATGTTTCAAGTCATTGTGTTTAATGTTTTAAGCCATTCTGTTTAATGTTTTTATTATTGTGTTTTATTTTTTATATCTTGTGTTATTTTGTTAATGTTTTTTATGCATTGAATAAATTGTTCTTATTTATTTTTTATGTTTTATTTATTAAAAGTACATAATTGTGTTATTTCACCATTATGTTTTTAGAAGCCATAATTTTAAAAAACATAAATTGTTTTCATTTTTTGAAAAATACATTTTCTTCATTGTATTTTATGTTTAGATCATTGTTTAATATATTTCTCATTGTGTTTTATATTCAGAACATTGTGTTATATATTCATCATTGTGTCTTACGTTTAGGTAATTGTGTAATATATTCATCATTGTATTTTATCTTCAGAATATTGTGTAATATATGCATCATTGTGTCTTACGTTCAAATCATTGTGTAATAGTCATTATAATGTTTTACGTTAAGGTCATTGTGTAATATACGCATCATTGTGTTTTTCGTTCAGGTCATTGTGTAATATACTCATAGTTATGTTTTACGTTCATGTCATTGTGTAATATACGCATAGTTGTGTATTACGTTAAGTGGCTGGGTAATATACTCATTATTGTGTTTTACGTTTAGGTCATTGTGTTTTACGTTCTGGTCATTGTGCTTTACGTTTAGGTCATTGTTTCGTCAATATTATCTTTAAAGCTCATCATTTTATAAAAAAAATTAGTTAGACACAACATCGAACAAAAAGAAACAATCACAAACAAAAAGACATAATAATAAACAAAAAGACACAATGACGCATTACAAATATAAAAAGTGGAGGAAAACGTATTTTTTTATTTTTTATATAACAATACTATACTTGTTTTAAAGATAAAAAATGCTCGTTTTTTTGGTGTAGTTTTTAAAAAAATAATAATATTGTATATAAAAGTTATGATCGTTTAAAAAAAATTTGAGGAACATGATAAAAAGTCAACAAAAGTGTTTATAACTGTCACACCCCGGGCCGGCGGGGTTGGATCGGATGTCCCCGTCGGGCGGAAGGTTTCCGGGGCGCGATATCGTGGATGATAATCGGGTTGATCAGATTGTTTACATAGCATCAATGATTAAGAATATCTAAAGCACAGTTAGCATTAAACTAGGATTACAAAGTTAAATTACAGCATCAGTGTTTGATAATTTAACTAAGTAAACCTATTCAAAAGAATCAAATGTTCCTATCTTGTATATGTACAAGATAACAAAAGAGATTCGTATTAACAACAAAAGATGTGCTATCCAAAAGTCTGCTAGGTCCTCTAGTTGGGCTGCCTAGCATGCAAAAATCCTGAGCCTTAGCTTATACCTGTGCATCACCTGAGAAAACATGTAAGAAAACAAGGTCAACATAATGGTTGGTGAGTTCATGTAGTTTATAAGTTTAAATAGCTTTCACAAAACTCCTTTCGGTAAAACCTTAATCTTATTAACTCCACATGTAATATCCAAATCGGTATGCTTATATATAGGGCATACCCCTGGGTCAAGCCTACAACCCGCCCAGACGACGTCCCACCACATACTAATCCAGATATGACACTGTTATTAATAATAATTAAGCCTTTTACCTACCCATCCGTATAGTTTTCCCGTCATAGTTTAAGCACTTTTGTTTGTAAGTTTACCCCATACACCAATAGTATCCGTGAGTTTAGCCCGATAGTTACCGGTATGGATAACCGAATGCCCGAAGGAATCCAATATCAATCCAGACCAGCCCCAGGTATAATTAGCAACTCAGGGGAAGATAGAGGATTTCCAGGTCAACACAAAGTCAACTAAGGATCACCAATATAGTCCTAGTTACTGATCACCCAGGTAAATAGTTGTGGGAAACACTGCATGGCAAGCACTGAGAGGCCATCAGTCCATTTCCTCGATTAAGACGGTGAAGAACACATGAAGGCAAGCACTGAGAGACCAACTATTGTTCTTCAAGTCCCGGCTAGGAAGAACACCTGAAGGCAAGCACTGAGAGACCAACTATTGTTCTTCCATAGCCTATGGTTTTAGCATACAAAGAGTCCAGCATTTACGTAACTTGTGCACAAGGACTAGCTTTACAACCGGTAAGGCAAGCACTGAGAGGCCAAACTGTTGTTTGAGCATGGCAATCATATAGCATTCAAGAGTTTATAGTATCCATAGATTCAAGTATCCAAAGTGTATGTATGTATGCATGCATTTAGTATCCCCACAGCCTTATAGAGTCTTTAGCCTTTAATGTTTACAATAGTCTCTAGCATAACACCCATAGCATTGACAAGTAGTATAATCTCATAGCAATAGTATTAAACATAACCCGTAGTGTTAGTTCATAGCATAAACCCGTAGTATTGGCATTTAGTTTAACCCGTAGTCTTAGTATTTAGCATAACTCATAGTATTAGTTTGTAGCATGATTTCATAGAATTAGCATCCACAATAGCATCATCAAATAGTAAATACCTTTAGCACTTGGTATTATCACATAGCTTTAGTATTAGCGAGTAGCTTATGCCTTTAGCACTTGGCATGATCAAATAGCATTGAGTTTGAATAATGTCTTATGCCTTTAGTACTTGGCATAATCAAATGACATTTAGTTTAAATAGAGTCTTATGCCTTTAGCACTTGGCATAATCAATAGTATAAAAGCATTTTGTTAAATTTAAAACATTTGTTTTAAAATAAATAACATGCTTCTCAGTCCCGAGTTAAAACCAAAAGAGTTTGAAAAGGGACAATGAACTCACCTTGCAGTAGTGGTAGTTGACTTAGTCTCAAACAAGAATGCACGCTCTCTTTGTTGTAGTTGATATTGTTTTCACAATCCTGTATTGATTTCACGTTGTTTAAATTTGTAAGTATGAGTTGTATATGTTTAAGCGTGTGTGTGTAGGTGTTAGCCCTAGATTTGGCTAGCACACGTAAGTCTCGGTCATCATTCGGTCCCAAATCTTTTGTTATGGTTCTTGATATCATAGTCTATTACATTGTGTGTTTAGTTTTTGCCTCATTTATGATGTCCTCGATGCTTTTAAATTCATTAATCCTTTCCCATGCATGTTAGGATGTTGTGTTATTCCCAAATATTTCAAGTGTTTGTTTCAATTAGAACCATATGGGCCGAATGATTTTATGAACCAATTTTCATGGGCCATAGACCAAAACTAGATGGGCCTACTAATGTATTATGTAGTTGACCATATAAATCAAGACTTGGGCTTCAACAACGAATTTGGGCCACCATGGCCCTAGTTAGTAGACCTTGACCAAATCCGGTGGGCTTTGGAATAGCCTTGAACAATTGAGAGTTGTTAGGCCTATTTAAAAGGTGTGGGCCAATGACTTGGGCTGTTGAAATGCAAAGGCCCGGCCAAGTGTTACAAAACCTAGAAATCAAGTGGCCTTGTGGGCCTCTATTGGGCCAGAAGGGTCTTGTTGGGCCAGAGGTAGGCCCAGGCAAGAATGATTGGGCCTGAAGTTATAATAGATTGTAGGAGTCATAATTGGGCCAGAAATAGGATATTTCCCAAGTTATTTGCATAGTGGCCCCAAGGTTAGAACAAGTGCCTTAAAGTGGGCCTTTGGTTCAATATAGGTGGGCCTCGGGCTGAATTGGCTGGGCCCAATAGATTTTGTCTTAGGCCTTCACCAAAATAGTTCGTGGGCCAAGCTGGGCCTCGCTTACTTGGGCTGAAACCAATGTGGGCCCAGAATTCAAGGTTGTTGGCCAGAATCATGGCCTGGGAGCCCAAAAACAGTGGCCTTAGGCCCATCACTTGCTGTTGGGCCTTCCAGAAGTTAGTGGGCCGAATGCAGAGACGTTGGGCCTGACATTGTGAACTATGGGCTGAACAAAGAGTTTATGGGCCAATTATAGGCTGTTGGGCCAAGAGTTACTGTTGAGTTACTTTAGGCTTTGGGCCTCAACATTTAGTTGTGTTGGGCATGGTTAAATGCACTGGGCCTTAGGAAAGTTAGTTGAGCAAGATAGATTCGGTTGGGCCAAAGATTATGTGGGCTGATTTATCTATGGGCCGAAACATCCTCTTGGGCCTGATTAGTTTACTTGGGCCTAGCTCTCATCGTAGTTTAGGGTTCTTGGCCGCATTTAGCTTGTTAGAGTGCATGGGTATGTCGACAAGATTAGGGTGGGGCTGCCGAATGAAATGGGAGTATGAAGGTCGAATGGTGGCGAGCGAATGAAACATCCGAAGGTCATCAGGTGGTTAGGCCGAATGTGTGTGGTCCACGAATGGAGGTGGCTCATGCGGCGCAGGTGGCCGAAGGGTGGAGACTGGCGAATGACCTGTGAACAACGAATGGTGGTAGGCTCGAATGAGTTGCAAGTTGGCGAATGAAGTGGCTCATTCGACCAAAGCCTTGTTCATTCGACCACCTGGTTTCCCATTCGGCCGTCACCTGGATCTGACCCAAGTCGTCCTATTACTAAGAAGCTAAGGTGTGTTCGAAGGTAATACATGTTAGGACAGATCATCGTGGTCATAGGTTTCAAGAGGAGAGTGTTTAGAACCGGTTTTAGATGGTTGGTCGAACAAGGGGTGAAAAACCCTAACTTTTCGTGACTTTGCAGCTCATTACCTGGATTTTCAGTGGGTTTTGGTTTAGATCTGTTGTACTTTCGTGTAGAGGATGTCGAGATCTTCGTGTAGGTTCAAGAATGACTCGATTTCGTGGAGTATAGCTCAAGATATGGAGGTTTGAAGGGTGAAAATGGTGGTGGTGGCTTCAAAACCGGGTCTAGGGTTTTTCAAGAGAAGAAGATGAACTAAAAATGAAGAAAATACCCTCACTTAAGGTATTTATACCCCGAAAGGTTTCGGGTTCGTTTTCGTGGCTCGGTTCGCGTTTTCGTTACGTTTTCGGAGCGTAACGCGCGTTTTTAGCGGTTAAAATGAAAAGGATTATTCTAGGATGATAAACTTATAATTATTATTAGGAATTATACAAAATATCGTTAATTATAATTTAAAATATCGAGTTATAATATTTTACGCGTTTATATAATTTGTTCGCGATTTTCTTAAAATAGTTTAATTTAATTTGTTTAATGATGAGTTTCAAAATTGTAAAATAAGAATTATCTTATTTCTTTGAATTTATGGTCGTTCGTATCTTTTATCGTTTTCGTTTTCGTTTCGTCAGAATGCGTCACCATCG
Source organism: Mikania micrantha (assembly GCA_009363875.1). Lineage (NCBI taxonomy): Eukaryota > Viridiplantae > Streptophyta > Magnoliopsida > Asterales > Asteraceae > Mikania > Mikania micrantha. The sequence goes on from CM018688.1 coordinate 20,811,563, forward strand.
CGCGTATTCGTTCGAATCGTCATTAGAACGAACCCTACGATGGTTTTGCTTTTCCGACTTTTGTTTTCTACCTTTCAGTTATTATTTCAGAACGTTAAACTATCAGAATCATTCGTACAGATCGTCACCTATACGAATCATTCATCGGTTTAGCATTCCGTAACAACAACCGTTATCGTTTCATTTTGTTTAACCTCGCATGCGTTTACACATAATAGCACATCAATAAGCATTAGTATCACTGTTCCATGTTGTCTGATGTGTTTCTGACTGTTAAACTGTAAAGTTTAATCAGATTTCAGAAACAATAGCATAATAGTTTACTGTTTAGCATTACGTAGTTGACAGTACATCAATAGTTTGCATAGTTTGTACCTGCGTTACTGTGCCGTTACTGTTCCGTTCGCTGTTCCGGCGACGTTTCCGGCACAGTTGTTACAGTCTCCCCTTGTTAGAGAAATTTCGTCCCGAAATTTAAGCATTGTTATCGGGTACAGCTTCCTCTGTGAACAGTTGGGGATATTTGTTTCTCATGTGGTCTTCGCGTTCCCAAGTAAACTCGGGTCCGCGCCTTGAGTTCCAACGCACTTTGACAATAGGAATACGGCTTCGCCTTAATTGCTTAACCTTGCGATCCATGATTTCCAATGGCTCCTCAACAAAACGTAAGTGTTCATCCAATTGAATTTCTTCAATCGGTATGATAAGAGTTTCATCAGCAAGGCATTTCTTCAAGTTTGAGACGTGAAACACGTCGTGTACACCGCTAAGTTCATCCGGTAAGCTTAATCTGTATGCTACAGGACCAATACGTTCGATGATTTCGAACGGTCCCACATATCGGGGTGTTAGTTTGCCTTTCTTTGCGAATCGAACTACGCCCTTCCATGGGGAAACCTTCAACATGACACGGTCTCCCACTTGGAATTCCAACGGCTTACGCCGTTTATCGGCATAGCTCTTTTGTCTACTTCATGTCGCTTGTAACCTTTGTTGTATCTGAGCAATCTTGTCTGTAGTTTCTTGTATCAGTTCTGGTCCTGTGATTCGATTATCTCCCACTTCTGACCAACAGATCGGTGACCGACACTTTCGACCATAAAGAGCCTCAAATGGGTTATCCACGAGAATTCAAGTGGAAATCACTTTCAACACAAACTAGTTATGCACTTGAAAATAAAACTTGAAATTGTTGATTTTAGGTTTTAATTGGAAAACAATTAACTTGCAATAAAACACACTAATTAAAACAAGAATTTGTAAACAATAAATGGAAAAGTGATCACTCCGGATTTCAAGTTAATCAAGTAGCTAAGTATACTTTGAATTGTCAATTAGAAACTACATAGACATATTTTATGCTTGAATTGATCTACACCTAGAATTTGGAAACCAATTAATGACCTTATTGATAACCGGTAACTAGACCGATGTTGATTCGGTTGATTATTAATTTCACAAAACCAATGATTATTAAAAGCTTGGACAACACAATTTCATCAATTACCAATCCATTCAAGCTATGAATGAATAAAAAGTAACCAAATAGAACTTGAAATTGCAAAGTAATAAAACAATTGTTAGGGTTTCACAACCAAGCAATATTAGAAAAGTGAATCAATAAAAAACTAATCTAATACCAATGTTTAAAAATCCAAAGTAAACTTTAACTACTAAACCTAACCATCCATCCGGAGACGATCACGAGAAGCTTAGACGGACATCTCAACACTTGAATCTTCCATCTTCATGTGAAATTGCATGATGGAATCTTGATATTGCTGTTCGGATTGATGTTTCGGGGCTTTAGAATGCTCCAAAATGCTCCAAAATGGCCCAAGAACTTGCCCTAAATGTGTGATAGTCGACTAGGGTTGATTTGGGACTTAAATACCCCAAAAAATGATAAATTTGGTGTTTTCCGTCGACCCCCGGCGTAAGTTACTCCCCCTAGGTGTAACTTACGCCTACATGCATGTTAGAGTTGCATCTTACGCCTAGAACTCTCTGGTTTACGGTTTCTAGTTATGGTTCAGCCTCCCTAGGCGTAAGTTACGCCTAATCTGATATCATATTCAGCTCCGTCTCGTCGAGAAACACGATTTTCATATGTTATACGTTCCGTAACTCGTCTCCTAGCCCGATATATGCCTCTTCAAAGTTTATGGCTTCTACTTTGCGTTTTCGGTAGTTCGGATGTGCTTGTCCTCGCTCCTCATTGCTTGTTTTCCATCTAAAAACGCTTTCTTGCCTCATCCAACCTACAAACACACAAGGACAAACGATAGCTTCTATTCCGAATAAATAAACAAGTCAAACCACATAAAAACATCCAATTAAACACGTTAGAATCATTACCAAACCTATTGCATCAATTAACATCAAAATTAATTTATATATATATATATATATTATAAATTGAATCTTCTAGAGTTATATAGATGTAAAGGTTGTTTGTTTACCTCTTAATGGAACCATTCAACATTTAACCATTCAGCGCGTTTGGTTTGAATTACCTCTTAATAATTCAGTTCAGCACTTAACCATTCAGTACCAATACCATGCTGATTGGAAAATACATATCATTCAGCACTTAATGATTCAGTTCAGCACTTAATAGTTCATACTCTCTTAGGTGGTGTTTGTTTTTTCAGAGGCAAAACATCTGCAGTCTGCGGACCATATCTGCAAACCTCTTTTGCAGAAGAGGTGGACCAAACCTCTGCAAACCTCTGAAAGAAGAGGGTTTGTTTTTATACTTCTGCAAACCTCTTTTTACGAGAAGGAGAACATGGCCACATAGGGTTTGTTCGAACAGGCCTCCACAGTCGATCTAAGGCAGCTCGCGATTGGACCACTGCGGTTACGGTGGTTCTGGTGGAAGGCGGTCTTCGTTCCAGAAATGGAAGATCAAGGGCGGCAGTGGAAGGTGGTTACGGTGGTGGCGGTGGTGGATACGGCAAACCACTGCGATTTTCAGGTGGTCACGTCGCAAACCACTGCGATGTTAAAAAGGGGGGACCACATCCTTCACTCTGATTCCGGTACCGGCGCCATCTTTGAAGATAACTCGGGAATGTTCAACTAACAGGTAATATTGGCACAGTTTGTGGATCTGAGAATCGGAGCTGGTGGTAGCAGATCGGGAAGGGGCGACGGGAACAAGGAAGGGGCGACGGGAACTGTGGGGCCCCGAAACCGGGCACCTCGCAGAGGTTGGTTTTCATCTTAACACATAGCTCTTAAACTAAAAACTTTCATAATCATGCAGCGGAAATGTAAACATAGTTTGATAAACAGAATTCAATAAAGGGTCTGTGTCAAAATCATATCGAATTGCCAAAGCCAACGGATCGTCTGGATTGATGCCCGAGCTCCATGCTTTCTCTTATCATAGCTTTAACCTGACATACATGCTAAATCAAGTCAGCTTACGCTGGTGAGTTCTAGTTTTCGTAAAACAACATTAAACATACATATCATAAACATCATTTCATACACATAGTCCATAACCTTAGCACATATCATCATTTCCATCATCGTCATACGTTCCACTGTCACCATACGAACAGTGGGCTTATGCCGGCACAAGGCTCAATGTTTATAGTCCGATCGACTCTTACCATGTTTATAGCCCGATCGGCTCCATGTTTATAGTCCGGTCGACTCTCTTGTTTATAGTCCGGTCGACTCCATGTTTATAGTCCGGTAGACTCTCTTGTTTATAGTCCGGTCGACTCCATGTTTATAGTCCGGTCGACTCTCATGTTTATAGCCCGGTCGGCTCCCTGTTTATAGTCCGATCGACTCCCCTGTTTATAGCCCGATCGGCTGTTCATATCCTGATACAATCAGGTCATCATTCATATTCACCCAGTACAAGTACCGGAGCATCATCATTCGCACATATCATATAGCACGTATAGGGACATCATTCATTCATCATACATGATACACTAGCATCATACCGTCATTCATTACAATCCTCATACATTTCATGCTAGTATTATAACATCATTCATCGGGTTAATCATAGCATCTTAGGCATGTCATACTAGCCTCATTTCATCATACCATCATAACATACTAGCATCATTTCATCATACCATCATAACATACTAGCATCATTTCATCATACAATCATAACATACTAGCATCGTTATCATATCATAACATCATGGGATCATACTATCATCCTAGCCACCTAGGACCTTGCCATATTCCTATAACTATTCTCATAGTTATCGTCATGAAGCATGTGATCATAAAGTCATCATCATATCATATGCTAGCATCATTATCATGTCATATTATTCATCATCATAACTCATTTATCAGGCATTCATCATACTTAGCATACTTTCATGCATACACCATGCTAACACATAAACATGCATACATAGTCGGGGCATATCATCATTCATTCATCATCATCATAAGCACATAACATCATAGACATAACAATAAGCATGTATGTCAGCCCAAAACATCAAACATAAAAGAGGGCGTCTAGAACTCACCTGATAATGGCTCCTTATCTTCTTAACCGAACTCCTTAGTTAAGACCTGGAAACCTACATCATTACATCGTCTCATCACATACCATTCTTAGACTTAGGATATATCCTAAGTCCTCATAGCCTACTAGTTCCCCCTCATAACTTCAAGTCCTCGAACTTGGATAGTATACGAAATACCCATGCATACGGAATCCCTGTATTCGAAATTAGTGTACACGAAGTAACCTTTGTACACGAAATGGCCCTGTACTCGAATTACCCATGTACTCGACATACCCATGTACTCGAAATTCTAAGTATGATTTCGAGTACCGTTAGTGTATAGCTTCGTGTACTCATCATTTCGTTATTAGACATCTCAGAAATTCATCTAAGGCTTTGGGGAGCTAGTTCTAGGTTCCTTTGGTTGTTACCAACGTATTGGAACCTCAAAGTTATGAACTTTATGCATAAAGGTGTGAGCTTTACGCATAAGTTCACTCTTTGTTTAACCATCCTAACTTTTGTATAAAAATCCTAACTTTTTGGTTTGGAACACTTACTTGAAGCTAGATGATCACTCCTGTAGATTCTCGTTCGTTTCCTCCTTCGTTTAGTCGATCAAAGCTTGATTCTTGAAACTCTTGGGCTTAAACTTCGAGTACTCGAGAGCAGATAATCTTCCAGTCAAAGTCTGTCACGCTTCCCAAGGCACCACTATTTATAGGCAGGGGCTAGTACTCGAAATCCTGAGTACACGAATCCTGGCATACTCGAAATTGGTGTACTCGAAATCTTACCATTTCGAGTACACGATCTGTAATCCTAGCCTTGGTTATTTTTCGTCTATTTTCCTACAAGTAAATTGTTCGTCACGCATTGGTAAGTTCAAGTAACCTGTATTAGAAAATTTGGGATGTTACAGGAACAAGGAAGGTGGCGTGAGTTTTTTGCCCTAGAAGAGGTTTGCAGATGTGAGAAGTGGGTATACCATGTCTGCGAGAAAAAGAGGTTTCGCAGACATTTTTTAATGAAATGTCTGCGAAAAAACAAACACCTTACATCTGTCCTTGGTCTGCGGGGTGCAGACAAAAGAGGTTTCGCAGACGTTTTTGACAAAAACAAACATCACCTTAACCATTCAGACATCTTAACCATTCAGCAGCACTTAATGATTCAGATATACCAAACAGCCCTTAAGTCTTACGTGTGTTTAAAGTAAATATATAAAAAAAACTCATCAGATCATGATAATAGAACATGATTCAGAATACATTGTTGGTTTGTTGCATGAGAGTTGTTAACTACATTTGATTCATCCAAATATATTTTATTTGTTTTCTTTTATCAACAGATTTACTTTGAATAGTATTTGGATTTTGAACTATAAAACAATATAGTTAGAAAAAAAATAAATAAATATATAAAGATTCATACCATCTGAAATGTCTGACAAAGAACTTCTTATATTGTAAAAGTTATAAAAGTCATACAACATTAGTTAGATACATTTTTTCAATGTAACAAAAATGAAAATATTATTTTATAGATTTTTTGACATGGAACCATTTAAACTGTAATTCGGAGAATTAAAATTTGATGTTGGAAACATAGATTTACTGTTCTCTGTACGGTTTTTTTTCATATTTGACCTATCAAGGATATAAAGATGTATAAAAATATACGAATTACGTTTATTAATCAGAACGACTCTATTGTTCGATGTTACAATTTTGGTTGTTTGATTTAGATCAAACAGTTTGTTTAACGATATTGTTGACTTCAATAATTGATATATGCGTATTTACAACAATACACTAATATAATTACCAGAATAGTTGTATTTTATCAAGTATTGCAACCTTAGGTCACTATATACTAATATAATATAAAATACATATACATTAAAGTTGCCATATGTATATACAATAAGTCTAAAAATTGAATGGAATTTATTGACGTACCTAATATGAAGAATGTAACGTTTGAATAATCATAAACATTAAAAAATATTGAGGTATGAGTACGGAATTATGTTTTGTAAAAGGGGTAACTTTATAGAAATGTAACCAACTTTCATTTTTATTCCAATTAGGTCACTCATACTTTTTTTTGTTCCGATTAAGTCACTCATACTTTTTTTTGTTCCGATTAGGTCACTTTACTTTTAATTTTGTTCCAATTAGGTCACTTTACTTTTAATTTTGTTTCAATTAGGTCACTCAAAATTAAAAGTAAAGTGACCTAATCGGAACAAAATTAAAAATAAAGTGACCTAATCGGAACAAAATTAAAAGTAAAGTGACCTAATCGGAACAAAAAAAAGTATGAGTGACTTAATCAGAACAAAAAAAAGTTTTAGTGACCTAAGTGGAACAAAGCTGAAAGTTGGTTACATTTGTATGACATTTTCCCTTTGTAAAATGCTATCAAAATAGTAAAATAGTAATGACAATCAATGAGGATAATTTTAAGATATAAAATATTGCATTTTATATATGTATTTTAAAAGATTGTAAAATTGGTGTATAAATTTAAGTAAATAGCAATGACGAATATATGAAATTAAAACAATCTAATTTATTAATTTATTAAATAGTTTATTTTGTATTTTAAGTAATGAATAATTGAAAGAAATTGGTCTAATTATACTATAATACAAATTTCAATCATTTAGTTGTTCTAATTATTTCCATTAATATTTAATAATCAGTTATACTTTCAACACGTAAATTTAAAATATTAATAAATCAGCAAATAATTGACGCTACTTGATTTATTTTTATTTTTTACTTTATGAAATTATTAAATAAAAAATAACTTGGTTATTAAAGGATTTTAATAATTTTAAAATGTAAAAGACTTATTATGCTTGTTAGTTTTTTAAATTGCTAAAATGCTATATGTAATTTTTAATATACAAAATGTTCAAAAATAATTATATGTAGTTTTATTAAGTTTAAAATATTAGTTTCAATTATGTTACAATTAAATTTAAATATAATAATTGCAAAATATGAGGAGATTTTATTAAAAAAACGTCAAGAATTTTTTAATTATAATAAAAGCATAAAACAGTTATATATATTAACAAAGTTTGTTCTATACTTTAAGTCATGAAAAATTAAAATAAATTTGTTTAATAATACATTATATTTATATTTTAAATTTGAATTTTCAATCTATATTTATAATAATTAAAATAATATGATTCATTTTTTCATACTTTCAATAATTTTTCAATACTACTCTTGCTTTACTTTTTTATTGTTCTTACAATACGTGCTCTAGACATATATATATTTTTTAAAATATATTAATTTTATAAGTATAATAAATAGTTAGTTAGTTATAAGTTGTTATTTTTTTTCCCTAATTTACATCAACTAATAGTTATAATATTCATGTCAATTTTATATATTTTAAATAATTTTCTTTTTCAATTTATACTCATTTTTAAACAATAATAATATGCTACATTTTGGTATTGTTAATTCTTGTAATATTAAAGTCAAATTTATTTATTTTTTAGATACTTGCTTTCTATTTCGTAATTTAATTTATAATAGTATATAAGCAAATTCGTTCATATTTTTTAAAAAAATAAATTAATTCATATTTTTTTAAAAAAATTAATTAATTCTAAAGTCAACTTTATATATTATCCACATATTTTAAAACAACAAATTATTATATACTTTAAAAACCAAAAAAAGAATGTGAGAGTAAATCACTATTCCTTTCCTACTATTTCTATTGCACCTGGTACAAGCTACTACTTCATATTTGGGTTTTCTTCTTCTGCTCCTAGGAGCTTATGCAGATATCAAGGTTAAATATTGGTATGGTTTTCTTCCGTTTCATCTTCCTCCCAAACACACAGTCCTCCCCTCTTCTTCTCCAAACACACGATGTTTGTCGACCTAGGGTTCATCTCCGACTCATCTTCCGGTACGTTCACATCCTCCTTATCTCCGGTTGTGTCTCATCGCCGGTCGTCGTTCATCTCCGGCTTATTTTCGGACGGAAACCTCCGTTGATTGGGTCACCGATCACCACCGTTGGTTGGGGTCGCCGATCATTTTGCCTACCGACAATCGCCTCCTCCCGTGTGCTTCTATTTCGTGTGCGTGGTTTTGCTTTCTTCTGACCTACGGTTTCTCCCTCTTCTTGGCACCGGATTCCATCAGGTACACACAATAACTTCGATCAGTTTCTATGTTTGTGTTTGCATATATTATATTACATTGAATTTGATATTGGGCAGCTTATGTTTAAATCATAGATTTTTATAATTTGACAAACCCTAGGGTCCTGAACTTTAATTGAAGACCTAATTACTAGCAATGTACTTTGAAGTTTGAATTCAATTCAATGAAGGATTTAACCTTCTAACAATCAGATTCCATCTCTGTGTATGTTTTATGTTACTCTAATTTATGTTTTCCAATAGCCATGGTATGGTATTTGTTCGTGCATTTTAGGTTTATTCCATTGGAGTTATTTTTTGCATCCAATTTGATTCCTGTTTCGGATCTTTTATTTATGCCTGTAGCAAATGAATATGGATTTTGTTCTTGCATTTTTGGTTTACTCCATTGGATTTATTATTGCATCCACTTTGATTTATGTTTTTAGACATTTGATTTCTTATCATTAAAATGTACATCTTTTCTGTTTGTTGTTTCACTTCTTTATTGTATAGATGAAACAAAATGAAAACAAATACTGATGTAACAAATAACATATGTAACCTATGTACAACTTTGAATCACCTATAACAAACAACAACAACAACAGTATATTCCTACTTTTCAGTAGGGTGGAAGGATAGATACAAAGCTTACCCCTATCCCAATTGGGATAGAGAGGCTGTTCCGAAAGAGTCCCCCACTCAAAGTTATCGTTTGAAGTTGATCATTCCAATGATTTTAACGTTATTTTTCACAAAATAATTAAAATAACGTTAAAATGAGTACACTTTTACTTTTGTCCCTTAAGGGCCCACACATATATACATTATATGCGTGCATCGCTAATGAGGTGACTAAATATCCTAACCAAATATCCGCCGCAACGCGCGGGTCATGATTCCTAGTTATATAAAATTTGTAACTTATTTCCTAATTTGAGTTAAAATTTTATTTTAATATTAATGTCAAATTTACATTAGTAAATGAAAACTTTTAACTTTTATTGTGATGATGATAATTGTCCATTAGTCTTATGTGACAATAGTTTTAAAATAATATGTGACATAATGATAATAATATGTCATATGACATTTAATTTTAATAGAAGATGTTTTACATGGACGGCCTTATGAAGCCGCAAACCCGACCTTTGTTCAGCACTTACTTTTTTATGGGACACAAAATTTTAAAAGTTATTTGTATATTAGATATATTTATTTATATTTAAAAACATAAATCGAAAAAGCACAAATGTATAATCTACTATGAGCGTTTTTCCCGGCTCGTGGATTCATTGCACCACTCTTTAGCTTACGTACTCGTTACCTTTTTATTTTTGCTAGGTTTCTTGTCATAATTGGTAACGTTTTAAATGGTCGATGCCTATTAAAGAAAGAGTTGATTAAGCGAAAACGACATATCAAATTATTTGATAATTTTGGTCACCGTCAAATTTGGTAACGCCGTTAGCTACTTATCGTCCTACCAACTTCACGTCCACCGAACCCCCTCCATCACCAACTGTATATAATCCTCCCCCGCCAACATTTCAATTACAAATTTCTCCGGCGACAACGCCACCACTCTCCGCCATCAACCATGGATCTTCTCCTCTTGGAGAAATCACTTTTAGCACTCTTTGCAGCCATTTTAGGCGCAATCGTCATATCTAAATTACGCGGCAAACGTTTCAAGCTCCCGCCGGGACCTATTCCGGTGCCAATCTTCGGAAATTGGCTCCAAGTCGGCGACGATCTCAACCACCGGAACTTAACAGATCTGGCCAAAAAGTATGGTGAGATCTTCCTTCTCCGTATGGGCCAACGAAACCTCGCCGTCGTATCATCGCCGGATCTCGCCAAAGAAGTCCTCCATACACAAGGCGTTGAGTTCGGATCTCGAACACGAAACGTCGTGTTCGATATATTCACCGGCAAAGGACAGGACATGGTGTTCACCGTCTACGGCGAGCATTGGCGGAAGATGCGGCGGATCATGACGGTGCCGTTTTTCACCAACAAAGTGGTCCAGCAGTACAGATACGGATGGGAGGCGGAGGCCGCGGCGGTTGTGGATGACGTGAAGAAGAATCCAGCAGCAGCAACGAACGGTGTTGTGATCCGGCGACGGTTGCAGCTGATGATGTATAACAATATGTTCAGGATTATGTTCGATAGAAGGTTCGAGAGCGAAGATGATCCGTTGTTTTTGAAGCTGAAGGCGTTGAATGGAGAGAGGAGTCGATTGGCGCAGAGCTTCGAGTACAACTATGGCGATTTCATTCCGATTTTGCGGCCTTTTTTGAAAGGTTATTTGAAACTTTGCAAGGAAGTTAAAGAGAAGAGATTGAAGCTGTTCAAGGACTATTTCGTTGATGAAAGGAAGTAAGTTGGTTCAATTTCTGCTAATTCTGACTGAAATTCAAACAAAATCCGTTGAAATTTCAATTGATTTGATCAATTCCATGTATGTATGATCATCATGAATGAACCCAATTGATTGATTTGTTTATAGGAATATTGGAAACACAAAGAGCATGAACAATAACCAATTGAAATGTGCAATTGATCATATACTTGAAGCTAAGGACAAAGGAGAGATCAATGAAGACAATGTTCTTTACATCGTTGAGAACATCAATGTTGCCGGTATACTCTCTCCCTCTCTCTCAAAACATTTTCATAAATAATTTAAAATTTAAACGCATAAAAATACAGAGGATAAGATTGGTTTTTGTGTACCCTTGAAGAAAATAAACTAAGAAATATTGGGTTCAAATGATAACCCTCTCTTACGGCGCTAACCCATTAACTTTGGCAAAAAATGGCCGAATCTTGAATTTTTTTTTTGAACATCATTGTAACACAATTTGAACCCCATGTTCAGTTTTGAGTTTTGGCTAATTCATCACCGTTTAAAAAATATCATCGTTGTAAGGTTTTTGCTACAGTACTGTAAGTTTTAAATATTTAAACACCTACAGTACTGTAAGAGCCCAAACGGTGATGAATTAGCCAAAACTCAAAACTAAACATGGGGTTTAAATTGTGTTACAATGATGTTTAAAAAAAAAATTCAAGATTCGGCCATTTTTTGCCAAAGTTAATGGGTTAGCGCCGTAAGGAGGGTTATCATTTGAACCATTCCCTACTTGAATATTAATTAATGTTTAAAATCTATAACATGTAACAATAAATAAATAAATAAATAAAAATTATGTGACATCTTGTGTTTTATTCTCTTCCTCATAAAAAGGAGAGACTACCATTCGTCCTTATTTCCTTTTTTTATATTATTAATTAATAAAATAATACGATATAATATTAATATTAAATATATATATATATATATATATATATATATATATATTTAATGTGAAATTAATTATGGTTGTTATTATATTAGAAAATAAATGGATTAATATAACATCAGCTATTATTTGTTATAATTTAATAAGTCACTATTTTGAAAAATAAATTTGTAGTATGGATACTTATTATATAACTAAAATTGTTTTTATATTTTTAATTAATCTTATTATTTTATATACAATTAATAATTTATTTTAACTTTTAGAGTAAAATGTCATTTTAGTCTCCATGTTTTCACAACTTTTGTTGTTTTAGTCCAATAGTTTAAAGTTTGTCATTTTGGTCATTATGGTTTCATTTTATTATCATTTCCGTTCATATGCTTTGGTAATTTTTGTCATTTTAATCCAAAAGTTTAAATTTAATTAGACCAAAATGACAATAAAATGGAAACCATAATGATCAAAATGAGAATAAAATAAAACCATAATGACTAAAATTGCAAAATTTAAACTATTGAACTAAAATGACAAAAGTTGTCAAAACATTGAGACTAAAATAACATTTTACTCTAACTTTTATTTTCGAATTTTTATAATTTAGTTCATTATTAATCTGTTTAATGGTTTTGTAATTTCTAAATGATCATTATGAATTAATATTAAGTTTTTCTGTACTAGTTATAGATAAGTCATAAAATGTTATTTAAATAGCAGAAAGAAAAGTAAAAAAGTTGAAGCTAGTTTGTAATCCTGTCTGATTCTGGTGCGATAGATAACCAGCCGGTTTAAATACCTATAGCTGGACCGATTATGAGTCTCTTCTCGTCCATAATCAAACAGTTGACTAAATGCACTTATTTTGATTTTTTGTTCTAAGAACTGACTTTTGTATATGAATGTTGATTGCCTGATTTCATTTTGAATCTTTGCTTACTTTTAGCAATCGAGACAACCCTATGGTCTATCGAATGGGGAATCGCGGAGCTAGTGAACCACCCGGAGATCCAAGCAAAACTCAGGCACGAGCTTGACACAAACCTCAGGCCCGGTGAACAAGTCACCGAGCCCGACCTCCAGAAACTCCCCTACCTCCAAGCTGTGATCAAGGAAACCCTTCGCCTCCGAATGGCCATCCCTCTTCTCGTCCCACACATGAACCTACACGATGCCAAACTCGGCGGGTACGACATTCCTGCCGAGAGCAAGATCTTGGTCAACGCGTGGTGGCTAGCGAACAACCCCGACCAATGGAAGAATCCCGAGGAGTTTAGACCCGAGAGGTTCTTTGAGGAGGAAAGTAAAGTGGAGGCTAATGGGAATGATTTTAGGTATCTGCCTTTCGGAGTCGGAAGGAGGAGTTGTCCTGGGATCATTCTAGCATTGCCGATCCTCGGTATCACGATCGGGCGGTTGGTGCAGAATTTCGAGCTGTTGCCGCCACCGGGGCAGTCGAAGGTTGACACAACAGAGAAAGGTGGACAGTTTAGCTTGCATATCTTGAATCATTCCACCATTGTTGCTAAACCAAGAGCTTTGTAAGAACTGTTTGTATATGCGTTAGTGTGGTGGTTGATTTTATTTAATGTTTTACTTCTTTAAACTTATTCATCAAATTCTTAGTGTAAGAATTGTTTGCATACGTTTTCTCTTGTAATCGTGGCTCGGTGAAGGTTCAAATCGTGTGGAAAGCAGATTTAACCTGCTATTAATGCCTAAATATAGGCCACTATTCACTAATGTTTTATGAAGGTTTATATGGTTTAAGGTTAGAGTAATCCGGTCAATTATTTATAAACCTAACCATATTTAATTGATTACATATCTATTATACTTAATAAATAAAAATAACTATGGGACACTTGTCACAATTCTAGAGTATCCCCACAATACTTTCCCGCTTCTCTCTCCTAATAAATACACAAATTTATTAAATACTAATTATATAATCATATATATTCTATATACCTTTTTCAATTAAAAAAGTTCTTAATATTAAAAAAATATAGTACATAATTATATTAAATACCAATTATATTATATATACCTTTTATAATCAAAAAAGAATTCTTAATAAATAAAAAATATTTTAATATCAAAAGCACACTTTTAAAAAATCAAATTATTATAAATTATGAAAATTTTCTCAAAAGTTTATAGCTCATAATGTCTTTTTATAATTTATAAGTCATTATGATTAACTATTTATTTTTTTCTTTATCAACTTGTTTAATATAAAAATATAACATCCTATTATTTTGTAAAAAAATAATGGCACTTTTAAGAACAACTATTTTAAAATAAAATGTTTAGAAACCAAACTTTGAAAAGGAGTTATTTAAAATGCAATATTATTATTTTATTTACTATGTAATATTGATCATATTTAAAACATAAAATCATTTACAATTTTTAAATTTATATTATTGAATACTTGTTAATTTTTATTCAACCCGTGTAATACACGGGATTCTAACCTAGTATCATATATATATTAAACCTAGAATTGAATATTAATTATATATGTATATTAACAAAAAATTTAATTCCATATATCTACTATTTAAACTTGATCTTTTATAATAAACAAGCATCTTTTTTGACATATGTCAATTTCTTATGCTACTATTGTCACATATCACTTTTTTAAATCATTATTGCCACATGTCACTTTTTTATTTTCTTAATCAATTCTCTCTCATATTAAATGATAATTATGTACTGTATTTTATTAAATAGTTATAAATCCATGAGCCTTTTTTTATTAAAATAGCACATATAAAAAAGTTCACAAAACATGAGATTTTTCTAAAACTCCGAAATTTTAAACATAAGAAATATTTTAAATCTGTAATTTAGAAAAAATAAAGGTTTTAGAAAAACAAGTTTTTTGATAAAAAAACAATATTTTTAAACAAGTTTTCTAAAAAAGTGTATATAATATATTAGTTTTCAACCCCATGGGATTTAAACTAGTTTATTATATATAAACGTAACCTACTAACCTAAATTTAAATTTTTATATCATTTTTTAAATATACTTAATTACATATATACATATACTAAACCTAAATTTTAACTACATGTGTAAACTTTCTTAAAATAAATACTAAATATACTTTCTAATTTTTTTAACGGCAACATTCGATTGGCTGGCACGTTCCCTAAGGAAGATTATACATCAACCACACCACCTGTATCTCACCAATCTAGAAGAAATTCACAACTGTGGTAACCCCCCCCCCCCCCCAGCGTCATGATTAGAACACGAGATCTCATGAAGCCCAAGCTCTATCCCTCATTTTTCATATCATTTAATCATAAGGCCATTGGTCCTTTCTAAGTTATAAAAAATAACTATTTACTCTGCTTCTTTTTTTACTAGAAGCGTAAATGAGATGAGCTAAACACGGTCTATTTTAAGCTCGAGCTTGGTTCGCTTTGATATAAGTGAACATGAACTCAGCTCATTTAAAGTTTAATTCTAAAGCTCAATCTTATTTGAACTTGGTAAAATTTGAGCTTTTAGCGATCTTGAGTAGTTCTCAAGCTGACTTGACTTATTTAAACTAGTTTTTTTGATTGGTTTATTATTTTTTGCTTTTGAATTTTGATGAACTTTGTATGTTTATAGATGGGAAAATAGGTAATTTTATAATTTTAGTAAAGTATACGGATTAATGGGTGTAAACGAGTTAAGCTATCTTGAGAGATTCTTGATATCAGTTTGCTAAACCTCTAATCAAGCTGAGATTAGCCTGAGCCTGAACTTTAAAACTTAAGTTATAAACAAGATGAACTAGAGCTCTATTGAGTAAATCTATATATGTAATTTTATATGGTGATACCAAGAGTCTTGACTTAATACATATAATCAATATATATAATTTAAAAAGTCTTGATTTAATTGAGTAATTTGAATAATTTTGATTTTAATTCATAATAATACATTTAATTCATAACAGTTATAAGTACGACTTTAAATACAGTCACGATGAAGAAGAGAAGCACGTGAAGGTTCATATACCAGGAAAAGTCGAGTTAATTTCGTCATATTTGAAAATCGTATGTAACTACAACTATATGAAATACTAGTTTTTTCATCTGATTAAAACAACATTTGGTGTTGACCCAACGGTAAATTATAAATAAAAACATATCAATAATGCAATTTTATCTATATATCAAGTGTTATATACTTATATTCTTATATTTATATTTATATTTTTTTTTAAGAAAAACTAGAATCATCCTATATTTTTGGTTAACATCATATTATGCATGTGAGTGATGTGTGCAAAGGAGAGAAAAAAGAATGATGATACAAAAAAAAATATCATTTAGTTGAAATAAGAGTAAATATAAAAAATAAGAGGCGAATGATTTTTAGAAAATAGTTTTGTCATGTATATTATTTGCATTATATTTTTGTATATAGATATAAACTTCATATCAACTAATTAAAATATTCAAGACTCATAACAAGACATTACACTACATTATATAACTTATTTGTAAGTATTGGCGTTGATTTTCTTACATCCAATGGGCTTGAAAACTGGGCCCTGATTTTTATAGGGCCCCTATTTTTTAAATTAAGTGTAATGTGTTTGGGTTTAAAACGTGGGCTTATTGCTGGGCTTGTCGAGAAGAGGCGAGAAACCAAGAACGCATACAACCTGGTAGAAGATTCCATCTAGCCAGGATTTCAATTTTCAAGAAGGTGGCAACCAAGAAGACGATTTGCAGCATCAGTGGTACTCGGGAGACGAAAGAACCTTTCATCGGAAAGGATGCCTGACTTTTGAATTCCCCGTTTCCTCTATAGCCCATTGCGACCCCTCGTTCGATTCCCGATTGTCGTTTAATATCTCGATTCGTTCTATTTGCGTCGGCATTCACCGTTGATTGATTCACTTCACCGTTGATAATACGCCATTACGCCTGAGAACATTGTCAATCGGTGTTTCTTTTCACCGGGAGGCGGAAGTTAGGGTTCTTTCGTTGGTTCAATCAGGCGTTTCTTATGCTTTTTATCTCTTCGGTTCACTGATTTCCGATTATCCCTTAGCCAGAGCCGGACTGCCGAAGGGCCGACTGCTGATTGTCCCTTCTGGTTCCAGCAGCTTGATTTCTTATTTTGAACAGGTTTGATCCTTTGAACCTTTGAAATTTGAACAGACTCGATTACTTAATTTTGAACAGCTTTCTGCTTGATTGCATTGGCTGTTACTTTAATTTCGTTATTACCTATTAGTTTGATTACTTGATTTGCTGAGAGTTTAGTCTGATTAGGTTTGCATTTTAATTGTTTACTTTGATTCTTTGAACAGCTTTGTTTGCATTAGCTTAGTTTGATTAGGTTTGATTTGTTATTACTTACTAGTTTGATTAGGTTTGCATTTTTGATTCTTTAATGGTTTAATTTGATTGTTGCCGGTGACATGAAATATTAGGCGTGAGATAAGGGCCCTGAATTTAAATTCCGCCTAGGGCTGCCCCCTCCTTTTCATGTCGAAAATAACATGGTATATATATATATATATATGCCTATATGGTATATATTTTTGTGTTGGTCTATATAATAAGAATGATTGGTTTGAGTTGAGAGGTTATGATATCTATTCTTGTGGCTTCCAAATTTATTTTTCTAGTTCTTTGGTTTATATAAAGAGTGTTTTATGAATCTCATAAAGCTTTTAGGCTTTAAGTTATAGGTTATGGGTTTGATTTCTATAGCCTCTAATCGTTTTTTGCATAACGAGACTTGCGTTTCACTTAAGGACTTAATCACAACGAATTCAACACCATAATAGAGTTCACGACAATGTTTAACTTCGTTACAGAGTTTACAAACACATCATTTATCATGTTAGTTTGATCATACGGTCCTGGCACAATGCATGTGGTAAAAAAAACTCGTTTAACATCATAGCAAACTTTTCTTTGGAACATTTCATCAAACACTAGATGCGCAATATTTTTATTCATCATCCCTAACACTTAATAATCACTAGGAGTGTCGACTTGAGACACAAACGAAAACACGATACAAATTTAACATGAAATTCACATGTTTGTGCTAAGAATAAACAAGTTTGTTTCAATTTGGGGTTGAAGCTACCAACTTGTTTAGTTGAACAAGTCATTTTCATGCCACTCTAGACATGTTTGTGAGTTGACCTGCTCAACTCATTTATTTTTATTTAGTTACTTTTAAATGTATTTTATGCTATAAATTAATTTGGTATGGTATTTAGAGAAAAGTTAGACTACAAAGAAAAATTAAGACAGTATTTTGTAATTAAAATGTCATATTATTTAGTAAAAATTATATTTATGGTTATAAAATTATATTTTTAAAGTACTTATATTCTTACAAAAATAAAAAAAAATAAAAATTCTTGTCACAAATCTTATGAAATTTGTAAACTACTAACCTTTCAACTCTGTTTGATTCGGCAATCGGCAATCGGCAATCGTCATTCAGCTATGAAAAACCCTAATGCCTCTCTTCTTAGAAAGAATCACTGGAGTCCTATTCCAATTCCCCACAGAACAATCCAAGAACCCAGAGGTCAAGATCTTGATTATGTTAACGTAGCTCACAGCCATCTTATTCACTCTGATTGGGATAAGCTGGATAAACTATTACCTTATTTTGATTCATTTAGAGTGAAGCACATTTTGCTAAAGCTTCAAAATGATTATTCAGTTTCCCTCAAATTCTTCAAATGGGTTGAATTTCATAATCCTAATCTACTCACCCTCGAAACGAATTGCATTATAATCCATATCCTCACCAAGAATCGTAAGTTTGTCTCTGCTGAATCTGTTTTGAAGAAGATCATCAATTCTTGTGATGTGGGGATGAATTCTAAGCTATTTGATTCAATCACTCACTCTTACAGGATGTGTGATTCCACCTCTCGTGTTTTTGATGCACTTTTCAAGACATATGCACAGATGAAACAGTTTAGGAATGCAACAGATGCATTTTGTCAGATGAAGGAATACGGATTTCTTCCAACAATTGAATCGTGTAATTTGTATATGAGTTCGTTGCTTAGTTTGAATCGAGCAGGTATTGTGGTATCTTTTTACAAGGAAATGAGGCGATCCAAGATGATGGTGAATGTGTTTACTCTCAATATGTTGATCAATGCTTACTGCAAATTGGGGAAACTAGAGAATGCAGTCCATGTGTTTGATGAAATGCAAGATATGGGGTTTAACCCTCTTGTTTCGTCTTACAATACGTTGGTATCTGCTTACATTAATCAAGGCCTTCTGACTACCGGAGTTAAGTTGAAAACTGCAATGGAGAAAAACGGGGTTAGCCCGAATGTGATCACTTATAACACACTGATTCATGGATTTTGCAACGAAGGGAAACTACATGATGCATATAAGGTGCTTAACGAGATGAAAACCATGAATGTGGCTCCTAATACTGTAACCTATAACACAATGATCAGTGGGTTATGCAAATCAGGTAAAACTGAGCAGAGCACTCGAATCTTTGAAGAAATGTTAAGAAATGGGATTAAAGCTGATATCTTGACTTATAATGCATTGTTGTTGGGACTATGCAATATAGGGAAGACTAGGAAAGCTGCTTATTTGGTTCAAGAACTTGATAAAAAGAAACTGGTACCAAATTCTTCAACTTTTGCTGCACTTATTAGAGGCCAGTGTGTACAAAAGAACCCAGATCGTGCGTTTCAGTTGTACAAAAGCATGATAAAGAGTGGTTGTCGACCAAATGTGGAAACAATAAAGATAATGATGTCATCTTTCTTGAGGAATGCTGATTTTGATGGTGCGTTTTGTTTATTTAAAGAGATGCTAGAGAGGCCTGCGGGTCCTGATTCGGTTATGTTTAGTGAATTGTGTAAAGAATTTTCACGAGCATGGAAAGATAGGTTAATTTTAAATTTGTTAAAAGAGGTAGATGACCGGTGTCTTGATCTTGAACGATTTGAAAGAGTTAAAAGCATAATTTGTCATTCTAATGCTGAGGGTAAAGAATTAGAACAAGATGTGTGATATGCAGTAATCTACAAGGAGCTTGTAACTTAGACTGGTTCATGTTGTTAAATATGCTTCTGGATTCTTTGGCAGATCCATGTTTGAATCAATATTATCTAGATTGTGAATACGCCGTTTGGATTCAAGGTGAAAAAGGATGATTTTAGATTCAAAATTTCTTGTTCAGAACACAAATATATGATCACAAATTCACAATGCTGAGAAGAAAGGTTGGTGTGACTTTAAAGTCAAATTGACTCAACCTTTGGTTTCATCATAAATTTCTGAACTGCATTTTGTATTGAACTATTACAAGGGAAACCTATATGGTAAGATTAAGTTTCATGTTGAATTTAGAAATTCTAGAAGGGGTGTTCATGGTTTGATTTAAGCCCGTGAAAATGCCCAAACCGGTCATTAGTTTGGTTTCACGGTTGGTTATCTTTTGCAACCCTTGGTTTGTCGGTTTCAAAATTTTCAAACTGCAGTGAACGATTTGGCTTACAATGTCTAGTATATATATTAAACCCGTTCTTTTCAGAACCACCAAAATGATTAAGACCATGAGAACTATGTCAGCTGTGTACTATTTATGATATAAATTGACTAGAAATGTAAATTCCAACATGTTTAAGATTTAGTTTTTTAAACAATATGATATTTATAGTATGTTAAATGTGTATATGCATATATGCAGATTTTTATACTTTGTTAAAAAAATAGAGTAGGGATAAAAAAATCAAAGTAAAAGTAGTGATAGATAAAGAAACAATTTTGTTAAATCTACCATTTTTATTGAATTGTTATATACATTTCTTGATACGGTTCTCATGAGTTCTCAACATACTAATGGTTCTAAAATGAACGCCTCCCTATTTGTGTGTAGTAGGTTTTATTTAAACTGGATAGGTACTTTTTTTTTTTTTTAATCTTTTATTTGGGCTTGGTCTATAAGTGGATAGGCTCTGGCTGCTCTTCAAACAGGCTCCATGGAGACAAACAATTCGGTTTATGGGCTCAAGGGTTAATAAGTGTTCTGGATTGTAACTTGTTGACCAAGTTGGGGCTTGCCTATATAAAATAATCGAGTCAAGGTTATGATTACAAACAAACTTATCCGGTATATTCTAACTTTTCTGTAGGGTCAGGGTGGAAGGATGGAGACAAACCTTATCCCTATCCCAGTTGGGATAAAGAGACTTCTCCGAAGGAGTCCCCGGTTCAAAGTTATCGTTTGAAGTTAATCATCACAACGCTTTTAACGTTATTTTCACAAAATAAGTAAAATAACGTTAAAATAAGTGCAATTTTACTTTTGCTCCTTGAGGGCCCAAACATATGCGTGCACCGCAAATGGGATGTAATCGAGCCTAGGTTATAATTATGAGGGATTATTGTAATCAAGTTTTGAGTAAGTTTCTTAATTGCAATAATACAATGAGTTTACCTTTAATTGTGTGTGATTTTGTTTCAATCATCTTGACACAAGAAAAAAAATACTTATATACTGCTCTTGAGATATATGTTTTGAGATTCTGGTTAGTTCATCTTTTAATTCATTATACTTGATTACCTGCAACTTACAATCATGCACTTGCCTTGTGGCTTTGAGCAGTAGGTATGATAGCTGATATAGTAGTTTCAAGTTGCATGCAAGGTTAACTGTGGAAATCTTGTTTCTTGTGTAACTCGGTGAAAGTATATAAAAATAACATAATTGTTGAAATTGCTAACAAAAGTTTGTTTATTTACCCAACTATTTTTATCACAAAACCCGAACTATGAAACCAAACCATCATTAATAATTGGTTTGATTTTAACTTTCTAATGGTTTGTTTTGGTTATAAACGGTTTGGCTCATGATTTGGCCTAAAAACCGTTACCGTCAAACCAGAGCATCCGCCTCCTTATCTATTTTTAGTCAAAATGAACTTTTTAGAGAAACTTCCTACACACTATATAATAAATAAAAATAAAAGATAACACATGTCATTAATCTAGAGTATCCTCACAATAATTTTCTCGCTTCTCTCTCATATTTAATATATCATATATTAAATATTAAATATTAAATTCACATTTATACATTTATAAATTAAAAATATTTTTAAGACATTAGAAGTCTTTTAATATCAAAAAATACATTTTTTTAAAAAAACTAAATTATTATAAAATAAGAAATACTGAAAACAGTTTTTTAGTATTTAAAGTATTAAGTTATTCAAAAATTTTAATCATATTTTGTATTAAAAAATCGACTTATATTATATATATTTTTCATTAATGACTATTTATTATTTTTGTATTTAACTCGTGTAATATACTAGATATTAACCTTGTGTGTGTGTCTATATATATATATATGTATATATATATATATATGTATATGTATATAAGTGATGTATAAAATGAAAACACCCTTGAGTTGAAAAAACTTTAAAAAACCCTATGTAAAAAAAGATTTTCAAAATTTTTTTTATAGTTTAGTAACATTATTAGGGTAATTTTTTTTGAAAAAGTATAAAAAAAGCGCCGACCAAAATTTAAAAAAAAATAATAAACAACAATGTAACACTGACGTAATTCCTTCTTCCAGGCCTGTACAACGGTGTTACTTCTGTGTTACATTGGTTTTTTATTTTTATTTTTTTTAAATCTAGTCGGTGCTTTTTGTCTTTTTTTTAATTTTTATAAAAATTACCCTAAGGATGTACCCAAACTATAAAAAAAATGAAAAAAAAAAATTTTTTTGATGGTTTTTTCATTATTTTCAAAGCTTTCTCAACTAAAGGAGGTTTTCAAAATATCCCTCACCTATGTATATGTATATCAACACATGGATCCTCTTTATATCAACTTCTTACTGATCTACCAAGAGGGCATCATTGCCATTTCTTCAATAGGGAAGGAGGGAATTTGTCTTGTTAAATATGTTACTAAATGCAATTGCTTGATGTGGGCAGGGTTGGGATGATCCTTGTGTCCCACTTACACATGAACTTTTGAGGTGGAAATATGCATCAATGAACTCTGTGGATTTCTTTTTTGAGGTTTGATTATCAACATTTCTATTTGCTTACAGATGTCTTGTTCTTATAGGCCAATAATAGTTACAGATGATTGAAGATCATCAACTGCTTTTATTTTTTGAACAAGGGAAGAAGAAGCTGTAGAGAAGTTCCAGAACACGAACACCCGGATGAAATTGAAAGTCGTGGATCGCACTTTCAGATCAAACTATTTGCGGTTCACCCAAATATTTGATCGGATAAAATTCAATTTCAATTCAAGAACAAGTATGAAAATTTGTTGTGGACCCCGCCAGGGGCTTCCGCCCCTTGGACCCCGCTAACCGGGGGCGCTGCCCCGGGACCCCCGCCCCCTTGGAACCCCCTTGAATTATAAAACATTAAAAAACCATGCACCCCACACCCAACTTATTTAATTAATTTCATAATTCGTATTGATCGATAAAATTAATTCCAATTACACTAAAATATCTAACAGAAGCTGATGGAGGAGAGCAAAATTGCATTTGGTGGTCAATAAATAACTAATTAGATTTGGCAATTTTGATCTGTTTAAACTATAAATAGGTTATGTTTTATCTCTAACTGGTCAAACGAGTAAATTTAAACAAGTTAAGCTAAAAAGGGTTGGAAAAGATTAAACAGGATGAAATTATTGAAACGTTTGTTCTTGGTACATACAATCTGCTAAATCCACTTTGAATCAAAAATTGATACTTTTTTAATGCAAATCATAAAGTAAAAATATTTTAAAATTGGACATAAAGTATTGCGTGGCATCTCAATTAGTTTTGATCTAAAATAAAATTACCCATTTTTGACCCCTTACCGGATCTGTCTGACGCCCATTTTATCACCTATAGTTCTGATACATCTGCTCAAACACAATCTCCGAGTTCAAGTGTTTTGAAGCTTTGAAGCTGCATATGATATTGATCATACTTCATACACGCATGGACGGACCTATTTGTGCGGGTACGGGGTTACGGGACCCCATTGTATCTTAGCTCCTTAATAGAACATATATTGCAAAATTTCTTTTGGTCTCATAAGATTTTTTGAAGTGTCACTGTAAATATAATTGAACAAGATCTATAACACCATAACTGAAGTTGGTGTAATGATTTTTGAGAGAATCATAGATCATTCTTTTAAAATAGGTCTAGAGTTTGAATCCAAAGGGAATTAGGTTTTTATTTTTTTGTATTACAAAATGATGACCATACTTAATTATGGAATTATCTCAAAATCCGGCCCGGTGATTTGGACACGATCCAAAAATTGTAACATTAAGTTACTATAAATAATAACAATGGAAAAAAGTGACTCCAAAGGAAAAAAAATCTTGGGTCCGTCACTGCATGCACGGAAAGATTATCGAGTGTGTAGGAATTCAGAGGAAAACGTATGGATATGCATGCAGGATCTTACTACTATAATAAACAAAAATCATTTTTGCCACTTGTCATGTTTTTAGAATAATATTGCCACATGTCATCTCATTATTATTTCATTTAATTCTCTTTTTAATAAATAATTATATTATCTCTCCTATTAAATAACTAGTCTATTACCCGTGTGAACACACGGATTAAATATAAAATATTAAAAAATTAATGGTAAAAATTTAAAAATAATAAATGATGATATTTTTTTATATAAAATAATTAAATTATGTATTAATAATTACTTTAGATAATAAAAAAAATAATCAAAATTTTTAATAACAATAGTAATATCTTTAACATTCTTAATTTGTAATAATTGAAATATTTGAACTAACTAAAGTTAAAAATCTAATTAGTTAGTTTTCTATCAAAAACTAACTATTTTTAAGTAAGATGAGAAGGTAATATTTTTATAATTATTAAAGTTAAAGAAGTTAATTTGAAATAACTGTTAAACATATAAGACAAAAAAATGCAACTTTTATCATCATTTACGTATTTTTCTGCTTATATTTATTTTTTTGAAATAAATTGTTTTTTAAGAATTTTTTTTGTAAAACTATTATTTTCTAAAAGTAACAAATTGAAATATTTCTTATTTTTTTAAAAATTGATATTTATGAGAAAAATATATGTTATAAACTTTTTAAAATATATTTTATTATAAAATGATTCGATTTAAATATATAAAAACTATTTTTAAATTTGCACAATAAAAATAATATCATTAGTTGTTGTTGTTATTATTATTATTATTATTATTATTTAATAAGATAGATAATATAATTGATTTAATATGAGAGATATAATATAATATATTTAATAAGAAATAATTAAATGAGTGCATAAAAAATTGACAAATGCCATTATGGCCTTACAATGTGACAAGTGGCAAATGAAGATTTTTGTTTATTATAATAGATTATAATATTAATCATATTATTTACCTTTTTCATATTAAGAACTAAAAATAGTTTTAATTTTTAAATAAATTTAAATTTAATTTTTATTTAAAAAGTTTATAAAATATGTGTTTTTTTCTAAAAATTAGAATTTTCTTATAAATAAGAAATATTTAAATCGTTAATTTCAGGAAATTAAAAGTTTTCTAAAAAACAAGTTTTTTAAAGGATGATTTTTTCAAACAAAATGTTTAAAAATGTTTTTTAAAAACTAAAAGTTATAGAAAGGATAAAGGAAAACTATACTATTGATAGAGAATCTACATGAAGTTTTGAACGTCATAGTTTAAAAATCTCAGTTGTTACAAACTATGTCAGATAATAATTCTTTAGTTATTAGAGTTTTTAGTCATTGGTCTATTACATAAAATACTTGTCTATACTTACTTTAATCTTTTATACCAAAATATTGTTTTATAATTCTTAAGTTTTTACTACTAACTATTTAATATTTTATGATTAATCCGTGTGATACACGGGCTAATAAACTAGTTAGATATATACAGAAAGGCCTGTCTCGTGCATGCACACACGTGCACACATTTATGTTTCTTAAAACTTTTTATATTGTTGCAAGAAGTTGTACCACATAGAGAGAACAGTTCCACACTTCCACATGACCTCTATTTATACAGCTAACATAGTTGTCTAACTAGTAGCTAAACACAAGTTTACTGGTGTATATTTAGAATTTCATTTATAATCAACTTTTTTAATTTATTGGCTTGATGAAAAAGTTAATAAGTTTAAAAGATGTTTGGTAATTTGAAAAAACTTTTGGTTTTAACTTTTTTAGTATTAAAAAATCATTTTTAAGAAGCTACTTTTTTGTGGCTTTTAAAATTGCTTTTTAATGATTATAATCTGTTAATTTTTGTGTGAACTTACATATCCAAATAACTTATTGACTTATTGACTTTTCGTACACAAAAGTCAACCAAACACATTTTTAAAAACTTCATTTAAAAAGTCACAAGTAGGGGTGTTCATCGGGTCGGATAACGAGTTATTCGGGTTTCTCGAATCGGGTTTTTCGGGTTGGAAAATTTTTTTGGTCTATCCGAAACCGACCCGAAATTCAAAATATATCATCCGACCCGAAAAATCCGAATAACCCGAAAAACCCGAATTCGTTCATCCGAATAACCATGTTTTTTTCGGGTTTTTCGGATATCCGACCCGAAAAAACCAATTTTTGCATATCCGAAACCCTACCCGACCCGAATCTAAAAGCATATTATCCGACCCGAAAAACCCGAAATAGATTTCGGATACGGTTTTTTCGGATTTCGGGTACGATTCGGATTTCGAATTTTTTCGAGTTTCGGATATTTTGAACACCCCTAGTCACAAGTTAACAAGCATTTTTGACAAAAAATCATTAAAATTCATTTGCTTTTAAGTGGTATTTGACCATCATATCTAACAGGTAAACACAAACACACAAGTACTGATGCGGAGCATAAAGGGGCAAATCACGGAGGAAGTCTTGTTGGATGAGATTAATGAGAGAGTTTGGTTGTTTGAAGTGGTATTTGACCACCATCAATGAACCTTGATTGCAAAAAGCTATGAACTTAATGTGTAAGGTATTGGTTTGAACACCTATGAACAAATTGATTACTATAAATGATTTGATTACAAATTTGATTTCATCTTGATTAGGGGTATTCAAAAAATCCGAAATCCGAACCGTATCCGAAACCCGAAAAAACCGATCCGAATTAAAGATTCGGATATTCGGATCGGATATCCGTTTTCCGGATTCAGATCGGATCGGATTTCGGATATCCAAAATCCTTTTTATTCGGATCGGATATCCGAATTCAATCCGAATAAACCTTGTTTATTCGAGTTGTTCGGATTTTTCGGGTTACTCGGATAGATTCGGATCGGATAGAAAAATTTCGAATTCGGATCGGGTCGGTTTCGGATAAGGTATTAAGATTTTCAAATCCGAACAACCCGATCTGAATAAACCGTTATCTGATTCGATGAACACCCCTAATCTTGATGTGGTTATGATTTTCTATTGCTACATGCATATATGGAAGTGAGTGCATAAAACACGATTGTTTTCTGAACTAACAATCTTTTTTTGAACAGCAAAATTGTCCACCATTGTTCATTATGGGACTAGAACCCTAAACCTATTTTAGGGTGGAACACCTTAACACACCTTGATACCATTGGGACAAATGCTCTTTGGTCTGAACTAACAATCTATCCCGTAATTTGCTTGTTTGCTATATGAAGGGTTTTGTATAATAGAACACAACATGCTAGCACATAAACTAGTAAAATGCTTGTTAAATTAATTTGTGAAATATCATACTAATTCGAGGGTTTAATAAAAGCTTGTAAAATGAGTAAACAATAAATTATTTTATGAAACCATGATGTTCATAATCATCATTTTTTATTTATTATTTGATTTAATAACACATTTTAAATTTATAAAAAACATTTTTGAACCAAATCTAACTTTGGGCTATCCTCTACATCAATAACAATATTTAGCAATGATTTCATTGATTTCCTTAAGTGAAAGAGCTTCATACATCCATTCTGGTTAAGTTTTAGATATACATGTAAGAAAATGACATGGTTATGCCTCATTGTGCTCATTTCACTACTAGCAGCACCAACAATACAATAGTAGTATTAGGACAAATATCAAATAAAAAGTTTATTTTTTTCTAAGAATGCTACAAAGGATTTTTAAAAATCTAACACCGACCCAAACAAATTCCGATTGAACTCATTTCGATGGCATTCCGATTGCACTCATTTCGATAGCATTGGAACCATCTCATCGAACTCTACTATATTTGCTTTTTGGTTTTAGCTTTAACAACTAGTTTTTAGAGCTTGGTTTAGCACATTTTTTTACTTTTAAGTTATATCTTTAGGTTTAGTGTTTGTTCTTATAATTTTGGTTTTATTATTAGGGTTTATTGTTTATAATTTAAGGTTTAGGTTTTAGGGCATTACAAGCCGGTTCCAATGATGTAAAAATGAATTCAATTGGACTTTTTTTTGTTTGGTTTCGAGTTTTTAAAAATCATTCTTATCTTTCTTAGACAAAAAGACTTTTTAGTAGAACATTACCTAATAGTAGTAATATTAACATTAATAATAGTAATAATAATAGTAATACTAATAATAATGATAATAATAATAATAATAATAATAATAATAATAATACGAATGTTTGGTGACGGTGGCTGCGGTGGTTTTTTAATTTTATAATATTGTAATACTATAGTTAAATTAAAGAGGAAAAAAAACTTAATTTTATGATATATATATTTTTTAAATAATAATTGTAACATCACTGTAATTTAGGTTGTCCGTACATCCGTACATCCGTACGATTGTACTATTACGACCTAAGAATTTTTATTAATAATGATAATGGATTATTTATTGATATTATTGATTATTATCACTGTTAATGGTATACATGATTATAACACATATTATACGCGTAAACCATGGGAAGTTTAGTTGTAACCCAACTAAACAGAACTAGAGAGTTTATCGCAGTAATATTATTGAAAATGACGATTGTTGGTTCGGAATAAAAATGAATATGGGTTTTGGTTTGGGAATTTTAATATTAAAATTTATAAAATAATGGAACTGATTACGCGATGGTGAGGTTACGAACGTTATCTAAACACGAATATTAATTCAGAAATATTAACTTAATAAATGTATTCGCGTGAGTGACGATTCACACGAATATAATTATTAGGAATAATATTCTGAAACGATATTCAATAAATCGTAAATCGAATCGAAACACGATACGAGCGACGAATTCGCAAAGGTGACGATCTTTACGAATACGTACGCGAGTGACGCGTTTCGACGAAATAATTAAATAATATCAAACGATATTAAAATTAATAAATTAAAACTGAAAACGTTTATTAGGAATCACAACGTAAAGCAAAACCGAGTAAATCAGTTATTTAAAATAATTAATTTTGTAAAAATAAATTGAAATCGTTTTACGAAATAAAATTATTTAAATCATTTTAATTAATGAAATTCAATTATTTATTCATGTTATGTTTAAATATGTTTTCGTTAAAAACCGAGCATAACCGATCATTTATTATATTTTATCGCGATAAAAACGAGACCGGTCACGGGGCAATAATACGCGTTATAAGGAAGAAGATCACCATCTTCTTCCTCATTTTTACACACACACTCTCTCACTAAAACCCTAAACCCGTCACCACTTTCTCTCTCTACCTTCTCTCTACCATAACTCACTCAAAACTCAACCAAATCACCTCATTCTTGCGCCAAATCGAAGATCTCGACATCCTCTACACGAAAGTACAAAGGATCGGTCCTATCTCCACCTCAAACTCTCGAAATCTTAGTGAGAAGGTACGTTTTTTTAGGGTTTTCTACAACCCGACAAAAACCGAACTTTAACCGGTTCAAAACATCACTTTTTCGACCCATACACCTTCTAAATGAGTTTACTCATCTAAACCCACTCAAAACGACTATATATACGACTATACCTCGAAATCATCTTCTCCCATGGCTGAAAACCCGTTCAGGCGAATGACCCATGAGTATGAGCCATTCGCCGAATGAGTCGGGAGAATGAGTGGAGTATGAGTTGGGAGAATGAGTGGAGTATGAGTCGGGAGAATGAGTGGAGTATGAGTCAGGAGAATGAGTGGAGTATGAGTCGGGAGAATGAGTGGAGTATGAGTCAGGAGAATGAGTCATTCGGGACTCATTCGGAGAATGACTCATTCGGGACTCATTCGGGAGACTCATTCGGAGAATGACTCATTCGGGACTCATTCGGGAGACTCATTCGGAGAATGACTCATTCGGGACTCATTCGGAGAATGACTCATTCGGGAGACTCATTCGGAGAATGACTCATTCGGGACTCATTCGGAGAATGATTCATTCGGGACTCATTCGGAGAATGACTCTCATTCGGGACTCATTCGGAGAATGACTCATTCGGGACTCATTCGGGAGAATGACTCATTCGGGTGAAAACTCATTAGCATGAACCATTCTTATGAAAATCACAAGAATGAGTCATTTTTACTACACCAACTCAATTAACAACTTAGATTTCAAAAAGAACAATCAAATAAGGGATCATAACTCTAGATAACATTTAATCAAACACAGGACTGTGAATACAACATTAGTACGAAAACGGTGAGCGCGCATAATACGAGAACACAGATACTAAGGACTTCAGGTGAGTTCTCATAACCTCCCTTTCTTTAAACTGTTTTGTTTTAAAACTCGGAGGTGAAGCATGTATACCAAATTCAAATATTATTTTGATAACTCAAGGTTAATACCTGTTTCTCAATATGATACTCACAATATTGAATTATCATTAATTATGGATTATCACTGATTAATATTTTATAACCGTGTAAACATTGTTATTGACTTTGGTCAATAACAAAGATTACATGTATTGTCACAAACTTCGAGAGTCATCGCTCTTAACTCCGGTTAATTGCTTTGACATCATGTATTGTCACGTGGATTGTTTCCACTCTGTGAAGCATTGCCTTTGACTTCGGTTAAATGCTTTGACTTCATGTATTGTCACGTGGTTAGCGACCACTCCATGAATCATGTATTTAACTTATGTTATTTACATAATGATCATGTATAGTCACGAACATTATTTGAGAATATAATTGATGAGATTGGTTGATTAGTTTGTGGATTGATTATCTATGTTTGACTATGATTATTTGTGATTGATTATGACTGATTGGTTATGTGATAATGTGATTGTGTATGTGTTTGATTGTTGAGTTTGGAGATTGATTGGATTATCTCATACAGGTAATATTGTGGATTTTCCCAGAAAATCATAAGCATTTATACTCATTTTATCTAAACTTTTTATAAAACCATTTTTAAACTTAAACTTTTAAATTCATTTTATAAAAACTATTTTAAGTATAAAACTTATGATTACTCACCAACTACTTTGAAGTTGACACTTGATTTTCTTACATGTTTCAGGTGATGGAGACAAGTAGGATGAAGAGGATGATCTCTTCTATTTTGGACATCATCATATAGGATCTTGGACTTAGCTAATTAACTAAAATTCTGGCGATTAAGATTTAGTTAATTTAGCTAATTCTTTTGTGTAATTGATTGTACTTAATTCATGATGAACATGATTTTTGTGTAATTATTTTGGTTGATTGAATGATATATGATGATTTGATTTAGATGCCCACGAGCTTTTGAACAATCTACACATCCCTCGTGGCATCCCGACGTTTCCGCCGCCGGTCGGGGTGTTACAATAATATATAGAAATGTTTCCATCATGTTTATCGAACACTAGATTATACCATGTGTATTACACGGATTTAATATAAAATATAATAAATAGTAATAAAAAATTAAATATTATAAAATAATATTTTGATATAATTGATTGAATTGCGTATTAATAAGTATTTTAAGTGATAAAACAATAATTAAAATTTTCAACAACTAATGAAATGATACTTGACTTTTTTTTATTTGTAACAATAATGATTTTTTAAACCAACTGATTTTAAAAGCTTTACTTTCTTTTCTATCTAAAACTATTTGTTACAAATCAAGAAAATAATGTACAATTTATATAATTATTAAAGTTAATTGACTCAATTTGAAAATATCATTAAACACAAATAACTAAAAGTGTAATTTTTTTATCATTTTGTTTGCTTTTTATTTTAAAATAATTACTTTTTAAACGTTGTGTTATTAGAAATATCATTTGTTTCTAAAAAACCTATTATTGAAAAACTATGAGTTATATTTTTTAAATTTGCGTGAAAAATGCATATAATATTATTACTCATTAATAGTATAATTATTTATTAGAAAAGATAATATAATTAATAAGAGAGAGGAAAAATAAGATGATAGAAAAGTGATAAGTGGCAATATAAACATGAAATTTTGACAAGTGTCAAAAAGATTTTTGTTTATTATAATAGAAAGATTAGGTGGCTCATATCTATGATAGTGGTTGAATGACTTTAGAATTTAATTATTCTACTAAAATATTAAGAAAGATTTATGTAGCTCTCATTGTTCAAAACATTGATGATAACGATTCAACACTATTCAAATTGTTATCAACCAAACAAAATTATAGTATGTAATACTTGTCGACACTATTAAACATATAATATTTGAAATACAATAACAAACATGAAAAAAAACTAAAAGAAAATTTAGTGTAATCAAAACCTTAGAAACATGAATTTGTAAACAAGCTTGTACTATATGCCTCCAACAAAAGAAGATATAAGATCCTTATAGTATTAGTCTTGCATTTATTTCATGAATTTACTTTGTACATTCTGTAATTGTATAAGGGGTTGTTATGTAATTTTCTTGTATTATATATAAAAAAACACGCTATTATATAGAAGAACTGATGACCGGATATGCTATAGGATATTCGAATATTCTTCTGGTAGTGGCTGGCACACTAATTGCCACTTTTATTTAGTGGGTAATAATTCACATATTATAACAGTGGTGGGGCTACAATTTTGACAAATGAACGGCTGTTGGGCAGTGATAAAGTGGGACCGTTTTGTCGTATCGAGAAAACTGATCCGATAATATCGTCTTTTTCCATTTGTAGGCCTCACTGCTTGAATTATTTCGTCTTGTGACATCACCCTGTTCGTCATCTTCTAGAAACTGGGTCTTGTTGGTTTTCGTGACGAACATTTCCTTCATCTTAGATTGGGTCTCGGCCCAATTCGTTACATAAGGCCTCAAATTCACTGAGCAGTTTTTGGGCCTTTTTGTTTTGTTCTCTAACCATTGGCCATTTTTCACCCCATTAATTGTCATGGGCTGATTTTGACACACAGACTTGGGCTTTGCAGTCCAGAATTGCTTGGATATCTCGCATGGCAATAACAGCTCTTTTTGCGGACTGAGCTTCAGTTTCGGCTGCGAATTCCGAATATAAACTTCCTTCTTCCATTCGTATGGGTATGGTATTGGCCTTGATTTGGTAGTGCCTATATAGTGAGCCTGGTTCTGTAAATGAGAAATCTCGATCAAATATTCTTGGCATAATTGAGAAATCAGGGTTATTTGATCTGAGCCATGGCTCTCTTTCTTTAAATTGGCATCTTCTTGAACTTCCTTCATAAGATTCATCCCTTTGTTGACTATCATCTGCATTTCTTCTGTACATTCTGTAAAACTAAAGTTTATTAGTCTTGAAAGGGCATCTGCAAAGGTGTTTGTTTGCCATCAATGTGTTCTATGTTTATCTGAACACCGGTTCCTGTGATTATATCAGAGAACCTCATCCATCTGAATCTGGTAGTTTTGTTACTACTGGTTTTGTTGTAGAAGCTGATTATCGCTTGACAATCTGTTCTTAAAGTTATTTCCTTTTTATCTAAGTAGTAAATTTTTAGTTTCTCCAGAGTGTTGATGCAGGCGTTTATTTCAACATCAATTGTAGACTGGATAGTCTTGAATTTGTCGCTTGCATAAGCACATCCTTTTTCTGTGCTTTTCTGATCAAATTTCTTCTTCTTCCATGCCACCCCACCCTTCCATGCCACCGTCTGTTTCGATTACAATGTAGGCATCTTCTGGGGGTATTTCCAGATCAGGGAGATTCTTAACTTTTTCCTTTATTTTTCTAATTATTTCGTAATCAGAGGCCTTTAACCTTTTATCGCCATGTGGACTTGTCTTCTCATAAAGGGGGCCTTGGAGGGTACTCAGATTTGGGATGTAATTCCTTGAGTAATTTAGAATTCCCAGAAATGATCTTAGTCCCGGCTTTGTCTTTAGGCTTTCTTTATTGAAGTCACATATCTTCTTTATGATGTGTGGTTGGAGCTTTATCTTGCTATTTCTAATTATTGCACCCAGAAATTCAACTTCATTGGTGGCCACTTTCATTTTGGTTGGTGAGAGTACCAAACCATTTTTTTGCATATTTCTAGCATTCTTCTCAAGTGATTCTTGTGGCTTCTCTCATCTTTTGAGTATACAAGAATGTCATCTATGTATACAGCTATGAAGTTTTCAGTTCCTTCAAAACATTTGTCCATTTTTCTTTGGAACACGGCTGGGGCATTTTTTAACCCGAATGGCATAACAAACCATTCATACAGACCTCCAGGTACTAGGAATGCTGTCCATTCTATGGATTTTTTTGCCATTGCAACTTGATGGAATCCTGACTTTAGATCAAACTTTGAAAAGATCTTTGCATTTCTTATTCTTTGAAGTAATGTGTTGATACCTGGTAGAGAGTATTGGTCTTTGTATGTGTTGTCGTTGAGAGACTTGTAGTTGAAGACCATTCTCTCTTTTCCTTTGAGTTCCTTTTTTGTAACAGGGTCTATGGAGGTTCCTGAGTTTACGATCATAGACATAGTCCTATGCCTGCTTATGCTTGGCCTTATGACTCCTAGTTTCAAAAGAGCGCTCATGTGTCTCCTGAATGTTTCCTCCATGGCAGGTGTCACGTGCTTCAGTGGTTTATCTTGAATTGTTACATCTAGATTTATGATTTCCAGTTTGCACAATTCCTTGTTTTCCTTCCAATGTTTGAGGGGATCTTCACCTATGAACCCTTGGTCTTATAATTCAGATAGTAGAGGCTTGAATTCCTTTCCTATTTTTGCAGCGTCCTTCTTTGTAAAAAGGATTTCACTTTGCATTTCTTGGTAGAAGTCTTCATCAAGCTCTAATTCTTCTATTGCTGTTTCTTGAACTTCTGTTGTGGGGTTTGTTTTGAGTTTAGTAACCTTTTTATAAAGGGTTACCTCATCTCCTTCAATTCTAATCCCTCCATTCATGGATCTTGTGAAGTTTGTTCCTATCAGCATATCAATTCCGTCCCCTGTTCTCATTTCGAATGCATAAATAAGGGGGATTCGGAATTTGCTTCCTTGGATCCAAAAATTTCCGCCTTTTATCGTTGAGTGTGCAGGTTGTCTGGAGTTTATCCCATTAAAGAAAACTACATTGTTGATTTTTCAAGAGCCTCTTCCGGGACTGATGATAGGTTAACACAACAGGATGTGGCTCCTGTGTCAATTATGGCCCTTACGGTGAAAGTTTTGATATTAGGGATATCAAATTCAACTTCTACATTGTAGATGTAACATCTGTGCCGGAAACGTCGCCGGAACAGTGAGCTGAACAGTAAAGACACAGTAACTCAGGTACAAACTACGAAAACTATTGTTATGCTAATAATATCATGATGCTGGATATTAAACTATTATGTTATTGTTTCTATAATCTGATTAAACGTAACAGTTTAACAGTTAGAAACATGTCAGACAACATTGAACGGTGATACAAATGCTTATTGATATACTATTATGTGTAAACGTATGCGAGGTTAAACAAAACAAAACTATAAGCGGTTATTGTTACAGAATGCTAAACTGACGAGTTATTCGTATAGGTGACGATCTGTACGAATGGTTCCGATAGTTTAACGTTATGAAATAATGACTGAACAGTAGAAAACAAGAATCAGAAAGCCGAACTATCGTCGTGTTCGTTCGAATGACGATTCGAACGAATACGCGCGATGGCGACGCAATCTGACGAAACGAAAACGAATAACGACACGAGCGATCATAAATTCAAGGAAATAAAATATTTCTTATTTTACAATTTTGAAACTCATCATAAAAGTAATTAAACGAAACCGTTTTGTTAAAACACGAACAAATTAAATAAACGCGTAAACTATTATAATTCGAAAAATAAATAAACACTACGATATTTAAAATAATTTTTTAGGAATAAATAAACATTTAACTTGTTAAAATAAACTATTTTTTTAATTACGATTTACGCGTGTAACAAGCCGGATACGCGAAGAAAACGCAAACCGAGCAACAAAAACGAACCCGAAACCTCTCGGGGTATAAATACCCTAAATGAGGGTATTTTTCCTCACTTTCTCTTCTTCCCCTCTCTCTCAAAACCCTAGATCCGGATTTAGCACCACCACCATTGTTGGAACTTCAAACACTCATATCTTGGTCAATACCCCACCAAATCGTCTCGTTTTTGAACCCACACGAAGCTCTCATCGCCCTCTACACGGAAGTACAACCGATCTAAGCTAAACTCCGCTGAATTTCGAGGTACGAAGCTGTGAATCTTGCGAAAAGTAGGGTTTTCTTCTTGTTGTTCAAACTCAAACCCTAATCGATTATTCAGCCTTTTTCCTTGAGTCTTACACTCGAAAACACATCATGGTCTAACCCCTTTCTGATTGTCACCATCTGGGTCGAAAACTTGAGACCGACCTGCTACGGTCGAATGAGAAGTTTAGATCGGCCGAATGGCCTGTGGCTTAGGGCCGAAGGAGCCCCACCAAACCACCGATCGAATGATCTGGCGAATGAGCCATGGTCGAATGGCAGCGCACTTCGGACCTCCTCATTCGGAGCTCACTCTCTCGGCCAAACACCCCTCATTTGCCGAACCAACACCATGTTCATTCGCCGGTTGCTCCTTCGCCAGCCACCTCCCATTCGTCGACCACCAACCCCGAAAGGGTCTCACTCGGCAACAGTCTTCATTCGGCCAACAGGCCATGCGCCCATCCTCCTTCGCCCATGCTTCATTCGTCAGCCACCACCATATGACCACCATTCGGCCACCCTCTTTCTGATTCAGCCGACTCACATGGATCTCATTCGGCCAAAGAATCTGGCCCAGTGACGAACATGAGGCCCAATAGTATTACACAGCCCAACAGACTCACTTGGCCCAACAGCTTATTACCTAGGCCTACGTTGTTTAATCAGCCCATCTGTTAGGCCCAACAGCTTAGCCATGCAACCTAGAGGTGTACAAATCGGGTTTTTTTTGGACCTGGTTCCGGTTCCAGAACCGGTTCCGGTTCCAATCGGTTCCAGTTCCAGTCAACAAAGTCAATACCCGGTTCCGGTTCCAGTTCCGGGTTTTAACCGGTTCCAACCGGTTTTTGATCGGTTCCGGTTCAGGTTTTGGCCGGTTCCGGTTCGGGTTTTGGCCGGGTTCAGGTGGAACCAGTTCCGGTTTTCCTGTTCCGGTTTTAATTTGTCTGAAAAACCGTACCCGTTCGTACCCACCGGTTCGGGTATGACCAGTTCCGGTTCCAGTTTGGGTTGTCGGTTCCGGTTTTTTTGTACACCTCTAATGCAACCCATTCGGCCCAACTCTATTAGGCCCAGCAGCACCTCAATTGACTTAACCCAATCGTTCGGCCCAATGTAGTACGAGTTCATCCATGTGATGGATTCAGCCCAATTAATTAAGATGTAAATGGAAGTATTTCACGAACAATCTAGTGGGATTAATCTTAAGCTCAACAATCTAAAGTTGTGAATTTTCTTAAAACATTATGGGTTCTGTAAATATCTACAACAACTAAGATAGTTATATGGGGTTATTAAACTATGTTGTGCATTCACCTGATTCAAGAGATAAAAAGGGAAGCTAAAATGTAATCCTCGATTTAAAGTTAATAGAAGGATTAATTTCAGTCTAACAAACAAGTCTATGATTCCCTTAAATTTTATTGTAAAGTTATCAAACAAAATCAATAATAAACTATTCAAAAATTAATTATGATTTCTAACTTAAGATTTGATTGGGATAATTGTTTTTACAAATACTAAATCGAAGTATTACGGGACCACGGTTTTAATTAATTGG
The DNA here is from genome assembly GCA_009363875.1 of Mikania micrantha. Taxonomy (NCBI): domain Eukaryota; kingdom Viridiplantae; phylum Streptophyta; class Magnoliopsida; order Asterales; family Asteraceae; genus Mikania; species Mikania micrantha. Next base: position 20,849,794 of record CM018688.1, read on the forward strand.
GATAGGTGCTATCAAGTTCCAATAACAATGGGACCGGGCCGAATCATGACCGAAACTTAAGTGTGCTAGTCAACCCTAGGACTAACACCTGTACACACACGCTCAAACATATACGACTTATACTCACAAGTTATGAACAATGTGAAATCAATACAGGATTGTGAAAACAATATCAATTACAACAAAGAGCGCGTGTATTCTTGTTCTAGGCTAAGTCAACTACAACAACTACAAGGTGAGTTCATTGTCCCTTTTCAAACTATTTTGAGTTTTACTTCGGGACTGAGAAGCATGTTATACATTTTAAAACAAATGTTTTAAACTTAACAAAATGCTTTTATATGATTCTTGTATACAAATGTTGATGCTATATGGTTATGCCAAGTGCTAAAGGCGTAAGTTCACTGTTAATACCAATGCTACATGATTATGCCAAGTGCTAAAGGCATAAGCTAAATTGCTAATACTAAAACTATGGGTTAATACCAAGTGCTAAGGGTATTTACTATCTGTGATGCTATTGTGAATGCTAATGCTACGGGTTATCTAAATGCTAATACTACGAGTTATGCTAAATGTAAATGCTATGGGTTATGCTAAACACAAATGCTACGGGGTTATGCTACATGCTAATGCTATGGGTTTATGTAGAAGCTAATGTTAATACTAAATACTAATGATGCTATGATGCTATGAGGATGCTAAATACATACATACATGCATATTGAATACTTGAAGCTACGGATACTATAAACTCTTGAATGCTATATGCTTGCCATGCTAAAACAACGGTTTGGCTTCTCAGTGCTTGCCTTACCGGTTGTAAAGCTAGTACTTGTGCACAAGTTACGTAAATGCTGGACTATTTGAATGCTATGCTAAAACTAATGGCTATGGAAGAACAATAGTTGGTCTCTCAGTGCTTGCCTTCATGTGTTCTTCCTAGTCGGGACTTGAAGAACAATAGTTGGTCTCTCAGTGCTTGCCTTCATGTGTTCTTCACAGTCGGGACTAGAAGGCACCTACTATGGTCTCTCAGTGCTTGCCATAGGGTGTTCTTCATGGTCTGAAACGAGGAAACGGACTGATGGCCTCTCAGTGCTTGCCATGCAGTGTTTCCCAAAACTATTTACACACGTGATCAGTAACTAGGACGATATTGGTAATCCTTAATTGACTTTGTGTCATCATGGAAATTCTCTATCTCCCCCTAAGTTGCTAATTACACCTAGTGCTGGTATGGAATGATACTGAATTCCTTCGGGCATTCAGTTGTCCATTCTGGTGACTCACAAGCTAAACTCACGGATGCTATGGGTAAACTTACAAACAAAATGCTTAAACTATAATGGGGAAACGAGATTGAAGGGTAGGTAAAATGCTTAATTATTATTAATAACAGTGTCATATGCGGATTAGTATGTGGTGGGATGGCGTCTAGGCGGGTCGTAGGCTCGACCCAGGGGTATGCCCTATATATAAGCATACCGATTTGGATATTACAGGTGAAGTTAATAAGATTAAGGTTTTACCGGAAGAGGTTTGCTAAAGCTATTTAAACTTATAAACTACATGAACTCACCAACCTTTGTGTTGACTTTGTTTTTTTTACATGCTTTCTCAGGTGATGCACAGGTATAAGCTAAAGCTCAGGATTGCATACTAGGCTGCCTAGATAGAGGACCTAGTTGACTTTTGGAAACACACTTTTTGTTACTATACGAATCACTTTTGGATGTCTTGTACAGTTACAAGATAGAAAACAATCGATTCTTTTGTTAGGTTTACCGAGTTAAATTACTGAACGTTGACATTGTAATTTAACTTTGTAATCCCAGTTAATGCTTGATTGTGCTTTAGTTATTCTTAACATTGATGCTATGTAAACAATCTGATCAACACGATTATCATCCACGATATCGCGCCCCGGGAACCTTCCGCCCGACGGGGACATCCGATCCTAACCCGCCGGCCCGGGGTGTGACAGTAGAGCTGGTTATTGATAACCTTTCTCACTTTAGTTTCTTCATTTTTCATTACAGTATGGACCTCATCTTCAATGGCCACATTAACATGTCCTTCACGATCATTTCTTAAGGCTTCAAAACTCAGTTTGAGATTGCTTATTGTTTTTATAAGCTCGTCTCTTTCTGCGTTCCATTGTTTCTTCATTTCTTCATTAGTCTTAAGGACAGTTGTAACATCGTTTATGAGAGACTCATTTTCTTGTTCAGTAGTTTTAACCCTTTCTTTAAGCTCGCTTATCTCTCTTTCATATTTTTCTTCTTTGATTTTTCTTTCAACATACTCCTTAGCTTGATCTCTAATAGATTGTTCACATTCTTTGTTTTTTTGGGTTATCAATTCTATTAGGATATTTGTAGGAGTATTATTAAGCTCAGGGTATTTTCTTTTCACATTAACCCTTTTCTTGAGGTGGTGTAGTGCACATAGTGTACAGACGGTTAGCTTGCATTCAGGGCAATGAAGGCTGGACATTTCAGTGGTTGCTATTCCGCAATAGTGGCAGAAAGCATAGCTTGTGACTTCATTTTCTTGCCACTTATGATCACAGTTTTGACTTACCTCTGGTTGGCTTATGTTAGGTTTCCATGATCCAGCTTCTCTGGCTCTTTGTTTTATATCTTCAATATCTTCTGGTTTGAACATGAAGCAATATTCTTCTTGGATAGTGAATGCATTTTCGTCCACTGGTGACTCTTCGACCATGGATCCTAAGTTGAGTTCTGTAGCACCTCCTTCTCCTTCTAAGATGCTACAGACAGTATCGTTAACACTGACATAAGCGGAGACTATATCCCAGTCATCCTTAAGGTTAAGATTGTCGACTACTGTCTTTCTGGCCATATTCCCAGTTTTGCTTTGACAGTCCCGAGCAAAATGGCCTTCCTTACCGCAGATGTAGCATTTACATTTACTCACGTGTCCTCGGTCTATATGCTTTCTTTTAAAGACCTTGATATGAGTTTTTTCATGCGGTTTTCCTTTGTACGTTCTTGATTTTCTTATGCCATACCTTTTTCTGGTGTTATTATAATACCCTGGGATAGGTATTTTTGAGCATAAGGACATGTCTCTGAGTTCCTTTTGCAAAGTTGCTTCTGTACACATATCAGTTATGAAAGAGTGTGTATACTTAATGGCTGGTAGGACTGCAGCTGTGAGACCTGGATACTTTTCTTTAAATGATTCTTCAATCTTTTTTGAAATTGTTGGTGGCAATTTTGTGAATAATTTTTCTGTAGTTGCAGGAAAGAACAATCTTCCTGACTTACTGGCTAGAATTCGGAATTCATCAAGGAAATTCCAGAGATCTTTTGTATCTAAGCATGTAAGTCGTTCTAGGTTACGGTACGCCGTATCCTGTTCTTCTGTTGATCCTCTGTATGGGTCCTCCATCATTATTATTTGCCTTATTTGGGAGGTAATATTTTGGGGATCATCTGCAATGGATTCTAGAGAGCCGTAGGCTTCTGGAAATGTTGTCCTCCATTGCTGCCACATCTTCTTTTCATTTTCTCAAAGAAGGTTTTCAACGAACATTAATTTGGACTTGTTGTCGGTCCAATTTATGTCGTTTAGTTTATTTAGAGTGATAGACTCCCATCTAGAAATAACATCTGCCCAAAGACCTGGGTCAGGTGGTAATACAAGCATGGCACCAGTTGTTGTGAGTGCTGGTGGAAGGGTCCTGATGTGTTAGTTTAACACATCCGTTTTCGTACATATTCGAGTCGGTTTTCGTCTGTTTTGTTTATATTTTGAGTCGATTCTAGTTCCTTTTTACATTTTATTGTTTTTGTGCAGGAATGTGGCCCGGAGGAGCGGAAATGAAGGCAAACGGGCGTCGGAATCAAATGCGGGTGCAATTACAAAGAAATTTGGAAAAACTGCCCTAGGAGCATAGCCTAGCGTGGGGCTTGTCAGCGCTAGGCTATGCGCCTGGCATCATCTGGCGCAATTTTACATTTATTCCGCGCGCATAGCCTAGCCACACCCTTATCTGCGCTAGGCTATGCGCCTAAGATGATTTTTAGCCCTAAAACCCTAATTTCAAGCCCTCTATAAATGGATCGCATTCCAGCCGCTTTGGGGATCTTCTTCTGCGTATTTTGAACCCTAATCAAGCCTTGGAGCAGCTGGAGCTTAACCATGGAGTATTGGGCTTGATTAGGGCTTGTTAGAGTGAAGAAGGAGCTAGATCTTGAGTATTTCTCTTTACTTTTCATGTTCTTAGTTTAAAGTTTGGATTTTTAATGTTTTTAGACCTTGTTCAGACTTGTTTAGCTACTGTAGTTATGGTTTGTGGCTAGATCTATGGTTGTACTTAGGTTTGGGATGATAAAGTTGTGAACTTTGATGATTATGTACTTGATTTATGCTTAATGATGATGTTTGCTTTGTAATCAGTTGTAAAGCTTGAAACTTTGATGAATATTACAGATGTTTAATGATTATATTTGGTGTATGTTTGATCCACATGTGTTTAGGAATGTCTTTCCACACATAGATGCATGTTAGGCCTACTACTTTGTGTTTTAGGTTAGTTTATGGGTTGTTGATCACATTCCATAGGATTAGACTTCATTAAATATAGTTATTTGCATTTGTAACCTAACCTAGAAATCCGGGAGGTGATAGGTTAGATGGTTGGTCTCTTACACTTAGGAATTTTGAGTTAAACGACCCGGGAGGGCGTTGTCTTAGATCTACTTAGTGTAAGTGTCAATCCATGTTAAATTTATCAACTTTATGACTCTCTAGTATCTTAGGATGCAAACTGGTGGAGAAATCCGGGAGGTGATCCACCAGTTAGAGTGCAAATGCATGTCGGGGAGTCCGGGAGGATACCCGATTGACTAGTGTATTCATTACAGACTTAGGATTTCTATTGGAGTTGCCTGGTATCTGATCTGGGTCCCCTTTAGGTAATTTTAGGTCTGTTCATTAAGATCCTAGTCTTCATCATTAGTAAATCAGTCCAGATCAGCATCTGTCACACTTTTGATTCCCAGCCTAGGTACACCTGTTTTCCTCATCGTATTCAGATTCAGATTCAGTTTCAGTTTTAGTGTTGCTATTCTTAGTATAGTGGTAGTTTAGTTCACTTAGTCAAATCCTGTCTGATTAGGTTATTAGTTGCACCAAAACCCCCCCTCTTTTACTTTAGTTTAGTTTACAGTCTAGGTTAGTTTGCCACACTAGTGTCCGTGGTTCGATATCCGGACTTCCGTCAGCTATTCTGCACCCGACAGGTACACTTGCCTTAGGAGCGGTCTAGTTTAGGTTTTCCGATTATTACTAGGTGTTTAGGTTAAGTATAGGTCTAGGATTAGATTTGGTGTCTTTAGCTTAGGTTAATTAGATTAAATTTAGTTCTGTTTTTAGTATACTGACCGCTCGCATCAAGTTTTTGGCGCCGTTGCCGGGGATACTAGGCAATAGCAACAATTACTTAGACTGTGGCCTTTAGTTGCTCCTTTTTCTTAGTTTCTTTTTCTTTCCCCCTATTAGCTTAGTTTTCCTTTTTAGGTTAAGTTTGTATTTTTCTTCTTAGTGCCTTTATCTGTTATCTGTTATTTGAGCCTTAGATTAGGATTTTCTTTGTGAATATGTGAGTCTTACTTGCTTATTTGATTAGGGTTTTGGTATTTGCATGCCCCATACCCGATCTTGTGGAGCACCAGAGTTCGAGCTTACATCACCAGAGCAGATCCTGCGGGGCCGACAGCAGGTAAGTTTTCTTGATCCCTTTGTTGACATGGATCCACCACCACACCCGCCACCGAGGCGGACTGTTCACGAGCTAGCCAGTCATGGGGTTGTCGGTGCCCGGTCTGCCATCACAAGACCGGGTGTCAACAACAACAACTGGCAGATCCCGTCCCACGTGATGTCGACGATCACGAATTCGACACAGTTTCATGGCCTGGACGACAAGGATGCACCAGGCCATCTCTCTCTCTTTGTTCGTATATGCGACACGTTCCGCATCAATGGAGTTTCGGAGGAGGCCGTCTACCTTCGTTTGTTTCCATTCACACTCGCCGGACGAGCTGCTACGTGGCTGAACCTTCTTCCTAGGGACTCGATTACCACATGGGCTGATCTTCAGACGAAATTCCTGAAGAAGTATTATCCTCCTTCTAAATCTGCCAGATTACGGGATCAGATCCACTCGTTTAGGATGGATGAGGATGAGCCATACTACATGGCATGGGAGAGGTTTAACTCCCTTCTGAGCAGATGCCCACAGCACGGCCTATCCGATTGGGCCCTCGTCGAGAAGTTCTATAATGGACTGACACTGGAGACGAAGCGCAGATTCAATACAGCCGCTGGGGGGCACATAATGGATAAGAAGGAGCCGGAGGAGTGTGAGGCGATGTTCGAGGACTTTGCCCTAGCCGAGTATGAGGACCCATCATACGCGAGGAGAGCTGCACCGGCAGCTAAGCCCACTGTTGCACCGCCCATTCCTGTTAGAGGAATGCACCATGTCACCCCTGACACTAGCACCGCCGCAGCTTTAGAGGCACTTGCTAAGGATATTAAGGAATTGAAGATGGCTGCTGCTAGGTGTGAGATATGTAGGGGTGGACATGCTACTGCTGAGTGCCCGGTTACTGATCAGGCACAGGTTGAGGCCATCAATTCTGGATGGAATAGGCCTTTCAACCAAAACCCGAGCTGGAATCAGAATTCACATTGGAGGAATCAGAACCAGGGACAGCATCAGCATCAGCAGTCCAATTGGCGGGGCAACCACAGCGGCAGCAGTTCCTACGAGAAGCCACCGGCTCGTCAGATCCCGATCACTGAGAGAGACACTCCCGAGAGTTCTGGTAGCCGAGACAGAGACACGAAGCTTGAGGACATGATGGCGCAGCAGATGAAGATGCTTCAGCAGATTATGGACAAGGATAAGCTGCGGGACCAGAAGATCGAGGAGCACGATACATTGTTGAGGAACCAGCAGGCTGGATTTCTAGATTTGCAGCGATCAGTGGGAGAGTTAGCTAAGAGATTTGAGGGTAGGCAGGATGGATCGTTTAGGGCGAACACTGACCCTAACCCGAGGGGTCATGTGAAGGCAGTGACCACACGTAGTGGTCGGGGAGGAGATGTTGAGCTGCCACCACCGGTCATACCTGATGAGGATGAGCCGGTGGACGAGGAGATAGAGATGGAGACTCCTGCAGGGGCGCCCGTGAGGCTAGTCCCAGCAAGTACCGCGCCGAGCAGCGAGTCTTCAGTTGATAGGATTAGGAGGGAGCAGGTAGAGGAGAAGAAGAAGGGTAAGAGAGTGACGGAGGAGCCTGAGATTGACTTGACTAAGCTTCCATATCCTGCACGCGCACTGCAGATGAAGCGTGATCAGGAGTATGGACACTTTCTGGAGATGTTTAAGCAGCTTAAGATCAATCTCCCATTTGTTGAGGCCCTCCAGCATATGCCTAAATATGCTAAGTTCTTGAAAGACCTCCTGTCTAACAAGAAGAAGTTGGAGACACTCTCTACCATGACTTTAGGAGCTAGGTGTTCGGCTCTGGTTCAGAATAAGCTGCCAGAGAAGCTTGAGGATCCAGGGATTTTTACTATTCCCTGTCTGTTTGGCGGTTCTTCTGTGAACCATGCTTTGGCTGATCTAGGTGCTAGCATCAATTTGATGCCCTATTCCATTTATAAGCAGCTAGATCTTGGTGAGCCGGCACCTACACACATGAGTTTAGCATTGGCTGATCGGTCAGTCAAGTATCCTAGGGGGATTGTTGAGAATGTCCTTGTGAAGGTGGACAAGTTTGTCTTCCCGGTTGATTTTGTGATACTTGACATGCAGGCTGATGACCGAGTTCCCCTCATCATGGGACGACCTTTCCTTCGCACGGCGAAGGCCATGATTGATGTTTATGAGGGGAAGATCTCATTGCGTGTTGGAGATGATACTGTCACCTTTGATGTGGTGAAGTCCATGAGGAACTCCAGTGGCCAGGACGATCAGGTCTACTTTCTAGATGCATTTTTCTCTACTATGGATCGTTGCCTGGACTACATTAGTGGAGTTGATCTGTTAGGAGATCAGGACTTAGGTGACAGTGATGAGAGAGTTGAGAGTGTGGGTGTTGAGGTCCAGGCTGCTGCTATTGAGGCTTACCTTGATTACATTCCTAGCAGTTTAGCCATGGAGCCTCATGTTTATCCCACTGTGTTTGAGGTTGAGAGTTCTGAGCCGGCTGACAAGCCATCTGTTGAGGCTCCCCCGTCATTAGAGCTAAAGGAGTTGCCACCTCACCTTGAGTATGCATTCCTTGATGGGGACTCGGATCTACCTGTCATCATTTCAGCAGCTCTGACAGCCGTAGAGAAGAGTAGACTCATCGCTGTGCTTAAAGAGCACAAACAGGCGATTGCGTGGAGGTTGATGGACATTAAGGGTATTCACCCTTCCTTTTGTACGCATCGCATTTTGATGGAGGAGGATTATAAGCCGGTGGTTCAGCCACAGAGGAGGCTTAATCCTAATATGGGAGAAGTGGTCAAGAAGGAGGTCCTTCGCCTGTTAGATGCTGGGCTCATCTACCCTATTTCAGATTCATCATGGGTGAGCCCAGTTCATGTGGTCCCTAAGAAGGGAGGTATGACTGTAGTGGTGAACGAGAGGAAGGAGATCGTTCCCACACGTACAGTCACAGGCTGGCGGGTGTGCATTGACTATAGGAAGCTTAATGACGCCACCCGTAAGGATCACTTCCCACTTCCTTTTATCGATCAGATGCTGGAGCGTTTGGCGGGACAGCAGTTTTACTGTTTCCTGGACGGCTTTTCAGGTTATTTCCAGATCCCGATAGCACCGGAGGATCAGGAAAAGACCACGTTTACCTGCCCGTACGGCACTTTTGCATACCGTCGTATGCCGTTCGGGTTGTGTAACGCTCCAGCGACGTTTCAGAGGTGTATGGTAGCTATCTTCCAGGATATGATCGAGACTTCCATGGAAGTGTTTATGGATGATTTTTCTGTTTTTGGGAGCTCGTTCGATCAGTGTTTGATCAATCTTGAGAGGATGCTTAGGAGATGTGTGGAGACGAATCTGATGTTGAACTGGGAGAAATGCCACTTTATGGTCACGGAGGGGATAGTTCTAGGTCACAAAATATCCCGTGACGGCATCCAAGTCGACAAGGCGAAGATAGAGACGATCAGCAAACTCCCACCCCCTACGAGTGTGAAAGCTGTGCGAAGCTTTCTAGGTCATGCGGGATTTTACCGCCGGTTCATAAAGGATTTCTCGAAGATCACTAGACCTATCACTCGTTTGCTGGAGAAGGAGGTGGAGTTTGTGTTTGATGATGATTGTGTGCGAGCCTTCGAGTTTCTGAAGGAGAGGCTGGTTAGTGCCCCGATCTTGATAGCCCCCGACTGGAGCCAGCCATTTGAGCTCATGTGCGATGCGAGCGATTTCGCAGTGGGGGCTGTCCTTGGGCAGCGGGTGGAGAAGCATTTCCACCCCATTTATTACGCGAGTAAGACCCTAGATTCCGCGCAAGAGAATTACACGACTACCGAGAAAGAGTTGTTAGCGGTAGTCTATGCTTTTGATAAATTTAGGTCTTACCTCGTGCTCTCCAAGACTGTTGTCTATACTGATCATGCGGCTCTCCGTTACCTTTTTGCTAAAAAGGACGCGAAGCCTAGACTGATCAGATGGATCCTCCTTCTGTCCGAGTTTGACATAGAAATTAAGGACAAGAAGGGTGCTGAGAACGTCGCCGCCGACCATTTGTCGCGACTTGAGGATCCGGAGAGGGAATTCATTCGAGAGGGTGCGATGAGAGATTGCTTTCCACAGGAGACGCTTATGAGCGTAGGGATAGAGGAGATCTGCCGCACGGATAGGCTAGATGAGGGATTACCGTGGTTTTCAGACATTGCCAATTATTTGGCAAACGGTTTCCTTCTTAAGGGTCTGACATTCCAGCAGCGCAAGAAGTTCTTTGCCGACACGAGGCATTACATCTGGGATGCGCCTTACCTTTTCCGTGTGTGTGCTGATCAGGTTTTTAGGAGGTGTGTGAGCAGAGAGGAAGGATTGGAGATCCTTAGGCACTGCCATGAGGGCCTTACTGGTGGGCATCACGGGCCTTCTTCCACAGCGAAGAAGGTGTTTGATTCAGGTTTTTATTGGCCCACCATCTTTAAGGATGCTCATGAGTTATGTAGGAAGTGCGATTCCTGTCAGAGGACAGGCAACATCTCATCCAGGAATGAGATGCCCCAGCACCCTATTCAGGTTGTTGAGATTTTCGATGTCTGGGGCATCGACTTCATGGGACCTTTCCCTGCTTCTCGAGGGAACAGGTACATACTCGTCGCGATTGATTACGTTTCTAAGTGGGTGGAAGCACAGGCGCTCCCCACTAATGACGCGCGAGTAGTGGTGAGATTTCTGAAGCACTTGTTTTGTAGGTTTGGTACTCCGAGAGCATTGATCAGTGACCGTGGCACGCACTTCTGTAATGTCCAGATGGACAAAGTGCTTGCCAAGTACGGGGTCACCCACCGCATATCACCCGCAGACCAGCGGTCAGGTGGAGAACGCGAATCGGGGAGTTAAGAGGATTCTGGAGAGGATTGTCGGCCATACTAGGAAGGATTGGGCCGACAAACTAGATGACGCCTTGTGGGCCTTTAGGACTGCGTTTAAGAATCCGATTGGGACGACTCCCTATCGGATGGTCTATGGTAAGGCATGTCATCTGCCGGTTGAGCTTGAGCACAAGGCCTTTTGGGCTTTGAAAGCTGTGAATTTGGATATGTCACAGGCCGCCAAGCACCGGTTCCTCCAGTTGCATGAGTTGGATGAGCTGCGCGACGATGCGTACGCTCGATCGTGGAGTTATAAGGAGCGCACGAAGGCGCTGCACGATCGGAGGTTGAGGAATGTTAAGGAGTTCGCGAAGGGCGATCGAGTCTTGGTATATGACTCGAGACTGAGGCTTTTCCCAGGAAAGCTTAAGTCGCGTTGGAGAGGCCCGTTTATGATTCGCGAGGTGTTCCCGCATGGTGCGGTGGAGTTGGAGTCGGGTGACCACACTTGGAAGGTCAATGGGCATCGTTTGAAGCCCTACATTGGAGGCCCGATTCCGTCTGACGAGGAGGTTATCCTCCTCGAATCCCGAGCAGGTTAGGGATTTGGGCTTAGGCCCAGTTTGGATATAGTGTACATAGTTTTTATTTGGTACTTCGAGTCTATGTGATTGGTTGTGTATTTGTGCCTTCGCGATTATGTCAGATTCAAGTGTGGGTATGACATCTGTATTGTTCGATATCACCATTTCGAACAACTGATTTTACTACCCTACATTAAATCTGATTAATTTATGCATCGCTAGTTGCTTGACTCGTTTTATCTTTTAGTTTTGTTAGATTAATTTTAGATTTTTTTTAATCTGTTTGAGGTTTGTTTGCTTTTAATTCTATGTTGGTTTTTGATTTTATTTTCGTTAATTAGCTTAGTTTAATTTTATGTTCTAGTTTAACTTAGGATATTTAGAATTTTAACTTAATTTCTTGCCTAGTTTAAATTGCTTTGTTAGAATTAACTTTACTTACTTTTCATTTTTAATTTTGCCTAGTTAAGTCTAATTAGAATTTAGTTAATTAATTTTAAGCTTAATTTAAATTACTAGGGGTTAATAGTTTCAAATTAGTTTAAGTTTTAGGTTCTCATTTAATTTTATAGGAATTAGTAGATTTAAATTTTAATTTAGTTTAGAGTTAATTAGGATTTAAGTTAATCAAAAAAAAAAAAAAAAAAAAAATTTGAAAAATTCTGAAAAATTACACCAAGGCGCATAGCCGAGCGAGGGGCACATATGGCCTAGGCTATGCGCGCGGGTCTTCCCAGATCGAAAAAAAAAAAAATCAAACAAAACCAGCACCTACCACCGGTGTTCATCATTTACACCATCACACCTTCCACGCCTAAACCCTAATCCCCACCGCCGCTCGTCATACAGCCACCATTCTCCACCGCGGTCACCACCATCCCCATCCTTGCCAGTCAAGACCACCGCCGCCGCCGCTTCTAGCTGTTCCGGCCTTCAGCCACCCTAATCCGCCGCCTTCACCGCCACCTCAGCCTTCATCCACCATCGTTTCCCATCACCGCACGCCGCCACTCCACCTCAGTTTTCATCATCATCGCCGCCATCACCATCTACAACAACCACCACCGACGGCCATCGTGCATCATCATCACCTCTACAATTTATTTCGAGCATCATCACCTCCGGTCGCCATCATCATCTCAGCCACCGCCGCACATCAACACAACCGCACGCCGCCGCACCACATCTCAAACCGGTAAATCCCCCTTTGTTTTCATTTTCTTTTTTATTTCTATTTTCAGATCTGTAGAGATTAGATAGATTAGGGTAATTTAGATTGGATTTGGGTTTGAGTTGTGTTGATCTTGATGTTGATTCCGATTGGGAAATCGTAGATTGCTCAAAACCCCTTTTTCCTGGTCATTTTCCTCTCCAGGCACATAGCCTAGAGTCACAACTTGGTACCCAGGCTATGTGCCTAGGTCTCAACCCAAATTTTTCTTTTTTTTAACAAATTTATCAATTTAAATAACAAAGAAATCAATAATAAATAAAATAAATTTAAACATAAAAATAGTGATTTCAGTAAATCAAATTAAAATAAACTAAAAATAAAAAAAACAAAATAAAAAAAAAAATTTTTGTAAAATAAAGTAAGTTTTGTACATTTAACATAATTTAAAATAAATATGTATATATATAAATAATTTTGTAACATAACTAATTTTTAAATGTAAATGTATTTTTGTAATAATAAATTATATGTTTGTAAAATGTGTAACATAAAATTGTGTAAGTTTAACAAATAATAATAATAAATGTATATTATTTACTATGTAAATGTAATTGTATATGTATGTATGTAAACTTATGTATATTTAAAAATTAATGTAAATGTAAATTAAAATAATATTTATATGTTGTAATTTAAAATCATAAATGTTGTAAATTAAATAAAACACTTGTAAAAATACATTGTACTTTTATTTAATAAATTTACTTGAGTAAATAAATAAAGTTAGTTGTAAAATTTGTAAATTAAATAATGTATAACATGTAAATTATATTGTGATAAATAAAATGTATGTAAAATATGTATGTATAATTTTTGTAAATAAATTAAGTAATTAATTGTATATTAACATAAAAATTTGTGTAAAATAATGAATAACACTTTGTATATATGTATATCACAAATAATATTTTAATAAACAATTTTGTACAACAAATAACTAAAACCACAAACTCTGTAAATAAATAAACATTTGTAACATAAATGTAATAAAAACTTAGGATTTAGGATTTTAGTTAGTTTGTAATTATTGTTGTATATGTTTGTTGTATATTATCGCAGAGATGGCCGATGCATCGAGTTCGGGGAGCAGGCCCAAGAGGGCCCGTCGCACGACCACCACACAGTCGCAGGCGCCGAGGCGCCCACCACCACCACGCGAGATACGTTACTCAGCACCATTGGACGTGCCACACCCACATACTCGCCCAGTTCACCCCCATCTGCGACGTCTTCCTGACCACACATTCCTGCGGTTTCATCCGGATACCATGGAGTACTCGCATATGATTAGATTGGCGGGGATGGAGACCATTCAGCACAGGGGATTTGACAGAGCGGTCATCGCGCGGCTTGGCAGATTAGAGGAGTTTGATGCGATGATGACTCCACCGTGGGCGTACCTGTTGCGCTGCCCATGGCAGCAGTACACAGAGCTCACGGTGGAATTCCTTTCCACCTTGCGTTATGATGAGAGCTCTCTCACAGCCCCCGATGCTGTGTCGTTCGCCTTAGGACGAACGCCACAGCGCATGAGTGTCGCTGACTTTGCAGTGGCCATGGGCATTTACTCCAGGGCGGAGGTGTCCACTGGAGGGTTTGAGGGCCTCCTTCGGGGCGTATCCCGGGCAGCCAGGCCCGGATACGTTACGGAGGCGGAGATGGGTGTTTATTGGAGCACGATAGCGATCCCTCCTCATACTGATCGGCGACTGGTTACCCATATCCGCGACCCTCTTTTGCGTTATATCCATAGGATCTTAGCTACCACCTTGATTCCTCGCCACTCTGGCAAGGACAAGGTTAGCTATTTTGACCTTTTCTGTCTTTATTGCATTCAGGGTCGCCACCCGGCGAACCTCGCTGCCATTTTACTCACATCTTTTGCGAGGCGTCGTCGGGGAGGCCTCACTGCTCGTGTGGATATGGGCCCCTACGTTTGCAGACTTGCTGACCGTCTTGGGGTTTTCGACTGGTACCCAGTTGAGCATCTTACTGTCGGCCCCGAGACGGTTCCATATGCGTTACACGATATGCAGACGTCAGGGATGGTCACGTGGGACGTGCCACCCCAGTGGGCACCCATTTTGGATGACCCTCCTGCCCCTGTTCGTCCGGTGCATCCGCCATCCACGCACCGCATTCGTCATCAGCGGGAGCGACCACGTCGTGATGTGCCGCCGCGGCCTCCGGCTGTTCCTCGTCTTACACAGCGATATCTCCTCCAGAGGATGGACGTTTTCGAGGACAACCAGAGGCGCATAGCTGCTCATCTAGGGGTTGAGTTGGCTCCTCGGATGCCAAACCCTCGCCTCCCAGATGACCACGAGCCCGGATCAGACATCGATCCGGATGATCCGGATGATGAGGAGGAGGAGGATGAGGAGGAGGAGTTCGATGACGATGCGGATGACGAGTGATAGGTTGTATTTAGTTTAGTTCATGTATTTTGTTTTCCGTTGTATGTATTCAGACTGGACAGTATCTATGTCATTTATTTTTGTATGTCTGTTGTTTATTTATTCGTTCTGTGGTTGTGTTTATTTATTTCATGTATTATTGTGGTTGTATATTATGTTGTGCTTTGGTTGTGTATATTTATTGTAAAATTTGTACAATGTGTTGGTTGTATTATTTGTTTCATTTTTGTAATGTATTCGTTGTATTCAATGTTTGTATATAATGTTGTATCTACCAATTGTAATTCATTTGTTGTACTATTTGTGTTGTGTTGTAAATTGTAATTATATTATTGTTGAATTAACAATTGTATGAGTGTTGTTGTATATTTAGAGGCGCGCGACTCCATTTACGACACGTCTACATATTTCAGGGAGTTCGTGCTAACCTTTTGTACATTTATTTTCATTAATAATTATGTGCCAGTTCTAGATTCACATTGAGGACAATGTGTTGTTCTAAGCGTGGGTATGTCAGGCTGGTGCCTTTTAGTTTTGTAAATTTTGTAAAATTAAGTCATTGTATATTAAAACTTTGTAAACTTTGTAATTTAGAATAAAATTTTTGAAATTTTTGTAAATAAATTACAATTTGTAATTAAATAATGAATTTGTAATTATTTTAACTTAAAAAACACAAAAAATTAAAAAAATCAAAAATTTTACAAAAACATTTTTCTTTTAAATTGAGTCAATGTAAATATTTTTCAAGTCAGTTTTTGAGTCTTTTTATTTTCGGTTAATCTAGTTGGTTTGTTTGAGATCTTAAATTGCAGTCTGGTTCTAACCATTCGTACTCAATTACATTCGGGTGGCGACGACTTAGGCTATTTCATTTGCAAACGACCGGCAGTGATTGACTTCTTTTTGGAATAGACTCACTCGTGCTGATGATTGTGTGATCAGCTAAGTCTTTTCCACTTTTTACCTTATTTTTATCTTTCTGTAAATATTTGTTTGTTTATTTATTTATTTTGCATTTTCTGATTGAGTTTAGAGTTTTAGGATGTATATATCTAGAGTCTTGAAAAATGTCCTCGTTCTGGCTTGCATTTTATAAATGGAAGATGATCGGACTACGATTAGGGTTTAGGATTTTATAGGCTAACTTGTGTATTGATTTGGGATTTGTTGGTAGGCCCAGCCGATAGAAAGTTCCTTAGGATTTGATAGAATAAAACTTAAATTCAGGATTCTTGTGGGTTTAAGACTTGGAAAATTCGGGAAATCTGAAACTAAGTAATAGTGAATAAAGGAACCTCTGTAAACTAACAACCTAGATTATTTAAAATTTAAACCTGGCACATATGTTCTCTTTTTATGAAAATAAATCCGAGACTTATGGCGCCCGCTAAATAAATTCCACAATCCACTAAGTGAGCTGAGCCTGTGCAAATAAAAGAAAGAGAGAATAAGAGCTAAAAAGCAGTTGTCATACCCCGGCTCATAACCGAGTGAAACAGTGCTGTAATATGCTCAAGTGAGGTAAAAGAAAAAAGAAATTGAGAGAATAAAAAGGCAAAATGCTCACACCTTCATCCATCTCCATCATTAGGTTAAAATTTTAACTTTATCTAGGTAGTTTGCATATAGAGGTGGGTTTAAGTCTTCTGATTTAATCCTGTGCCTTGAAAGCTGTTATTTAGGATTAAGATAACTCGTTTTGACCAAGGGATGAGATCCATAAGATGAATGATTTAACTTGAACATAAATAAATCATGATTAGGGAACTTGAAATTGGTGTTTGGGTTTAAATAGGACCATTATACCAATAATCGCGGTTAATACACAAGGATTTGAGTTTGTTAAATCATTGCATATTAAAAACCTAGCCCTGGTCTATGATTCCATTTTGTTAGCTTTTTCGAGGACGAAAAAGGTTTAAGTGTGGGTATTTTTGATGTGTTAGTTTAACACATCCGTTTTCGTACATATTCGAGTCGGTTTTCGTCTGTTTTGTTTATATTTTGAGTCGATTCTAGTTCCTTTTTACATTTTATTGTTTTTGTGCAGGAATGTGGCCCGGAGGAGCGGAAATGAAGGCAAACGGGCGTCGGAATCAAATGCGGGTGCAATTACAAAGAAATTTGGAAAAACTGCCCTAGGAGCATAGCCTAGCGTGGGGCTTGTCAGCGCTAGGCTATGCGCCTGGCATCATCTGGCGCAATTTTACATTTATTCCGCGCGCATAGCCTAGCCACACCCTTATCTGCGCTAGGCTATGCGCCTAAGATGATTTTTAGCCCTAAAACCCTAATTTCAAGCCCTCTATAAATGGATCGCATTCCAGCCGCTTTGGGGATCTTCTTCTGCGTATTTTGAACCCTAATCAAGCCTTGGAGCAGCTGGAGCTTAACCATGGAGTATTGGGCTTGATTAGGGCTTGTTAGAGTGAAGAAGGAGCTAGATCTTGAGTATTTCTCTTTACTTTTCATGTTCTTAGTTTAAAGTTTGGATTTTTAATGTTTTTAGACCTTGTTCAGACTTGTTTAGCTACTGTAGTTATGGTTTGTGGCTAGATCTATGGTTGTACTTAGGTTTGGGATGATAAAGTTGTGAACTTTGATGATTATGTACTTGATTTATGCTTAATGATGATGTTTGCTTTGTAATCAGTTGTAAAGCTTGAAACTTTGATGAATATTACAGATGTTTAATGATTATATTTGGTGTATGTTTGATCCACATGTGTTTAGGAATGTCTTTCCACACATAGATGCATGTTAGGCCTACTACTTTGTGTTTTAGGTTAGTTTATGGGTTGTTGATCACATTCCATAGGATTAGACTTCATTAAATATAGTTATTTGCATTTGTAACCTAACCTAGAAATCCGGGAGGTGATAGGTTAGATGGTTGGTCTCTTACACTTAGGAATTTTGAGTTAAACGACCCGGGAGGGCGTTGTCTTAGATCTACTTAGTGTAAGTGTCAATCCATGTTAAAGTTATCAACTTTATGACTCTCTAGTATCTTAGGATGCAAACTGGTGGAGAAATCCGGGAGGTGATCCACCAGTTAGAGTGCAAATGCATGTCGGGGAGTCCGGGAGGATACCCGATTGACTAGTGTATTCATTACAGACTTAGGATTTCTATTGGAGTTTCCTGGTATCTGATCTGGGTCCCCTTTAGGTAATTTTAGGTCTGTTCATTAAGATCCTAGTCTTCATCATTAGTAAATCAGTCCAGATCAGCATCTGTCACACTTTTGATTCCCAGCCTAGGTACACCTGTTTTCCTCATCGTATTCAGATTCAGATTCAGTTTCAGTTTTAGTGTTGCTATTCTTAGTATAGTGGTAGTTTAGTTCACTTAGTCAAATCCTGTCTGATTAGGTTATTAGTTGCACCAAAACCCCCCCTCTTTTACTTTAGTTTAGTTTACAGTCTAGGTTAGTTTGCCACACTAGTGTCCGTGGTTCGATATCCGGACTTCCGTCAGCTATTCTGCACCCGACAGGTACACTTGCCTTAGGAGCGGTCTAGTTTAGGTTTTCCGATTATTACTAGGTGTTTAGGTTAAGTATAGGTCTAGGATTAGATTTGGTGTCTTTAGCTTAGGTTAATTAGATTAAATTTAGTTCTGTTTTTAGTATACTGACCGCTCGCATCAGGTCCATTGTGAAGTATTGTATTCACCGTATCCTCCTCTAAAATTTTTACTTCTGTAAGGGAGGTTTCTGCTTGGTGAGTATGTTTCATTGGTTATACCTCTTGATGGTGGGTACACTGGTGGTCCTTCGATTTTATTAGGAGGTGGGTTGTATATTCCTGATTCAAAGGTTGAAGGTAGAACCATATTCCTTTCGATTTGATTGTAGAAATCCTTAAGTTCTTTTACTTTGGGATATTCTAGATCATCATTAAGGGTAGTATACATGGCTTTCTCCTCCTTTTCTTCCTCTTTCTCCTGTTTCCCAAACCTTCTTTCTTTAATCTCCCTTATTTTAGCTTCCCCTATTCTCCTTTTTTCAATTTCTTCGGGCTTATTATATTTAAGCCTCATATGAACTTCATGCGTTATTTGGGCTTTTCTTAATAAGGGTGATTTCCTTTGAGATGAATTCTTTTGTTTTGACTCTGATGATACCAATTTCAAACTTTTGCACGGCGCATCTTTCAGTCGCTACTAAAAGTTTGTTCATAGGTTTCACCACGCTTTTCTACATAGGGTGTTACATATTGTAACATCTTTATTCTTTCTTGGAATTCATCTTCACTTTTGGATTCTGATTCTTTGATCTGGACTTGGTTCTTTTGCTCCTCGTTTTCCAAGTCATCTTCCCATCTTGTGGCAATTATTTCTTCCAGGGGTGTAGTATTCATAGTGGGGGTGTACTTTACGTAGTAATCCCATTTTCCCGAATATTCCCCAAGAGTTCCTCAATTTTCATGTTTCTTTCCTTTGGGTTTATTGCCTCTTTTCTTAGGATTTAGTGGTTCTTCGCTAACCTTTTGAGCTTCTTTATTGCAGTCTTCACATAAACAGACATCAAATGGGTTATGTCTCGTTTCTTGCCTTATTTCCTGAATACACATTCCTGCAAATTGCTCTTCATCCCTATCTTCTGCAGGGATTTCTCTGTTATTTGCGTCAACCGAGAACCTTGGTGGTTGAGGGTTGTTTCTATATGTTCGAAACCTTAGGTTCGTTGATCTATCTAGTCTTTGTGATACCTCAACCCTAGCTGGGATCCTTACGGATGTTATGATTGCTGGCCTTCAGTTCCAGCTTCGACCTTCAAGGTCTTCTATCGTTCTCCTTTCTCCTGGTATTGTTGTAATACCATTTGTTGACAGATGGTCAACAACATTTTCTACGTTATATTGGAACCCTGTGTAATTGGTGTTTGACAGTTGGCATATAAGTCCCATGGTGACTAGCAGATTGCTTTCGCCTCCTTGCCAGTTATCATATCCGTGTGTCTGAATTACAACCTGGATATGATTATGAAAGTCTTCCACACTAAGTACCATATCTGGTACCCTGTATACTAATTGAGTTCCTGCAGATAAGTCGACTTCCATTGTTCCAATGATTTGCCGTTCATCACCCCACCTGGTGTCTCATAGAACGACTAGAGCTGCTACTCCTACTCCTCTCTTGTGCATAGTATGAACTCTTATCATGAACATGCCTAGGTGGACATGTTGCATAATAGACTCCCTTATCCTTTGATAACTTTGCTGGTTGCAGGGTCTTAGTTCCGTTTGGTTTTCTTCTGTGCAGAGTATCCTTTGCTCAGAGTAGTGTTGATATACTCTGTGCCAGACTGTTTGTCTGTCGTTTCCGTAGAGGAATTCTGCTGGGACGAGTTTTGCTCGCCTCTGTCACACCCCGAGCCGGCGGGAACAGATCGGGTTTTCCCGTCGGGTGGAAGGTTCACGGGCCGCGATATCGTGAGTGATAATCGAATGATCAGATTGTTTCCATAGCACATGATAAACAAACGAGAAATGCTAACACATTCATGACATAGAATTACAAGATTAAATTACAATGTATCGTTCATAATTTAATCAAGTAAATCTACCAAAAAGAATCAATGTAACTATATCTTGTATCTGTACAAGATATACAAAAGATGATTCATTGTTCTTGTCACCAAAAGCATGCAACACAAAATAAAGCTAGGTCTTCTAAAAGTCCACTAGCTTAGTCCATGCATATATGTAGCTACACCTGTTCATCACCTGAGAAAACATGCATTTAAACAAATTCAACACTAGGTTGGTGAGTTCATAAGTATGTTAGTTGAAAACCTTGATTCATTCACATGCACAATCACAATGTTTATAATGTTACTTGTATGTCATTTGTTTCACTTGTTCACCCAATGGCTTCTCAATAGTTATACTTACAAGTATTATATCATCCTAGTAGTGATGCTTATATATAGGGCATATGTAGGGGAACTAAGCCCTAGCCAACATCCCACCACATCACTACTAGAACTCCACACTACTTGCAATACGACTATTGATTTCCATTCCCAAATCCACATGTTTATCTCATTCTTGATCACCTGTAATATCATGTACAGAATAATATGATTATGAAGTTGTAGTTATCGAACCGAAATTTAGATAACCATTATATATGTTAAGGATATTAGATTTATCAAATCTGATCCTTGTATTATTCTACAATTTGTGGGGTTAATTGTTGTTTCACTTTTAAATATTAAGAGTGTTAGTTAACCACTTGTAATTTGTTCTTGACTTATAGTGCATAGAGCCTAAAAGGAATCCATTGAAATCCTCACGTAATCAGATTTCAATGCATCCGATTTACCTCTACCACTTTGTATACCCAAAGACCTCATCGAAACAGTTACTAGTAATATGACATGAGAATATAAATTACTCAGTCTACTAGACAACAAGAAACGATGGATTAATTACTTATCACTGCAGATTAATATCACCATGTGTCGCTTTCCAGAACCTGACTTGAAGTCGGCCTGTCACCGATCATACGTTACCGGCCAATGAATCAATACGATCAACATACTAGCCCTACAAGCTAGAGGTTTGTCAAACCTATGGTACCACTATGCTATTGTCGGTTTAGTCACGTCAAACTAACTGGTCAGCAAATTATAGGGGCTTACATGATCAACTTGAACTAGTGGCACATGATTGAAGTGATATAATACAACAGGTCAATAGTAACTAATTGTAATTGCGTTCATCTGTGTTATTGTTCTCAATGTCATATGTTCTCTGTGTTATTAGCAAGGTTAAATAAGAACTTGTCTTATTACATTATGTTAATTATTTGAGTGAATGATGTTGTTATCATGAAGTTTATCATGATTATCATTCTTTGTTCCATGTTCTCTTGTAATATGTGTTGAGTTGTAAAGCTAAGTGTTTAAAGGACTTGTCCTAATACACTTACTTAACTCTTGTATCGAATGTTATTACAAAGATACATAGTATCTTTATATCATTCATATGTTTGCCTGTGATTGTTCCAATGTTTGTTTATGTAAGAATAACCAAGTGTTATAAGATAAGATCTTACAACTATGTTATTCTAATGTATTGATAAACTAATAAGATATATTATTTTATTCATTTGATTTTCCCTGTCATAACATGATCATACAAGCATGCATACAAAGATAAGCGATAATAAGCAATTTGTATTATCTAATATCAATGTAATAGCAATATGTTAAGCAAAACTTTTAAATAAATAAAAGTAAATCATGTTTCTCAGCCCCGAGAGTTTAAAATCAGTTAAGATTAAAGAAAAAGGGGCATATGAACTCACCTTATGATTGAAGTGGTTGACTTAGCTTAAATGAAGAATGCACACGCTCTGTGTTGTACTTGTAGTAGTTTTCACGATCCTGTATTGATTTCACGTTGTGTTTGACTCGTAAGTATCAATTATTGTAATTTGTGTGAGTGTATGTGTTAACCCTAAAGTCGGTTTTCGTTTGCGAATCTCGGTCTTCATTCGGCCCCTTGTACTTGTTGTAGGTTTTCAGCCCCCTTAACTCAATGTCATTAATGTTAGAACATCTTATTGTAACACGTTAGTTAAACATGTTAACTATGAGTTTTCAATCCACTCAATTATAAATATGAGTTTATAGTTTAAAGTCTTCCATTTAGATTTTTGTTATTCCTAAAATACTTGTTGTGTAGGTCACCATTTTTATAAAATATAATGCTTTAGAGTTCATGAGTTAACTCTCAATCACCTTTGTATTATTTTAGGACAAATCCTTGCGTAACACCCATGAATTTACCTATGTTCTTGTTAATCTCTTTTAATTGGGTTGAATTTATGAACCTTGGGCCGAATGATTATATGGGTTGTATATGTGGGCCGAACTAAATCGAATGGGCCTTATAGGCGTTGTGGGCCGAGATGGTTGTCAATTGGGCTTCACAAGGGAATTTGGGTCGCTCTAATTGGTTTCACAATCTGGGCCTAGGCAAAACAATGTTGGGCCATGAACTTGGGCCGATTGTTTGGTATGATCAACAATTCGAAGGGATAATCCCCAAGGCAGCGAACCTTGGGGTTTGTTGGTGGCTGGTTCGGCTCTGCTATACTCCCACGAACCTAAGGGTTCGTCTAGCCAGGTTCGTCCCTATCCTGGTTTCGTGGAATAATGAAAAGGTTCGGTCCATATCGACGTGCATGGTTCGGCCACCATGGGTTCGGGAGCAGAAAAGGGTTCGCCTTAGCCATGTAGGTTCGTAACAGTGGGCATGCAGGTTCGTTCCTGGATGGTTCGGTGCCAATGGTTCGTTCAAAGGAAAGCCATAGGTTCGCTACTAAGGCTGAGGTAGGGTTCGGTGATGCCGGCTGATATAGGGTTCGGCACTAAGCATGAAGGTTCGTTGCATGGGGTTCGGTGTTGCCACTTCCGACTAACTATGGTTCGGCTACTACACAGCTCGCGAACCCTGTACCTGCATCCTCAACCTTGAACCTCCCTAAATCTCTGAAGTCCTGTCGTGTTGCTGTTAGGCCAGAACCGGTTTTCGAGGGCATAAGGTCGACATTACAAGGATCCTAGGCCGGTTACTCGTGTGGGTTGACAAAACATAAGAAAACCCTAATTCCCGTGACAATCATGACCTCGTACCTCAATTTTCAGTGAATAAATGCTCAGATCTTCTGTACTTTCATGTAGAGGACATCAAGAGCTTCGCGTGGGTTCGAGAATCACCCAATTTCGTGGAGAAACGAAGGAGATATGACGATTTGAAGTTGGATTCTAGTGTGAGAGTGAAAGGTTCGGGAATGGACTTTAAAGAGAGAAGTGGCTGATGGAAAATGAGGAGAAACACTCTCATTTGATGCTTTTATAATCCGGGGTGTTCGGGTTTGTTTCGGTTGCTCGTTTCGTGATTTCGTCGCGTTTCCGGAACTTTACGTATAATTTTAGTTTTAATAAACAAAAAGAAGTTAAATTAATTATTTTGATGAGTTTCAAAATTGTAAAATGTTAAATATTTTATTTTATTAATTTAAATTCGTTCGTATCGTGTTTTCGTTGTCATTTCGTCAAATCGCGTCACCATCGCGCGTATTCGTTCGAATCGTCATTCGAACGAACACGACGATGGTTTTTTTGCTTTATGGCTTTTGTTTTCTACTTTTCACTTATCATTTCAGAACGTTAAACTCACAGATATGTTTGTGTGAATCGTTACCCACGCAAACACACTGTCAGTTCGTTATTCTGAAGCAACACTGTAATTTATGTTTGAATTATGTTTCCTCATTGTCGGACTCAACTAAAGACCCTGATATCACATTGTTTTCACATTGAAATGTCGGCCATCTGATTCCTGTAATCTATGGATATCAGATCGCAACCGATTTGTTTTTGTTATTCGCTTGAACACTGTTGTTTCCCGTGATTTGTTGTGTTAACTGTACTTAGGTTTTCACTTAAATACGCACAACTTATGTTTCAATTAAGTGTTGTACTTACAGTATTTAAGTTTACACGAAAATACGTACAACTGGTTCTTGTATTTAGAATTCTGTTAATACAAGTACTGTTCATACACATGTAAATACACATAGTTACTGTTGATAGTACACGTACCGTACGGACTTGCCGGCCGGTCAGGTACCAGTTGTCACAGTCTCTGTCTGGAGACTTCCAGTTGTCTTTCTGGGTCTAGTTCTGTTTCTAGACTCCTTCTGTACCCATGGCCAAACCTTCTTTGCATATATCGGCTCAAGTTGTACATCCTTCTAGAATGATTTTTGTATCCTCGAATCTGGTCTTCTTGAGTAGGTGGTTCTTCTTGCGCTTGAGAACTTGATGAAGTTCTCAAAACACTAGGGAGTCTAATCCCACTACTCATTTCTTTTTCTGCTTTTCTGACCTTTCTTATTACTGGATGAAGGTTTTCCGGGGATTGCTAAACTATCAAGTCTTTTGGTGAGACTTTCAATTGAGTCTTCTAGATCAACCGGCTTTGCTTCTCTTTTTCCTAAAGCTTCAATTGTTCGCTTTAGCTTTTCAACTTCTTCACCTAATTCACTAAGCCTTTTTGCTTGCTTGGTGGCTAAGTAAATAAGGGTATTGTTTTGTTTGATGATAGTTGTGCTGAGGGTGACACTACCTGCTTTGAAGTCTGATGGTCTAATGAATCCCAGTGCTGGGGATTCAATTTCTTCTGTAGCTGTGACGACTTCTTGGTAATCTGAGCTTGTTCTTTGGTTAGCAAGGCTCATCCGGTGATCACCGCTTTGACTTCGTGGAGAAGGTTTTCGACCTTCTAGACTTTGAGGTTGAGCTCTTCAGATAACTTAATAGCTTGTTATTCAACACGTTTTGTTTGTTGAGCTATTTCGTTTACAAGCTCAAATACTTGTTTCTTTGTGAGGGGTTTGGACTCCTGGATTTCAGCTGACAATTGCTTGAGGCTTTTTCTGGTTTCACTCTGGGTTTTTCTTAGAGTTTCCTCACACTTGTCAAGCTTTTGTTGAATATTTTCAAGTTTTTCCTTTAATTGATGAAAAATTTTGATGGATACTTTAGCAAATAACTGTAATTTATCATATAAACAGATAATATTGTTTTGTAAATCAGAAAATTTAGGTTTTTGATTTTCAGAAAGGGAAATAAGTTCAAGATTGGTTGTTCGGGAATGATCGTACCAGTCCTTAATAGCTTGTTCAAAACGTTCAGACATAAAATTGAAAGTTTTCCTTTTAATCACAACTCATAATTTAAAACCAATCCCTTATAGTACCAATCCCTCATAATACCAATCCCAATCAGCGTTTCTGGTACCACGGCCTTAACTTGCCTTAAACACTTTACTAAGCCTTTTTTCGGGGATATCAAAAGGGGATACAAAGGGGATAAAAAAAAGAAAAGGATTTAAAAAGGAAATTTCTTTTATGCCTGGTTATTTTAAACAGTTGTTAAGAATTAGTTTAATATTTACCCTTATCGACCATGAAATTTATGGAGTTTAGCCTTCCATAGATACCAGAACTTTGTTTAATGGCTCTGATACCACTGAAAAGTGGCGTAGATCACTAAAAAGCATGTGATCGATGTGAAAGTACAAAGTATAAAACTTAACACAATGAAAAGTAAAGCATAAATCAGAGTTTATCAAAATACCTTATACTCTCTCCTATCTAATTTGGATAGTGAGATTCATGCTCTCATGGTATCATACGCCCATTAATCTTTTTTGGCCTCTCACCTTTCTTCTTCCTAAAACCTCTGCAAGCCTTTTCCCATTCTTCCTTACCATCTCCCTTCTTCTTCTTCATGGCAACATCATCCTCCTCAAGAGAATCACCTCTTCATGGCTTGATGCACATGATAACCATTCGGTTGTCTTCTGCCAACTACCTTCTATGGAAGACTCAAGTTCTCCCGGTACTGGCTAATCAAAAACTCATGTCGCACATTGACGACTCGGCATCTTCACCATCGATGACCACTGATGTTGACGGAAAATCTATTCCAAACCCTGCCTTTTCTACTTGGTTAACCGCGGACCAACGGGCTGTGATAATCCTCCAAGCCTATCTTTCAGAAGAAGTAGTGGCAGAAATTGTCGGCTTATCCACTGCTCGACAAATCCGGTGTGCCCTTGAAGAAGCCTACAACGGCTCATCAGTTGAACATGTTCAGAATCTCCGTGATCAGATACGTCTTCTGTCACACCCCCACCTCTCGTCACCTGCTGATGATGTCACTGAATACACTGAGAAAGTCGCAGAAACATAGTGGCGATGTCTCAGAGATAGGGTGTAACTTACCTGATCCGGTATCATAACACCCATATTAACTTAAACATACTACATCACAAGGGTTTCGTCATCACAACCAAAGTTATAGTTTACAAACTGAACTTTGTATACAAATCGAATTATTTAATCACAAGTGTTTAAACATGCAACCTCGCCGATGGTCACTGTCTACCTGCAAAAATGTTTGAGTTGGAAAAATCAGCACAAAGCTGGTGAGTTCGTAATGTTTAAGTTAAACCATATGATATGATATGCAAGTTTCGATATACAGTGTTCAAGATAACCTTGGGACCCATATCTAGTTCCTTTCGGACAATTCTACGTTTTTACGAAGATACTACCCATCGGTAAATATCTTGATGCCTCATTATCTTAATGTCTATCACCAACATTAAGAGAGTGTTTCAGAAATAGGCAACAAACATTCACACCAGAGGAGAAGCAAACCTCCCAGTGAATGGTTGTCAGCTGATAATACAGTCATTGATCCTTGTTCTGCCGCACATGGGTTCACTAGATACAGTTTCGAGAGATGAGGACTTTTCGATAATGTGATAACGAGCTAACGACAAAATCCCACGAAATCTTACAAGAGTCACGTGAAATCACACAGATAATAGTGGATCATATCATATGTTCAGAAGTAGTTTCACAGAGATACCCCGATGTTTGTAAAACATTAAAAATACGAGGGGTTGCACGAAACTCACCTGAAGTCTCAAAGATATCAGAATATCGCACAGACTGGTAATAATAGTTTGATTCTGCATTTGTTTATGTTTAATAAGTTATTTATGTTCTAACTTACTGATTAGATATTTCTGAACGTCCAATGTCAAAGACATTGCATTAAAAGTCATCAAACCGATATTAAGTCTTTAATTAGTTGTTTTAATGTAATATCATACAATGTATGATAATGTAGGTACCTATAATGATTCAGGTTCCTTATACGAGATTGATGACTTATTAGATTAATCAAGATATTCTCTGATTAGTCAATTAGGTACGGTTATATATTATATTACTGAACCAGTTTCTAGATAGATTTATGGCTTAGGAATGGTCAATCCTTGTTACTGATTACCCAGATATCAGGAAACATCATAATGTGACATTGGAATAGGTTTAATAACCATGTTCAACGTACTAATCTGACTGTTATCATTAACATCAGATAATTGTTCCAATGATTATGTTAATGATTGTGATTAGTTTGAAACACTTGGATTTAACCTTGCATTTCAAGGAATGATCAAGATAATCACATACATTGTTACAATCAAATGGTTTAAACCATTATAATCTAAGGTATAGTTTCATGATAAAAAGACATTACAACGGATCAAAACAAGGATTAAACTGTTAACATATTGAGTTCTTCGTTTATAATCATTCCTAGCCATCATATAGGCAATAATCAACAATCCTAACTATTGCATTACGTTCAAAAACAAGATCTAATCAAACCATTATCATACTAGTAGGATGAAACGAATCGTTACCTAATCGGACGGATTTCTAGGACACAAACGAAGATCCAACGTTGTAGAATCGTTTACTAGCTTCAAATCTATGATCAGAGGACTTTAGAATCAAGATTTTGATGTTACAAGTTCGTATGTTTCGTCCCTGTGGTGAATATGTTCGAGAAGAATGAAAATTGTGAATTCTGCATGCAATCTGATATTGATAGCTGACTTTTCAAACCGCCATACTCCTCGCGTACCGCCTAGCGGGGCGAGGTGAGGCTAGCGTACCACGAAGGAATCCGGAGGCCCTCGGATATTTTTGATCCGCGCGTACCGCTTGGTGAGGCAAGATGGCGCTAGGCGTACTGCTCGGGTCCCCAAATTGAGATATTTTTGAATTTTTTTTCGTTTTACGATTCCGGGGAATCTGGAACTTTGTTTCGCGCACGGTTTTCACCCGTGTTTACGATTTCTTGCATACTTTCAACTCGTAATAATCAAAATTGCTAAATTGACGTGGATATCAAGCACGATGACATGTGCTTTCATTCGATAATGACGTAATCTTTGAACGCAATGGTCACATCTTCTCTCGAAAGGTACATTCTCTATCACCGAGTTCGGTCGTAAATTCAAGGTTATTTGTGACCAATTATCCACAATCGGTGCACCGATGCTAGAAACTAATAAGTTACATTACTTGTTATGTGGCCTTTGTTTTCCTTTGTGGACTTTTTTTACTACAATCAAGGCATCCAAGTCTGTACTTACATTCCGTGACTTATTAAACCAATTAGAAGCACATGAACTCTTTTTAAAATCAATTCATGGCACTACCACCACTCCGGTTGCTTTCTTGGCACAAACTCGTTCTCCGCAACAGAATCGAGAACGTGGTAATGGTGGTTCACGTCGTGGTCGGGGTCGTGGACGCCAACCACCACACTGCCAATTATGCCGAACAAATGGGAGTTTTGCAAACGCATGTCCTCATCTCGCATCATACGCGTGTCATGCTCTCGGTTCTGATGCTGATCTTGCCTAGGCGTTTAATGCCCAATGCCATGTGACAACTACTGGACCAGACTCCTTTGTTGATTCTGGTGCCACAGACCATATGTGTTCCTTGGCATCTTTTGTTACTAACCCGACACCTTATTTGGGAAAAGCAAATGTCACATTTGGAAATGGTACTGTTCTTGCTATCTCTCACATTGGACAATTTAAACTTGATAAAAATATACTCTTGAAGAATATCCTGGTGATGCCAAATATTACTAAAAATATGTTATCTATTAGCAAGCTAACGACTGATAACAATATCGATGTTTTGTTTTCCCAACCCAATTTTTATCTTCAGGATCGAACAACAAAGCAAGTTCTAGCTCAGGGACGGTGTGAACAAGGTCTTTATGTTCTTTCCAATAAACCACAACCATTTGTTGCCACCACATGATTCAAGATGAAGGCCTCGTTTCAAGTTTGGCATTCTAGACTCGGACATGTGTCTTTTGATATAATAAAGTTGTTGAATAATTTGGGACATTTGTCAGTTACGTCTATTTTACCAAATCCTACTTTATGTTCAGCTTGCCAATTAGCAAAATGATAACGTTTACCATTAGATTTGAATGATCAAAGGGCATCTCATATGCTTGATTTGGTGCATTGTGACTTATGGGGTCCTTCTCCCGTTTGTTCGGCCGATGTCTACCGTTACTATGTTATATTTATGGATGATTACTCACGATTTGTATGGTTTTATCCTCTAAAAATAAAGTCCGGGTTCTATACTATACTTCAAGTTTTTCTAAAATTTGTTCAAACGCAATTTGATCGAAAAGTCAAGACATTTCAAAGTGATGGTGGTGGCGAGTTTATAAATAAAAATGTTAAAAAGTTACTTGATGACAATGGCACTTTTTATCACATTTCGTGTCCGTATACTCCGCAACAAAATGGGTGTGCGGAGCGAAAACATAGGCATATTGTTGAAATAGGTCTCGCGATGCTTTTTAATGGAACCCTTCCATCATATTTTGGGTTCACGCATTATGCACCACCGTCTACATCATTAACCGTCTTCTGACAAAACTTTTACAAAACCGGTCACCATTTGAAATCGAATACACTCGAGTTCCCACTTATGACATATTTCATCCGTTTGGATGCTGAGTTTATCCGTATTTACGTGACTACGCTGAACATAAACTTGCACCACAAAGCCTTCCGTGCATTTTTTTTGGGTATTGCACACAATACAAAGGGTTTCGATGTTTTTATCCCTCTTCGTCACGTATGTTTATTACTCGGCATGCGCGATTTGACGAAACTAATTTCCCTTATACCGGCATTGATTTTCCAACATCTATTCATGCCTTACACATTTCCCACTTTCTTGGAGATAATACTAATAATACACCATCATTCCCTACGAAAAACCCACCCACTGCCCAAACTCCAATCTTACCATCTTCAACTCACACATCACCTTGCTCCCAGTGTTTAGATGACATTTCTCCACCTCAGACTAGCCTATCGCCTCCAACCCATACACACCCCAATCCTCTACTGGCCCCCCAACCACATATTTCCATGCCTTTCCCATCAGTACAACAACCTCTTAATACACCACCGACCCAATATACCCCATCATCCCAACACACACCACCAACTCAACAAACTGCCCCCTCAGAGATTGCTACCATTCCCAACCCACCCTATGCGAACACGAGCAAAGTGCGGTATATTCAAACCCAAACACAATGCCAATATCGTGAATCTTGAACATAGTGGTTTAATGCAAGCTTTGTTCTCCACTGTTGATCCCAAAAATTTCAAAACAACATCTACTAATCCCACCTAGATTCAAGCCATGCAAAAGGATATGGATGCTTTAAACAAAAATCGTACCTGGACATTGGTTCCTCGTCCTTCTAACCATAATGTTGTTTGTTGCAAGCGGTTGTATCACACCAAGTACAAAGCCGATGGCACCATTGAACGCTATAAAGCACGCCTTGTAGCTCAAGGATTCAGCCAAATACCAGGGATGGATTTTTCCCACACATTTAGTCCAGTGGTCAAAGCGACAACGATTCGTATTGTTCTCTCATTGGCTGTAATACACTCGTGGCCACTTCATCAGTTGGATGTATCAAATGCTTTTTTTACATGGGAACCTATCTGAAACAATGTTTATGGAACAACCACCTGGGTTCTCTAATCCTAAATTCCTGAATCATGTGTGTCGCTTAAACAAAGCCCTTTATGGCTTCAAACAAGCCCCTCGGGCCTGGTTTCACAGTCTAAGTAACTTTTTGATTGCCAACGGTTTTGTTTGCAGAAAATCAGACACTTCTCTATTCATCTTCAAACGTGGCGATTGCATTCTTTATTTATTTGTTTATGTCGATGATGTTATTGTAACTGGGAACGACACATCTGTTATCATATCTTTCATTGCCAAGCTCAATGCCAACTTTTCCATACGTGATCTTGGTCAGCTTAATTATTTTCTGGGACTCGAGGTCAGCTACAGTACAACTGGTTTGTTCCTTAGTCAATCAAAGTATGCTAAGGATATACCGGCACGTGCCAAACTTCTGGAGTCCAAACCTGTTGCCACTCCTCTTTCCTCGAATGCTACTTTTGTCACAACTGGTGATCTCTATACTGACCCTACTCACTATCGGCCACTTGCTTGTGCTCTCCAATACCTCACCATCACTCGACCCGATATTGCTTATGCGGTTAATCAAGTTAGTCAATTCTTGCAAGCCCCCACATTTGCGCACTACCAATGTGTTAAAAGAATTTTGCTATGTTAAAGGCACAATGTCATATGGGCTCACATTTTCTCGTCCAATGTTCACCAACCTTTACGATTATTCGGATGCTAATTGGGCTTGTTGTTGAAACCTGACGCTCTACGTATGGTTACTCTGTTTACCTTGGAGGCAACCTTGTGTCTTGGAGCGCCAAGAAACAACCCATCTTCTCTAGATCTAGCTGTGAGTCCGAATATTGAGCGATGGCAAACGCTGCTGCCGAAATCATTTAGATTACTCACTTGTTGCGTGAATTACATGCGTTACCACCATGCCGACAGACTCTTTTATGTGATAATCAAAGTGCTTTGTTTCTCACTCAAAACCCCATATCTCACAAGCGGTCCAAACACATTGATCTTGATTATCAATTCATTCGGGAGCTTGTCGCCTCTGGCAAACTTCACACCAAGTTTAAACCGACCAAGCTATAGGTGGCGAATATCTTTACAAAAAGTCTTCCTCGTCACCAGTTCGAGTTCTTTCGAGCCAAGCTTCGGCCTGGACCACCACCTTTTGCTTGAGGGGGAATATTAGTCTGGCATTTATTTCATGAATTTACTTTGTACATTCTGGAATTGTATAAAGGGTTGTTATGTAATTTCCTTGCATTATATATTATACTCTCTCCTATCTAATTTGGATAGTGAGATTCATTCTCTCATATAGAAGTCCTTTATTTAATAATTATAATTGGTTAACTTTATCATGATGAACACTACTAATAACTTTTATTTACCATTATATAACAGTTTACTTTATCATACAAATTTCTTTCATTTAAACCTGCTCGATAAAATAAGGTGACACCCCTCTTTTTTTACTACATTTGTCATACTTACACGCCCTCTCTCTCGTCTCTTCTCCGTAATCACATTCTTGTTTTGGTCGTTTTTTAACAAGAATGAAAATCACTTTTTTCTTCCTCTCACTCTTGTCAATCTCCTACGTTTCACGTTCAATCTTTTATAAAAACTATCAAAAATACCTTATTAGACATGCTCGTGTAGTTATAGATACGTAAAAGTTCAAAATTCATCTAAAATATATGATCTTCAATTCAGTGTAAATATAGGGTGGTGTATCATTACACCCTCTATACGGTCACCATACTACCCGTACAAGCTTGTACGGGCCGTATAGCTCACCAATACGACCAACACATCGGGCTTACAAGCCTGTACGGCCGTATATGATAGGTGAGATCAGACTATGAGGGAATTTCAGGGGGCAATACAGTCGTATAAGCCTGCACCGGCAATATAGCTCGCTCTTATACGGCCGTATCGACCTATACGGCCCATATAGGGTGATTATGGTGTATAATAAAACATCCCTAAATATATAGTCTTTTCATTAAGCTGACAACCATAATAATTACATATTAGTTTATAATTATTAAATAAGCCAAAAAAAATTGTACATTAATGATGGTTTAAGTCTTGTGTAAGAAAATTGGTGTAAATTTAAGAACACATTATTTATTATTATTATTATTTATTATTATTATTATTATTATTATTATTTTTGAACAGCAAACGAAAAACGGATTAAATGAATCTTTAAGAAAATTATTTGTGTGATACAACAATAAATATTTTAGATCTTGCTATAATTATTATTACTGCTATTAAAAACTTACTTTTAACGTAAAATATATTGAAATTCAAACTTGAACAAACACACGTAACGTTCTCAGTGTCTTTTCATTTGCATTTCTTTCCCGCTGCATTCTCTCTTCAAACGTCTTCTGAAACCTCAAACCCCTAATCTTCGTTTCTTGGATCGAAGATGAAGCCAAATCGCAAGCTCAAGAAGCCACAAACTTCTTGTTCCAAGGTAACTAACTAATCACCTTCCATCTTTTAATCAAGCGATTTGATGCAAACTCCCCTAAAATACCCTAAAATTTGGAACAAAGTGTATGAACGAGGGTTTGTTTTCAATTCGGTACTCAAAATGTAGTTTGATGAAACTGTTTGCTTGTATTTCTGAGATAGTTAGATTTGGAAGAGATTATCGGGTTGACGGTTACGAATGCCAACGGATTGGCTTCTAGCAATTGTGATTCGAAGTTTGCTTATACGGCAGGGTGTGTCGTTGTACTGTATGATGTTGATTTAGGGATTCAATCACACCTTATGGTTTCTAATCGCTCGCCCAAGCCTTTGAGTTGTGTTGCTGTCTCTCAAGATGGAAGCTACGTTGCAGCGGGAGAGGTTAGTTTCCAACACAATTTTTTTATCACTGTGATTGGGTTTTGTTGTGTATTATATATACAATTGTACATTTGTAATAGATAATCTTGTAGTTTTATTATGTGATTAATTGGAACATCTGTTTAATGATACTGTTTTTTATGGAGTTGTATCATCTTTGTCCTTGATAATTTGGTCTGTTTGCATACAGGGAAGGGATGCTAGTCAATTTGCTCATAAAAATACAAATTTAATAAATCTACCTATGTTTGACAGTTAGATTTCACTTATCTATTTAAAACTATCAAGTATTTTTAAATTTTGTGAGTGGGATGCTACCAGCACAAAATATTCATACGCTGTGAGTGGGATTCTACCAGGGTGTTTCTTATGCTTGAATCATCACAAAAGTATTCAATGACAAAATAAATCCAAGCATTATATTGCTTTCTTTCCTTGGATATAAACTCAAGGGATTGTATATTTATTGTCCCCTCAGGTTTTGTTTTTTTATCTTTTTTAAACATACTGCTTGCTTCATCTATGTCAGCAATCTCCTTTAAGTGTTATATCTGTATGTGATCATTCCCAATATACATAAATTATTAACTACCAGTTATTCTCTCTTTGTGTAATGTTACATCATTTACAGTCAGGTCATCAACCTGCCATAATAGTATGGAGCTCTTCAACTTTGGTTTCCGTTTCAGAACTAAAAAGTCATCGATATGGTGTAGCTTGCATTGCCTTCTCACCCGATGGTTAGTTGTAACAAGTCAGTTATCTCTCTAATATCTTTTCATTATCCTAGAACATATTGTGCTCATTCATTAATTGTAGAGTCTTTTATTTCATCTTATAAAATGCCCAGGTAAGCATCTAGTGTCAGCAGGAACCCCTCAAGATGGATACCTTTGTCTTTGGAATTGGCAAATTGGGACACCAGTTAAAAAGTTGAAAACATGTTCACCCATTTCTGATGTGGCCTCAGTTAGCTTTTCAGCCGATGCAAAGTTCATCTTGACTGCTGGAAAGAAGCACATAAAAATATGGACCATTGGATTGCCTACTAAATTCCGCTCTAAAACTGAGGCAGTGTCACTAACAATGCATGGAAAACATGTTAACCTTGGTCATCACAAAAGTTGTATGTTTACAGATATTGCATCTCCCTTTAAGATTAATGGGAATGTAGTTGATGAAAAGGGTGGTGATTGTGTACTTGTATATGCCCTAACAAGTTCAGGTAGATGGTTTACATTGCTTCTTTCCTGTTATCAGTCTCTTTCAGTTTGTGTTTGATATCTAAACTAAATCCCTCTTTTGCTTACAGGTGTTCTATGTGTTCTACATGACAGGCTGACAATTACACAATCAGTGAATCTAATGGTAATTCTACAGCCTACATCGTATTTCAATCAATATATATTCATGAAATATGCCCATGCCATGCATATCCTAAAAAGCTGTTACTTATTGAGAATTCATGTCCAATTCATATTTGTATCTGTTATAATTCATTCTTTTCCGTTATAACGTTCTCATAATTTGTCATGTTCCATCAATCTATTGAATAAAACTATCAGGTTGAGAAAGCCTATGCTTTATCTACATCACAAGAGTTCATTGCGTGTGCATGCAACAATGGAATGGTGAAATTATACACTGTTGGTTCCCTTGAATATGCTGGAGGCTTACATTATAGTGATGAAAAAGATAACAAGGATACCTTTCCAGATGCAATAGCTTGTCACTTTTCTACCTCAGAAAAGCTTGGTAAGCATTTCCAGGATACAGGTTTCTTAAGTTAATTCATGATGTTTGATGTTTGTCTTTATTTCTATTTGAGCAAGAGCTAAAAGACAGAGTTATATGTTATATTCCATGAATTTTTCAAGTAAGAAATCAAGAATTATTTTAAGCTTTATTTCTTCCAGTGGTAATTTACCGAGACCAGAGTCTCTATATATGGAACATTCATGGAAAATTCCAGGTAATTGCTCAATTTTTCACTGACAAAAAATATACTTTTAATTCCTTTTCAATTAGTATATTCTTACTGCTGACTACATAAAATTCATAAATTATAACTATTTGGTGCAATAAACAATTGTTGTGTTTTCTAGGCTACCAAGTGTTGTGTGCTAGTTTCACATAGTGGGTGCATATGGGATATCAAGAATCTTTCATGTGAAAACATGCACGACCCATCTCTTGCTTGTGTTGCTAGAGGCTGTACTGGTGGAGTTTCCTTTGCAACATGTTCAGCAGATGGCACGATTAGGTTATGGGATCTTGCCTTGCAATCTGTATCAACACAAAGTCGGTCAACTTTTTCCATAGATCAACATCGTGTCACTGCTGAACCACTTGACACTTTGTCGTTAGGTAACTTCTTGCTTTTATTGTGTTTTACTCGAGAGTGTCTGAATATTGTGTAAGAGGTGGAAATCTTGACTCAATAATGAATTGGTTGATATGGATTGTGTTCTTATCTCAAAGGGCTCAAATAATAAAAGTAGCTATAAGGGAAATGCGCCAAACGTTAGGAAGTTGATTAATCTATGTATATGCATACAACCTCCCAAATTGTAATAATAGTGTTTTTGTGGTTCAACCTAACCTTACCTGATTCAATCTGTATAATAAATCACCAGTATTTAAGTTGAACCCATTGCCCAACCCACCCATCTTGTCACCTCAAATTGTGTTGCATTGTCATTGATCCATAGATGATGTCTCTGTGCAGTAGGTGCTGGAACTTTTGAACGTGAGTCAGTGGTATCAGGTGTTATCAGTAAAGGGTATCGATCAATGGCAGTTAGTTCAGATGGAAAGCACCTTGCTGCTGGTGATTCTGATGGAAACCTGCATATCTTTAACTTATGCACATCTGACTATACATGCATACAGGTGGAATCCTAAAGTTTGATTCTTGGTTTTCTTTTATGCCTTTTCTGCCGTTGATCACACATGCTTGCAGGATGTTCACGATGGAGAAGTCCTATCCTTGAGTTTTAACATGCCAGTAAAAAAGAGAATTTGCTCTGTTGAGGGTTTAGAAAGCTACTACTTTCTTGCATCAAGTGGCCATGATAAAACGATACATCTTTTTGATGTAAACAGGTTTGATTGTTACCCTTGATAGACATCTTTGGAGTTTCATTGTTCGTCTTTAAATCTTTTTATGCATTGTGCCATTCAGGAGTTTTTATCCAGTTGCCAGTATTAATGATCATTCAGCTGCTGTAACTTCAGTAAAGTTCACTGGAGATGGGCGCAAAATCATCAGTTGTGGTTCTGATAGGTTAGTATCCATTTAACATACCTTTTGAGATAGAGGGAGCACAATATTGTCATTCTTAATAATCATTTTATTTTCACATGGGTTTGATCTTGTGCTGCAAATGAGAATTCCTTTTTTGAATTTCCCTATTTTGGCATTAGCGATTTATTTTATCATTTCTTTATGCAGGTACCTAATCTTTCATGATGTTGCTGGAAACATTAAGAATTACAATATTTCTAATCCATATCAGAAAAAAGCATCTCATGGAACCATATATGATATTGCCATTGATCCAGTGACAGATACTGCTGTTACAGTGGGGCAGGCAAGTAGACTTAAAATTGTGCCAGTAAATCAGATATATTCACAACATTTAAAACAATTAATTACTTTTATTTGGTACTACAGGATAAGAAGATAAACATCTTGGATATTGCTGCCGGGCAAGTAATTAGATCATTTAAACAGGGCGGAGATTGTGGAGACCCAGCAAAGGTAAATGCCTTTCTTATCTGCATAACTTGTAATTAAATATTATTTGCTAACAAATTTGGTCCTCAGGTTTATGTGGATCCAAGTTGTAGCTATGTGGTGTGCTCATATTCTGATAGGTCTATCTGTATGTATGATATTACAAGTGGTGAGATGGTTGCGCGTGCAATGGGGCATGGTGAAGCCATTAATGGGATCATCTTTTTACCTGACTGCAAACATTTGGTTTCTGTGAGTAACTAAATGATTTAGACATGATTGTACTCTTGTATTGTTTATGTTTTTTGGTTATAGTTTAACTTAATGGATGTTCTCAGGTAGGAAGTGATTGTTGCATTTTTGTTTGGAAACTGCCTGTACTCTTGACATCAAGGATATTGCAGAGGATCAAGGAAAGCTCTTGTCCGTTGTCCCCAAACATCATTTCTCAGGGCACAGCTGTGGATCGAATTAAATATTATGAAGAAAATTACCTGAAATCGCGTTCCACTGTTAGAACTGTGCTTCATGAAGGAAAAAGTTCTCAAGAGACACCAACATTCAGACTTAGTATATCCAGACTTCCAAAGTGGGCAAAATCTAAAGTCACCAGTCCTTTTGTCATCCCCATGGATCCTATACTATCTGAGGTCTATACATGCAAATATCTATAGCATATAGCAATGGCAAGAAAGGCGTGTTAGTAACTGGTCACAATAGTGGATGCATAAACGGTTATAAGTTTTATTATTGCATTATTGACCTTAGTTTTTGAATAAATATATTTAAGAGGGCATAATTGGAACCTGACTTTTGGAGCTTTCAACTCTTTTGATCCTTACAACTCATTACCCTCACATCAAAAATTTTTGATTTGACCCATTTGAGATAAAACCTTGGCATTAAAGGTGCAGACTCAAGGTGCAAAGAGCTCACAGGCGTAAGGTTTTAAAGAAAGAACAATAATAAGAAAAAGTTATAAAGTTTATAATATACATAGAAAATCTATAACCTAATGCTCTTCTACAAATATTACAAAAATATCTAATAATCATGTTCTAAAACTTAAGTCAAAAATAAAAGAAATTCAGTTTTCTTTTCATCCTGCATTGCTTCATGTAGAGAAAGTTGGCATAAGACTCTTGTATTGAGTTTTTAATGGATATATTTTACCGATGTCAAGTATGTCCAAGTAATATTTGACCATGATTAAGGGCTGGGATGAAGTTCTTTCTTGATGATAATCTATATGCTGAACATAGTTATTAAAAAGCGAGCGCCTAGGCTCCAATCTGAAGCCAGGCCGTAAAATCTCGCTTTTGATAATTAGGAAAGTCAGGCGCCACTTGGATACTTGTTTTTTTTTATTTATGAAAAATATATAAATTAATTATAAGTTAACATAATTAGAAAAGCCAGACGCCACTTTGGTTATGAAGAAATATTATCTATTATTTTATGAACTTTTTGTTTTCAAGTTTAAACTTTTTTGGTTTTGAGGGATTTTTCATTTGGGATGATTTTGCTATTTGATATTTTGAACATTGTGTTTGGTTAGTGAGAAATTTTTGGATTTCTAGTCTTATTTTTTATTTTATAATTTACTTTAGATTTTTTTTGGAAAGGGCGCTTTTTTTTCTAAGGCCCCCGCTTTTTTGGCGCTTAACGCCTAGGCCCTAGACGGGGACCAATCGCCTTGAGGGCGCCTTACGCATTTGATAACTATGATGCTGAATCATTCTTAAGTGATTTCAAATTACAAGGAACCAAGTGTGGAATGTGTTGTGTCGAGTCTATAGATCTAGGAATAATTGGTAATATAGAGGATGATGGCATTTCCATAATTAAAATAACTGCATTGTTCTTTGGTAGCAGGTAGTTGGAGCAGAAGATCATTCTCCATCCATATCAACAAGTGTGGGAAATGCTCCTGTGAACCTTTCATTAGATACACCATCCAACCATAATCAAAGATTATCCAGAAGTTTATCTGATCCTAGTTACAGCAAAGATTCAACCACCCAAGGAACTTGCAGGTATTAACTTTTTGCCGAAAAAATGAGAAGACTGTCCAGTGCATGTACACTTCAGTCCTAACTTTGTGCAATTTCTACCCATTTACTTTTGAACAGGCTATTATTTTTATTGTTAATGTATCAAACATGTAACATAAAAAAAAGTAACATTAAAGGAAGCTGGTCTAACAAGTCCATAGTGTATTTTTTATGCATAAAACATTTTACATGCTTGTATTTACAAGGTATATTTATTACTGAAATAATATAATGTTTGTAGTCATATTTGATGCACTAGATATTTATAGAATTTGTAACTGATGGTGAAAAGTTGGCTTTAAAAAGTGCTTATGAGACGCCCCTAGTCACGGGGGTGCACTCACATGCACCTATGGTGTGTAGGGATGGAGTGTACACAAGGCGCACTTGAGGCATAAGTAAAAATCTCTTGAGGCGCCCCTCATTTACATGGACAGAATTTGTGTACAAGGATGCTGTGTATTTAGGTTTTTTAGGTTATACACTTTATATCTAAGTTTTGCTTTTGTGACAATAGAAACTTGTGAGAAATATAATAAGCGGTTAAATAAATATTTTGTACCTATGTGATGTGTGTGCCTCACGCTCCCCACTGGGACCCTATCGCTTTTGTGTGCTTTCACTTTTTAAAGCCAAGGTCAAAAGAGTTTTGGGTTAACCTAAACTGTAAACTTATTTGTGGATTGTTATTTAAATCTGCTACAGGAGTTTTGCATTGGACAAGCGCTGGCTCACCATTCACACTGTGTGTTTGGATCTTTTGAATTCTCCTGAGACATCCAATTTGAAGGAACAAATGGTGCCCTTGTCTTCAGATCCATGTAAGCCCAAACTAAATCAAACTCGGTTCCTGTTCCACATTTAAAATTAACTTTGAATTTTGAACATTTTATGTTACCAGTAGGTTTATACTTTATTCGATTCTTAACAGTCTTTTGTGTCACCAGTTATTCATTAGTTACTTGTGCATTTATGTCCAATTGACTACTTATTCCTCTATCTTAATGAATATTTGCAGCACAATGCCGTGATTCAGAGGAAACTAAAATCAAACTCATGAAACAGTCACCCATGAATCATAGGGGGACCAAGTTTTCTTTAAATCCTACCTATGACAACAACTGTGATGTTGGGCATGCTGCATGCATAAATGTTGACTCTGTGAAGCAAGTTGCTACTGATAACTGCGTGCTGAATTCTTGCAATAATTCAGCAAACTTCAAACTCAAGGTACTATTGGAGATCAATTTCTTTCAAATGATAGTAAATTCAACCCGTCCAATGAAATTGCAACATTGTAATTGTGATCTGTCAACTACCTTGTGTTAAATGATTTCCAATATTGAAATAACAAAGTGGGTCAAATTAATCAGCCTTAATCATAGTTGTCAAAGCAGTCAGGTGCACTCAAGGCACAAAGGCTGAGCCTTGGACCTAGGTGCAAAGGGTGAGCCTTGAGCCTTGATGCAAGCAAAGTGAGTGTCTGAGATAAGGAAGGCACGTTGCATAAATATACCATTTTTTTAGGGTTTTAGATATATTTTCTTCAGTTCTGCTTGTTTACGGCTATTTTAGGAGTATGAGCTGGTTGTAGGTCACTTTTAAGGTTTCAAGCAAGTTTAGCAGAAATATGAAAAACTTTTCAGAATTTACAGGAGGAAAGTAACTTATGCCATAAGTATACATTGGTATGTATTTTTGATAGTTTGAACTAATAGATTATATTTCTGCATTCTCAGATTGAAGCATCAAAATCATCTGTATTGAAAAGGTATTCTACACGGTTCAATGTGCGGAGGGATCTTGTTCGTGGTCAAACTATGGTACTAGAATCACCATTTATTGATCTTTGTCAAACTACAAACAGGGAAAAAGAATCCAACCTCAACAATATAGCAGACTCGTATGTCACCAAACATGAAAGTTTAGAAAGTAGTAGCAATCAGCAGGTATTCTATGTTAATACAAAACTAATATTATAAAATGATATAATTTATATTTAATATCATGTAATAATTTCTGACAAAAAGTGTTTCTGGTCAACCATACGAAGCCTAGGTTTGATCGGTCAACCCCTGTCCAACCTTCACGTCTGTATTATTGAATTAATATAATTATTTTTAATGGCAGGTCATGACAATCTCAAACTTACCACCACAAAACTTGCAAAGCCCAAGTAATTCAAATGATTCCTCTTCAATGTCAACAGAAGACAAAACAACCGAGATAAAGGGCCAACAATTCTGTGACATGATCATAGACGTAAAAAATGACATATTCAACGCTTGTAAAGAATCATTAAGAACTCTAGACGCCTCAAGCAAGACCGCCCTCGAGGTATTTTCTAATCTAAGAGACATAACATCGACTCACAAGAGTATTCTAGATTCATCTGAGGCTCAGTTTTATGCCGAGGCTGCAGAAATGCTTCCATTAATAGCCAAAAATGTGCAAGAAATTGCCAAAGTTGTAAGTTCATGTGGTGTAGACAAAGTGGATGTTCCTGGTCTTGAGCCGTTGTTAGGAGAGCTTTCTGAGAGTTTTCCTCAAAGGGTTATCACTTAAGGAAAGTTACACAAGTTGATAATAAAAAGTGTATATAAGGTGGTTTCATATTGTGACAACAAAACATTGATGTGACAATATCCTCTGAAACTTAATTGTAGGCTAAAATGTGGTTTTAGAGGATCAATATCCTCTGAATCTTTGTTGCCTAAAATGTGACAATAACGCATTGATTGTTGGAATACTCATGTTTTCTTTAATTGTAGGCTAAAACTGATGATGATCGGAACTGGTACAACTCAGGGTTAAAATGTAGGCCTTTAGTGATTTGTTGCCAATTGAGATTATTGTGTATCATTAGGGGTTGATTAGAAACATGTTTCAATCCATAAAAACGAATAACTGAGCGGCTATATTTAGTAGAGGTGGTAATTTGTATCCACATTAAAGTAAATGAGTTGGTTTGGGTAAACAATTATATTATAATAGGTAACATTATAATATTGAATGAGTTGAAATGGGTAGCATTTAAATACAATGTTGGTCAAGACGGGTAACAAAAAAAGTATTAAGAATGATTAATAACATATTTGATGATAAAATCACTAAAAATTATTCAAATAGACTATTTGTTTACTTATAACACAACTTAAGTTAAAATAAAATAATGCTTTTTAAGAACAATTCATTAAGACTCGAACTGATTTTGCTTAAAATCCGTTCTGACCCGCACCCATCCTTCTGATCCGTTTTTCAACCCGATCCAACCTGTTCATTTTGCCAGGCCTAATATTTAGTTTAGTTCTTAGGTTCATCTACTGCTTTCTAATTTCTAATTTCTAATTTCTAATTTCTGATTGTTTCAAAAATTACAAACTTGATGTTTTCGCTGCGTTGATACGAGGAAAAAAGACAAACATGATGCATAAGACTCTTGCATTTTTCAGCCCTATTTGGCCTAATTTGTGCGGAATGCATTTTTGCAAGTCATTATTTTTGTGACTCACTAGTGGCATCTAGGTTACATAGTAATAACTTCATTGATGAGACAATGTTTGTCTTTTGTAGACTATTTTAATTTATCGGTTATTGGTTCAAATTGGAATTAGAGTTGAATATTTAATTTTCCCATGTAACCTTGAAAAAACTCAATTTATTTATACATGTTGATAGTCCATGAATGATACTTGAACAAATTAAATGGGTGGTCTTAATTGTTTCAAAATATGTAATGTTTGTGGTCCTTGAGTGAAGAGACGTTAACTTTTGTGGTTAATTTTCTAAATATCAAAAATACTTTTTATACTAAAATAAACATAACCGATTTAAATAATAAAAAATTTAAAACATTTTAATATTTTCTTCCCCCTCACATTGACAACCACCACTTTGCTTAGACAAAACACCACCACGGCAGCACCATCGTTGTTAATATTGATATTGTTGGAAGGCATTAGACGCTAGTCGGGTGGTGAGGTACCTTTTAAGAATTAATCGACGCTACACGAATTGAAACTTTATATGTAATTTTACATATACATATTATTATACACACCATGGTTGTAGAAGTCGCTAGGCGCTAGTCGGGCGGCGAGGTACCGCCTAGGGATTGATCGGCGCTAGGCAGATTTGAATTTTTATATCTAATTTTACAAATTTATATCTATACTCTATACTATATAATAAATAAATGTTTTATATGCCACATGTCAGTTTTTCAGGCTATCTAAAATTTGGTTTTCCCGCCTCTCTCTCTTATTAATTACTTATAAACATATTTTTATTAGATTTTGAATTATATTGCTTTTTTTCTACTAAATAATACTAATTTTATTTATTTGTTAAATAATATGATTACATCATAATTCGTATTTTTAATTTTTCATAAAACATCTTTTAGAAATATGTTATATGCTATTTTAAATAAATAATTTTAAAATTTATTTATTTAACCCGTGTAACACACGGGGTTTAACCTAGTATATATTATATACACACATCAATATCAATAATTTAATATAATACTTCAAATAATTTTAAAAAATATACTTAAATATGCAAACTTAAACACTAAGTTCAAAGTTTAGAGATAAATTTCGATGTTAACCGCCTGGATTTGATGTTTCAGAGACATGTTAAAGATTTTTGGTTGAGAAATGTCTAAATAATCATGAAATTGATCCATTTTTACCATAAAAAAGTCAAAAGGAGTCAAAAAAAAGTCAAAAAAGTGAAAAAAAATAAAAATCTGACCAAGCCGCCTAGCGCCTAGGCACTGCCTAGGCCAAAAATTAGACAGTAGATGGGCGCCTAGCGAATAGGCGCCGCCTAGGCGGCCGCCTAGGCCGATTTTTACAACATTGATACACACATCAATATCAATAATTATATATAATACTTCAAATAATTAGAAAAATAAAATTAAACATACTAAGTCAAGTATTTCGAATAATCATGGATCTGGTCAATTTTTACCCGAAAAAAGTTAAAAAAACAAAAAAAAACTGACTA
Organism: Mikania micrantha; assembly: GCA_009363875.1. Taxonomy (NCBI): domain Eukaryota; kingdom Viridiplantae; phylum Streptophyta; class Magnoliopsida; order Asterales; family Asteraceae; genus Mikania; species Mikania micrantha. Next base: position 20,894,775 of record CM018688.1, read on the forward strand.
GGCTAATTTTCTCCAACTAGGCCGATTTTCTCCGGCTAGGCCAACTACCAAATTGCCAGCCAACTAGAGCTAAATCGACAGAGTAATTGGGCGCCTATCACCTAGGCGCCGACTAGGCCAATTTTTACAGCATTGAAAAAACAATTTTTGCCCAAACTGATAAAAATAAATAAGAATTTGACATATGATATTAAAGAAAAAAATGCAGAATAATTTGAGTAACATAAAATCTGTTATTCGTTTTTCTAAAGTAGCTTATACTTTTATTAAATATTCCTATTTTTTCATATGGTAGCGCATAATATAACTATAACCAAAAAATAACCGATAATCACCCCAAACCATAACCAATTTTAACCGAAATCGATTTTAATGGACGGTTATGGTTAAGTGAAGCCATTAACCAAACGATTCAGTTATGGTTATGTTTAAGCCAAGTTAATAACCAATTTTAGCCGAATCGTACTCATTATTTTGTATTTTTAATGTTTGACTTGTATCATAACTTTATGGAAAAAAACACGCATAGAATTATTAAAAAAATATACAATAATTCGTTAGATTCGGTTAAAGTTTTTTTTATTAGCTTGGCTTAAACATAACCATAACCGAATCTTTCGGTTAGATTCGGTTAATGACTTCGCTTCACCATAGCCTTTGATTAAAGTCGGTTTTGGTATTGGTTATTTTTTGGTTATGTGCAACCCTATGAAAAAATTAGGAATATTTAAAAAAAGTATGAGTTACTTCAATAGAAGATTCTATATTTCTCAAATTGTTCTGCATTTTTTTCTATTATGTTACTAGGTTAAATCCCGTGTGTTACACGGGTGAAATAAATGAAATATTATGTTTTTAGAATACTTGTATATATTGCACTATATTATAAACCCGTGTTTTACACGGACTTAATATAAAATATTAAACTAAAAAACGTCATTGGATGATAAAAATCTCATTGTTTAAAAAATCCTTTTATAATATATTTTATTTTAAAAGAAATCATTTTTTAAGATAACTTGTTTTTTACATAAATTTTGTTTTTTTGAAAATAAAATATTTCTTACTTTAAAGTTTTAATTTTAGAGAATTTCATATTTTATAAAAAAATTTTAAAGTGTGATTTATAATAATAAGATAAATAATATGTTAGTTATTAGTATTATAATTATATAGGGGAAGGTTCCCCTAAAAAGTCTATTTTGCCTAAGAAGGCTAAGAAGGATTTTTAAAAATTTGAAAACCGACTCAAACAAACTCCGAACTAAGTCATTTTTGCGTCATTGGAACCGTCTTGTCAAACCTTAAACCCGGAACATCAAAACCCAAACCATAAACCATAATACTAAAACCTAAACTTTAAACTCAAACAATAAAGCCTAAAGATAAAACCTAAAAGTTAAAAATCAAGCCCTAAAACCTAAACTTTATAGATAAACGTTAAATCTAAAACTTAAAAGCTAATATTATAGAGTTCGACGATACGGTTCCAATGCCATCAAAATGAGCTCAATCGGAGTTCGTTTGGGTCGGTTTTGAATGATTTGAAAAATCCTTTTTAGCCTTCTTAGGCAAAATACATTTTTTATTTGATCCTACCCCTATATATATATATATATATATATATATAGGGGAGGGTTCCTAAGAAAACCCTTATTTTCAAGAAAACTAAGAAAACCACTTTTTCACCATTGAACTTAGCAATCTACGGTTGAGATCAAATAATGGCAATTTTGTAAATAGATGTTAATTAAAGGATTTAATTACAAGATCATAAGGGCATAACTGTCAAAATAATTTTTTATCTCTCATGTATTTAATAAAATTCCTAAAATCACTCCCCTCTCTCCTCTATCCTCTTTCCTAATTTATATAAAAAATTAATTCAATTTTTTTTAATTAAGAAATTGAATTCCAAAACTTTAAATTTTTTGATACAAAAAATCCGAAGTTTTTCAACAAAACCATCTGATTACATATATGTAATCAATCAAGAAAAAAACATATGGTTACATATATGTAATCAACTGAACTATTTACATATGTATACATGATTACATATATGTAATCATATAAACAAGATATAGGTAAGCATTCAAGAAAAAACAATCTAATTACATATAAGTAATCAACCAAACTATTTACATATGTAAACATAATTACATATATGTAATTATACTAATGGATTATTTCAATCAAGTTACATACATGTACACTTGATTACATATATGTAAGAATTCATAAAAAATGTAAATATTCAAGAAAAATCAACAGATTACATATATGTAATCAATCCAACAATTTTCATATATAAACGTGATTACATATGTGTAATCATACAAACAAGATATATGTAAGAAATCAAGAAAAAAATCATCTTATTACATATATATGTAATCAACCCAACTATTTATAAATGTAAACATGATTAAATATATGAAATCATCAAACAAATTAGTTAGATCAAGTTACATATATGCATGTAACTACCAAAAAACAATATATGTAAACAAGTAGATAAACACAAACTTGAAGATTTTGAAATTTTAAACTTTTTTTATAATTGTGACATTTCATCGAGCAGTTGTGTGACAGTTGCGTACGAAAAATTCGGCATTAATGACGTAAGAACATTTGGTCGTGCTTGAAATCCACGAGGATTTAGTAACTTTTGTTATTGGAGATTGATAGTATGTGAAAAATGATGAACGTGGGCGAAAACCGTGCGCAAAACGGAGTTCGTATGCTCCCGGAATCGCGAAAAGAAGTTTAAAATCAAAATGGTGACGCAGATGACGTGGGGCGGTACGCCCCAGCCCAGCCCTCCAGCTGGGGCAATGCGCCCGGCGGGGTATGTCGGTTAAAATGGGTTTAAACGATCAGAATTCGTCCAGAACGTATTTTCTTCTTCTGCTTCGACCACAAGCGACCTCCAGACGCAAATTTTTCCATCTAACACCTCTAATCTTCAAATCAAAGCCCCTTGAACATCCAGATCATCCCAGGGATCATATATAAAAGTCCTGATCGCTGTTTTAACCGCAGAAATTCGTCAGAACAGGTAACGGTTCGTTTTAACCTTCTAGTTTGATGTTGATTGATTAGATCTTGATTTTGAACGTAATGAGATAGTTAGGATTGTTGATTATTGCTTAGATGATGGCTAGGATTGATTATAAATGAAGAACACGAAGCTCTAACGGTTAAATTCTTGTTTTGATCCGTTATAATGCCCAATTTGCATGAAATCATACCCATGATTATAATGGTTTAAACCATTTGATTATGACAATGTAGGTGATTAGTTTGATTAATCTTTGAAATGCAAAGGTTAAATCTAAGTGTTTCAAACTAATCACAATCATTAACATACTCATTGGAATGATTATCTGATGTTTGTGATAACAGTCAGATTAGTATGTTAAATCTGGTTATTTCACCTATTCTGATGCTACATTGTGATATTTCATGATATTTGGGTAATCAATAATAAGGATTAATCATTTCTAAGCCATTAATCTATCTAGAAATTTGTTATGGCATCATAATCAACAACATTAACTATTTGATTAATCTGAGATTATTCTGATTAATCCAAAGCGTCATCAACTTTGTGTTAGGAATCTAATGCAATGTAGGTTCCTACATTATCATACATTGTATGATATAATATCAAATTAATTATTTAAGCATTTAATATCGAGTTGATGATTTACTAAGCAATGTCTTTGACATTGAACGTTCAGGAAGATCTAATCAGTAAACTAGAACATGAATAATTCATTAAATATAACTAAATGCAGAATCATCTCTGTACTATCAGTTTAGTGATACTCTGCTACCTTTATATCATCAGGTGAGTTTCGTACAACCCCTTTTATTTTTAATCTTTTATAAACATCGGGGAAACTCTGCAAACTGTTGTCTGAACATATGATATGCATCAATGATATCTGTGTGATTTTGTGGGATTTCATGGGATTTTACCTGTAGACTGAACTCTATCATGGAACTGAAAGTCCTCATTTTTGAACTGTATCTAGTGAACCCATGTGTGGCCGAACAGAAAACATTGATAGTACTATTGGTTGACACCCCATTCGCTGGGAGGATTGCATCTCCCCTTGTGTGAATGTTTGTTATCTGTTTCCTGAACTTCTTAATGGTATGATAGACATTAAGATAATGAGGCACTAAGATATGTACCGACGGGTAATATCTTGAGAACAGACTAGACGTCCGAAAGGAACTAGATACGGGTCCCATGGTTATCCGGAACTGAACTTTTGAGAACATGCTTATCATATCATATTGTTTTAAAATGAACTGTCGATCTCACCAGCTTTGTGCTGACGTTTCAAACTCAAAACTTTTTGCAGGTAAACAGTAATAGCCGGTGAGGATGCACTTTTGGGATATTTGCACTTGTATAATTAATATTGTAATTAAATAAATATAGCTGTAATGTAATTGTGATTGCGACATCCTTGTAATGAGTTTACTTTAAGTTAATCTGTGAGCTTATGATATCGGTTCAAGTAAGTCACACCTCACCTCGGAGACATCACCACTATGCTTCCGCAACCTTCTCAGAGTGACAAATGACATCATCTCAGGTGACGAGAGGTGGGGGTGTGACAAGTTGGTGTGTATCAGAAAAATATAACTTAGATGTGCATCAACCACTTATAATTAGTACATGTTAAAAAAAATCAGTGATATAAAATGCCCTATTTCATTCAAATCTTTTAAACAAAGAGTTGATTATATATTTGTCAGTTATATGTACATGTAACAAAGAGAAACAAAAGAAAAATTAGAAAAAGATGATAAATAAAAAAGATGTTAGCTTTTCGAGATGGAGACGAAGAACAAACACAAAAATGATCAAACCTTTCAATTTTTAATAGTGTCTTGTAGGTTACGTTTCTCTTATGTCTCTTTCTTTCCTCCATGGTTTAACGCCAGTGAGAATCAAGACAGTTTCGAAAGAACGTATGATGATTTCATAGTTACGATTGAGATGTATGGATCTTTGAAGATTCGTATAGTTATGAAATAGAATAATCACTGATGCGTTAAAATTTTCAATTCCATCTCCGGGCATCATTAACCTGGCCATCTTTGGTGATTGTAATTTACATCCCTTTTTTGTAGTCGTATTCCTCAATTTATATTTCCATGGAAATAATCTTTTTTTTACTATCTCATAGTAAAACCCATTAAAAAGCTACGAAATTAGGATTTGAAAAAGAGAGAAATTTGAGGGAAGATGAACTAAGAAAATGCAGATTGTGTACACATATAAAGGTTTATGTAAAAAACCTAAAACCTTTTGATTCAAATGATGACAAATGTGATACTGAATAATCGACATTAATACTCTAATTAATTAATTGTGATATAAAAAAGGAAAGAAATAAATCAAATAAACATTAATTAAATAATATTTTAGTAATTTACATTTATATCCTTTTGATTTAAATAAAATAAGAAACCTATAAATTATTTGATTGGTTGATGCTAGTTTTCTTGGTTTTCTTAAAAACCAATGGTTTTCTCATGAACCTTCCTCTCTATATATATAGGGACTTAGGAGACAGATCAAATAAAAAGTATATTTTGCCTAAGAAGGTTAAAAAAGATTTTTAAAATCTCCAAAACCGACCCAAACGAACTCCGATTCAACTCATTTTGATGGCATTGGAACCGTTTTATTGAACCCTACAATTTTAGCTTTTAAGTTTTCGTTTTAACAACTAGATTTAAATTTTAGGTTTTAGAGTTTGATTTTTAGCTTTTAAGTTTTATCTTTATGTTAAAGACTTGTTTTTAAAGTTTTGGTTTTAGTATTAAGGTTTATTGTTTATGATTTAAGGTTTGAGTTTTAGGGTTCGACAAGCCGGTTCCAATGATGGAAAAATGAATTCAATTGGGTTTTGTTTGAGTCGGTTTTCGAGTTTTTGAAAATCCTTCTTAGCCTTCTTAGGCAAGATAGATTTTTTAGGGGAACCTTACCCAACATATTCTATTAAGAACCATTAAATATGAAACAACTATAAGAACCACACTTATAGCTACAAGTTTTGAAGGGTATAAAACTAATTTCTCTTGAAAATAGGGAAAGTTACCTTTATACCCTTCAAACTTGTGACTAGAAATGGTTCTCCTATATATATATATATATATATATATATAGGGGAAAGATCAAATGTTAACCCTTCCTTATTGCGATAACCGCATAACCCTAGCACTTTTTTGCATTTTTTGCCCGAATCTTTTTTTATGGTCTTTATTATACGTAAATAGCAGTGGTTTATTTTTTGTGTTTTGGCTAATTCATCACCGTTTAGAAGTTATTTACAAGGAAATGGTTCCTCTGTTAACCCTTCCTTATTGCGATAACTCTGTAAGTAACTGTAAGCACTTACACTTACTTACACTTGTAAATAACTTCTAAACGGTGATGAATTAGCAAAAACACAAAAAAGAAACCCCCCTTAATTTTGTATAATAAAGACCATGAAAAAAAACAAAGATTCGGGCAAAAAACGCAAAAAAAATGCCAGGGTTATGCGGTTATCGCAATAAGGAAGGGTTAACAAAGGAACCATCCCATATATATATACGAAAAATACGTCTCTTCCCTAAGAGGACACGAGGATGACATGTGTAATTTTTATTGATCACATCCAAGTCACTTGAACCAAATACTTCTTTTCATTTTTTTGGTCAATAGAAATACTTATGTATGTTTAGAATTGAAAAAAAAAACAACCCTTTATGTTGAATTAATAATATGCAATGAATCATACTCTCAAATGGAACTATATAAGTTGTATGGTTATCATTATGCAGTCCTCAGTATCAAGACCAAGAATTTTTTTCATGGGAGATGGAAATTTTTTATGGTTATTTGAAGATCGCTATATAATAATTTTTTTTCTCTTTTGTTCAAATCGGGTCGCAAATGTTAAAAAAAGACAATCAAACTAAATTGTATATATAAAAATATAATACATCTAAAGATGCTCTTATGCGTGACAAAATATATGGGTTGGGTTGTGTTAGCTAACAGGTCTGAACGGATGCAGGCCAATATGTGTGCAGGTTAGGATGAAGTTTAAGCAAAATCAGTTTCAGTTTAGATGAATCATTTTATAAAACATCAATTTTGTTTAAGTTAGAGTAAATTGTAACTAAACAAGTATTTTAATTGAATTATTTTTAATGATTTTCTCATCAAATATATTATTTATCATTCTTGTCAGTTTGAATCCATTATATTTGCATACGCATTGTGTTAAGGTGTTACCATTCTCAACCTATTTTATGTTATAACTAGCTTATTGACTTGTGTGTTACACAGAGTTATATAAAAATAAGTATTACAAAGCAATCAATAATAAAAAATAAATACACAAATAACAGATAATTTTTAAAATTTAAAAATAAATAAAATTATATCTTATAAATACTGTATACTTCTTTAAACAATACAAATGAGATTTAAAATTTTGAATTTTTTAAATTATTGTTGAAAATGAAAAGTTTAAAATGATTATATTATCATTAATATTTAAACAATATGAATATCATTTTTCTTTTAAATTTGAAAGTTTGAATTAATTGTATTAAATGTAATTAATTCATGAGTTTCTTAAATATGACATGTAGATAGTCTAGAAAGACGCCACATGGCAAATGACATGTGGATATGCTAGAATTACGACACGTGGCATATTGTTATTCTTTTATTATATAGTATAGATATAGATGTTATCAATTTTAATTAAAATACAATAATTGTTTGTCTAATCTTTCATATGAGTTAAGATTATCATGCCTAGTTGTTTTCAACTAAGTTTATTTTTTAAAATCTATCCAAAACAACTATCACATTTTCATCAAAAGTCTAATTATGCAAATTTAAGGGGGGTGATTGTAAAATATTAAAAGGGTCGGCCGGATTTTAACATATATATACTATTAAAAAAATATTATAAGGAGGGCGGTTGCCCACCAAAAGCAAGAGCGGGTACGCCACTGTCAAGTCTAGTCTTAATAGCAAATTAACAATCTACCCGTATCCAATAAATCACATATTCACAATAGACAAACAAATACACAAGAATCACAAAACAGATAAAACAAATCAAACAAATAAACAATTAACAATCAAAAACAAGAGAAATTTATACCTAAATAATTATCAACAATAAGAGAATGTGGAATTTTGAGTTAAAGCATGTTGTTAAGTTAAATGTGGAATTTTTAACTTTTTGGCTGTTATTATAATTGGGGTTGTATCTTGTTTTGGTTTCCAAGCGTACTTTAGCATCTTGCTGGCTCGTCTTGGTTGTTATGAAGGCTGCCGTTTAAAAAAAAAAGTTAAATGTGGAATTAACGGAATATGCCAATCAATTACAACTAAAGATTAAATACCAATTTAAATCATAATCACATCTAACCCAATTTCATCCACCGTTGACCAGCTACACTTAGAAATTAGAAAACATCGATCCTAGTTTTCAGACTAGTATAGATACAAATATGTTTATGGTTTAAGCTAATGCATTACAAGAGATTGTCATTCACAATATATTAAAGTTATCACCAACTGTTATGGTCTTGTTCGAGATGAACCGAGTCTCCCAAAAATTAACACAGAATAAGAAGAAGAACAGTGATAACTTTTTTGATCCTCCATTCGTGAAAATAAAGAGAATATAAATACATCGAATTTTAAATTGTAAATATGGAAATGCAAAGATTACGTTCGAATAAACAAAGGAAAAGAAACTGCATTTGAAGGGAACCACAACTATGTTTAAGGAATTCCCATAATTCCTTTCCACCAATCAAGCTCTCAGTATATGTGAATGCATAATTTAGGATGGGATTTGAATCTTATTTTCTTGCATTAGTTGAGGAAACGAATGGGTTGTTTTATAACTCGTCTTGGTCGAGACTCTTTGTTTGGGTCGTTGTCACATTCAAGGTTTCGTATCATTATCCTCCCCTTCTAAAACGGCCGTGTCCGCAAGGCCGGAACTGTCATCGGATGGCTTCGTAGCGATGAACTCTGGTGGTAAGGGAGTGAATTCTGACTGCCAATCCCCTTTGCAAGAGCGTAACAATGAAACGTGAAATACCGGGTGGATACGTGACCCCGGTGGTAACTGTAGACGATATGCTACCTTGCCTATGCGAGCGATGATCTGGAAAGGACCATAATAACGACGGCTCAGTTTTTCGACAGCCCGAAAAGCAACCGAATGTTGTCGATAGATGCGTAAACGTAACAACACCAAATCACCGACCGCAAATTCCTTGTCTTGGCGGTGTTTATTATCTTGATCAGCCATCCTTTGCCGGGTGATTTGTAGTGTGAATTTGAGTAGGTCAAGCACTCTTTGGTGTTCCAGTAAGGTTTCCTCAATGGTGGTGGAACGGTTTTTGTCAAGTGTGTATTGTGGCAAAGCTGGTAGTGGTCGCCCATAAAGTGCTTGAAATGGTGTCATGTCGATGGCAGTATGGTGGCTTGTGTTATGCCAGAATTCAGCTAGGTATAAGTATTTTGTCCAACGGTTGGGTTCATCACATGTAAAGCATCATAAGTAACTTTCCAACGTACGATTAACCACTTCGGTTTGACCATCTGTTTGAGGGTGGTGTGCACTGGAGTGTAAGAGAGTAGTACCCAAAGAGTGAAATAATTCTTTCCAAAACTTGCTGATAAATACGGGGTCACGATCGGACAAGATGCTTTTAGGCAGCCCGTGTAATTTGTAGATTTAATCAAGGAAGATGGCGGAGAGGGAGGTTGCGGTGTAGTTGGGTCGTAACGAGATGAAATGTGCAAACTTGGTGAGGCGATCAACGATGACCCAGATGGCGGTTTTCCCGTTTGATGGTGGTAAGTTGGTGATGAAATCCATGGATATTTCTTCCCAAACTTGATTAGGAATAGGAAGAGGTTGAAGCAACCCGTAAGGTTTTTGTGTAAAGTGTTTGTTTTGTTGGCACCTTGCATTTGGTGATGTAATCGGTGACCTCCTGTCTAAGGTTGGACCAAGCAAAGGAACTTTTAATCCTTTTAATAGTATCTGTAATTCCCGAGTGTCCTCCTACCCTGCTGGAGTGGAACTCATGTAGTAGCTTGAGCCGTAAGGAAGTTATGTTGGGAATGAAGAGTTTATTATCATGGTAAATCAACCCATCATGCAGCTGTTGATTCGGGTATTGATCCGGGAGTTCCGCGACTCTCCTAAGCATATCACGTCCCTCTTGGGTGGTGGTATAGTAGTCTCTTAGTTCATGTAACCACGAAAAATAGGGCATAAAGAGTCTGAGTAGTTGGACATCAGCGACACGACTTAATGCATCAGCGACATGGTTTTCTTTACCTGGTTTGTAAAAGATGTCAAAATCATACCCGATCAGTTTGCTTGCCCATTTGTGTTGTTCCGGTGTTTGTATAACTTGAGTCAAAGATGGCGTAAACCTCTTTGATCGGTAAAAACACAAAATCGACGACCCAATAAATAATGCCTCCATTTCTTAATGGCTTCAGTGATGGATTCTAATTCTCGAACATTGGCAGAGGCAAGTTTCATTTTTGAACTGAGTTTCTTGCTATGAACTGAGTTTCTTGCTGAAGAAGGCAATTGGTTTGTCTTGTTGAGATAAAACAACTCCTATTCCATAATCCGATGCATCTGTGGTGGCATCAAAAACCAATGTAAAATTGGGTAATGTTAGAGTAGGCAATGTTATCATGGCCTCTTTGAGTTTATCAAATGCAACTTGAGCTGCTTCAGACCATACAAACTTGTTATTGCCTTTTAGTAGATCTGTAAGTGGACAGGCAATATGAGCATAGCTCCTCATAAACCTTCGATAATACCCCGTCAAACCAAGGAACACACGAAGGGTTGTTTGTGAGGTAGGTGCTGGCCATTTTTGAATGGCAACGATCTTTTCGTTGTCGGTGGCTACACCCGACTGTGAAATGACATGACCGAGATAATTGATTTTCATGACTACAAACACACATTTAGACAATTTAGCATAGTATTGATGTGTAGAAAGAGTTTGAAAAACCTTGTGAAGATGTACAACGTGTTCTGATTGGGATTTGCTATAAACCAATATATCATCAAAGAACATCAATACAAACCGTCGAAGATCATCACGAAAAATATCGTTCATGGCAGCTTGGAATGTGGAAGGAGCGTTCGATAACCCGAATGGCATGACAAGGAACTCGTAGTGACCATCGGTGGTATGAAAAGCCGTTTTGTGTGTATCCTCCGGTGCCACACGAATTTGATGATAACCGGATCACAAATCCAGTTTAGAAAATATTTGAGCACCATGTAATTCATCAAGGAGCTCGTCCACAGTTGGTATAGGAAAACGGTCCCGTATAGTGAGGGCATTTAGAGCTCGATAGTCCACACAGAAACGCCAAGTGCCATCTTTTTTGCGGACTAATAATATGGGTGATGAGTATGGACTAGTGCTTGGTTGAATGGCTCCTTCTGACAACATATCCTTGATGAGGTTAGTCATGATCTCTTTTTGGTAATGAGGGTAGCGGTAAGGATGAACATTGACGGGTTGGCTGTTGGAATGCAAATGTATGTGATGGTCATTTTGGCGGGGTGGGGGCAAGGCTGATGGGGTTTGAAATAAGTGGGAAAATGTTTGGAGTAAGTTTTGAATGTCTGGGTTGGGGTGTGGAAGGCTGATTGGAGTGGTTAAGTCAGGTTCACATTGAAAAATTAGAGCGTGCATGGATGCAATTGCATCTTTTTGGATGAGGTGGTGTATAGTTGTGGAGGTTGCTGGTGCGGACAAAGGTTCACCGGTGAGTGTAATAGTATCTCCCTGGTGCGTGATGGATATTGTAGGAACAGAGAAGTCCGCTGTAATTTTACCCAAAGAGCTCAACCAAGCGATTCCTAGGACAATGTCTGCCCCTTCTATTGGAAGGACGAATAAAGGAATCGGAAACGGATGTTTGACCAAAACCAATATAACTTCCGGACAATAGCCAGTGCAATGTATTAACTCACTGTTCCCAATCATCACGAAAAAGGGCTGGATTTGATTCACCTGGAGGTTGAGGAAAGATGCCATATGTGGTTGTACAATATTATGTGTGCTCCCTGAATCAATTAAAACAGACACTGAATGACCCGCAATAAAACCCGTGACCCGTAGCACCTTCGGCGAAACCACACCGAGTAAGGCAGCAGGTGACAATGAAAGAATTTGGTTGGGAATCATAGGATCCAACTGTGGTTGAACCGGTTGCTCGACTTGTGAGGGTAGATCGTCATCAAGATCGATCAATGGGGGTGTAGTGTAAGGATCATTGTTGTCAATGATGAGATGAAATTGAGGAGGGCTGCATCGGTGACCCAGGTGATGCTTCTCTGGGCAACGAAAACATAACCCAGCGGCTTTACGTTGTTGGAGGGCGTCATGCGACAACCTGTTAAAAGGCAGGGTCGGGTTGGTATTTGTGGGCGTTGGTAATAATGGTGTCATGGATGTGTTTGTGGTGATTGATTTGGGAATCTAGGTGGATGGAATTGGTGTTGAGGAAACAATAGGTGAGGAACGAAAAGGTGGGTTTGGTTTAGGACGAAAATGGATGTCATTCAATTTGTCTTCCACCAATTTAGCTAACCCCACAGCAAGTGCAAAAGAGTTGGGTTTTAAAATAGCCAATTCTTGTTGAATATATTTGCGGAGACCCGATAAAAAACAATTGAGTAATGCTTCAGGTGGTAGGCCAACAGTACAGTTAGTAGTTCAAACTTCATGACATAAGCGGTGACCGTCGAGGTTTGGCGAAGCTTATGGTTGTCATAGGAAGACGGACCGAAGCGAAGATTAAGCAAACGGGTGAAAGCGTCCCACGTGGTCAACAATATGTTGTTATGTAGGTATTTAGACCTACTGAGTGCATCCCCGGACATGCTGAAAGACGCCAAAGGCAGTCGTTGTGAGGGATCGATCTTGTAAAAGTTGAAGTACTGATCGGCCTAGAACAACCAATCCAACGGATTTGTGCCGTCAAATGTCGCGAGGGTCAATTTGGGGGGTCGTATTTGCAGGTTGTGATCTGGCAGGGATGGGTTCGAAGAAGATGACTTAGGTTCTGTTTTGGCGAGGGCTGTAATTAGGAGGGCTGTTTGCTCGGCTTGAACGGCGAGTTGGGCTGTGAGAGCATCAATTTTTTTAGAACTTTCTTTGGAACTAGAGGAGAGTGCTTCAGCTAAGGATGCGATGGACTCTTCTATGGATATGTTTTCACGGCGAGGAGGCATGATGTATGTGAATGAAAGCACCAATGTTATGGTCCTATTCGAGATGAACCGAGTCTCCCGAGAATTAACACAGAATAAGAAGAAGAACAGTGATAACTTTTCTGATCCTCCATTTGTGAAAATAGAGAAAATATAAATACATCAAATTTAAAATTGTAAATATGGAAATGCAAAGATTACGTTCGAAAAGAAACTGCATTTGAAGGGGACCACAACTATGTTTAAAGAATTCTCATAATTCCTTTCCACCAATCAAGCTCTCAGTAATTGTGAATGCATAATTTAGGATAGGATTTGAATCTTGTTTTCTTGCATTAGTTGAGGAAACGAATGGGCCGTTTTATAACTCGTCTGGGTTGAGGCTGTTTGTTTGGGTCGTTGTCACATTCAAGGTTCGTATCACCAACCTTTTGAAATGAGTCGTATATATGCTGCAATGATAATCTTTTTTAACTTTAAAACGTTATGCCGGTGATTTTTATGATTTGCTAAATCATAACATTGAAGTACTATGATTTATATTCAGCAGGTTTTGTTGTTCAATCTTTATAAATTTTTTGACGTGATTTAAATGTTAAGCTATTAAACTATAGCTCTTTTTTTTATCATTTTAATCATTTGACACGTTTTACATCACATTAAGTATAAATTGATAAGTAGTTTATGTTACGTAAGTTAAAAAATTAATTAGATATTCACAATATTTTAACATATAAATTGATAGAATAAATTAAATAAAAGGTAAATTTCGAATTCCATTCTTAAACTTTAATAATTACATCATACATCATTTGTTTTATTGTTCTGTAACAATTAGGTCTATTTTCACCAACCAAAGTTAATTTTTCTGTTAATTTTTTAAAATGACAATTTTGTCATTATAGATTGAAGGACGAAAATGAAACTATATATAAAGTTAAAGCATGTTTTTTATACTTTACCAATTTTTTAATTTTTGTTATTTTATTTTGAGTAAATTACATAAAAGGTCCTTCATGTATATATCAAATTTCAAATTTTCATCCTTAAACTTTAATAATTACACTAGAAATCCTTTGTCTTACTTTTTGTAACAATTAGGTCTTTTTCTACTAAGCAAAGTTAACTTTTTCGTTAATTTTTTAAAATAACAAGTTTGCCCTTATAACTAACTGATGAAATATGAAATTATATATAAAGTTGAAGGATTATTTTTGTACTTTAACAATTTTTTAATTTTTGTTATTTTCTTTTACATTCTTTTCTTTTTTTCTTTTGGATTTATTCTATTTAATATTATCTTTGTGAATTTTTGAAATTAGTAAGTATTTTATTAGTTTATTTATATTATAATTAAAATTTTATTTTTATGCTTTTGTTTGTAAATATTTTTTTTGCTTGTTTAGTTTATTATTATTATTATTTTTATTTATAATTATATTTCTCTCAAATTAATTTATCAATTTATTATATTCATTTTTAACTGTGATTTATTATCTATAAGTTGTAAAAATGCGATTTTTTTGTATCATTTTAGTAGTTAACTCGTTGAGTAAAGATTAGTGTTGTTCACATTCTCGTTTTTACCGTTTTTAGTTGAAACCATAAACCAAACCATTAATAACGTTTTTTGAATAATCTAAATCTAAACTAAATCATTAAAAATAAATCAAACCGTTTATAAAAATAAAAGGTTTGATTCGGTTTTTATTTTTAATTGTGCCCATGTGGATGTGTATGACTTGCAAAACAGGTCTTATCATGTTTAACATGTTAAAGAGGACGTGATTAATGATAGATTAATCCCTCTTAAGTCAAGTCTAGGGTCATTTATGTAAATTAGTTAAAATATGTATTATAGATAGAAGTGTCAATTATGTAATTAGCAATGGTCAAGTTGTAAATAATTTGTTAAAGTCTTGTATATATACGACCTAGGTCTAAACGAAATTCATATCTTGCAATTCAAGTTCGTATTATTGCAACCGCGTATCTTTCTATTTTGATTTTGGGTTTTTCATTTGGCATCAGAGCCACGATTACTTCCGATCTGAAATCGAAGAACAGATCGCCGATTAGAAGCATTCAATCTGGTTTCGGTAACTTCGTGTTATAAGAATCGTTTTGAAGCATTCAAACAGAAGATTGAATTCGTTCTCAACTTGTTCAATCTGGTTTCTATAGTTTCGTATTATAGAATCGATTTGAAGCATTCAAACAGAAGATGGAATTCGTTCTCGTTGTTCGTGTTCTTCTGATTCATACAGGAAGGGCACACGGGTCGATTCATATGTTGTGAAGAACAATCTGTATAAAGTCGCTCGATTGTTTTTCATATTGTCGAAGTCGTACACGGGTTTGATTCAAAGAAGACATTCTATCCAAATCAAAATACGCCTTGTTGCTTCGTGTTTCATGGTGTTTTGGATTTACACTTCATTGGTCAAGTAAGTACGCAGACAATTTTGTGTATCTATTTCATTTGTTGAAATTAAAAAAAAAAGGGGGAGTCAAAATTGACATTGACTCAAACCTTAGATCATTATGTTACTTCGTGTTTCGTTTTTTTAATTGACTTCGTGTTTCAATTTTCTCAAAATAGTTACTTTGTGTTTCATCCAGTGGATTTTGTTTCCCATATTTGATATTTTTTGTGTTTGTTTGGCCGAAGACAGCAGGCCTACTTGTGCTTGAAATCTGGTTTAGTCCAGATTGTTATTGACTAGACGATAGCAATTTCAATCACAAAGTTTCGTGTGTTGAAACTTCGTTTCTTTTTGACTTACTAACCAAATTCAGATATTAAAGATTGTTAATATCAAGAAACAAATTTGTGTTATTAGACACAAGTAATTGTTTAATTTGGTGATTATCTAAGATTAATAAGAACACCAAAGAGGTGAGATTTCGTTTCTATCACTTATGTGTTTCTGGATATACAGAAATCAGACACGGTCTGATATATTCTGTAAGGGTAAATTTAAATCAAATTCTCTTGACGATAAGGAATTTGAATTTCTTGAAATTAAACAAAACAAAGGTTCGTTCTTTGTTGTTTAATTTTTTTTTTCTTTTGTTACTTGGTTCATTATAAGTCATATTAAGTAATAATGGCTGAAGGCACGGTTGTTATCCATAAGGAACCAGGGCCGTCTCTAACAAATTTCCAATGCCCTATGTTAAAATCCTTAAATTATACCACATAGGCAATAAGGATGAAGGCTATTTTAGATGCTAATGGTCTTCGTGAGACGATTGCACCAACTGCTGAAACAACAACAGATACAAAAAAAGATAAATCCGCAATTGCTTATTTGTTTCAAACTCTGTCTGAGGAATTGCTTTTACAAGTTGCGGATTGTAAAACAACAAAAGAAGTGTGGGATACACTTAAGATCAGGCATGTTGGTGCTACTCAAGTGCAACAGGCACATTTACAAAGCATCAAATCTGAGTTTGACAGACTGATAATGAAAGATGATGAATCTGTTGATTCATTCACTTTGAGACTAACAAGTATCGTTAGTAAGGCAACTAGTTGTGGTGCAACAATTGATCAGCCTAAACTAGTAAGGAAGTTCTTAACTGCAATGCCCGATAGATTTCTACAAATAATTGCCTTAATAGAGCAATTTAGTAATCTAGATACTTTGACTCTAGATGATGTTATCGGGAGACTTAAAACTTACGAGGAAAGGATTAAGTATAGAAAAGGAACTTCCAATGATAGTCAAGAAAAACTATTATTTACAAAACATGACAACAAGAAAGGTCATGGAAAACGGTTTGGTAATCAAGTACCAAACAGGTTCAATTCATCACAAAAGAATTGGCGTGATGATAAAGGGAAGCAGGTTGATAGGGATGAAGGATCCTCTCAAGGCTCCCATTATAATAAATCTAAGAAAACTCATAAACCTATGAGTAAGGTTAGATGTTATAACTGTAAAGAACGTGGACATTATTCAAACACGTGCCCTAAAAGGAAACAGTTACAAGAACATTCTAACCTAGTAGAAGAAGATGTTGAGCCTACATTATTAATGGCAATTCTTGAGGAATAAAAGGATCATCAAGAAGTTCTTCTAAACGAGAAAGAAATTAAGCCCAGTCAATATGGAACCACTAATGAAAGTCTATGGTACTTGGATAATGGTGCAAGTAACCATATGACAGGAAACAAAGAGCATTTCAAAGAATTAGATAAAAAAGTCTCTGGAAGGGTTCGTTTTGGTGATGGTTCATTTGTTGAAATTGAGGGTAAAGGCTCAATATTACTGGAATGTAAAAATAAAGAACAGAGAATCATTTCTCATGTTTACTATATTCCAAACCTGAAAAATAATATTCTCAGTCTAGGACAGTTGACTGAAAATGGGTGTAAGGTTCTATTAGAACGTGACTTATTATTTCTATATGATAACAATGAGACTTTACTTATGAAAGTCACACGTTCAAAGAATAGACTTTACAATATTAATTTAAGAATTGGTGCACCCATATGTCTATTATCAAAGATAGATGAAGAAGCATGGCTTTGGTATGCTCGTCTGGGTCATTTAAACTTTGACACTATTAAGTTGATGACTCATAAAAATATGGTTCAAGGTGTTCCTCGTATAAATCATGCAAGTCAAATATGTGATGCATGTTTATTAGGGAAACACATTAGGGCCCCTTTCCCAAACCAAGCAAGGTTCAAGTCAGATAAACCTTTGGAACTGGTTTATGGTTACTTGTGTGGTCCGATATCACCTCCTACACATTCGGGCAAGAAATATATTTTCTTGCTTGTAGACGACTATACACGGTATATGTGGATATACCTGTTGAGTTCTAAAGATCAAGCTTTTGGAATCTTTAGAGAATTTAAAAAGTTAGTTGAAAATGAGGTTGGAACCAAACTTAAAACATTAAGAACTGATAGAGGTGGAGAATTCAATTCTAGTGAATTTAACTCTTTCTGTAAAGAACATGGTATAGCCCGACAACTTACAACACCTTATACTCCACAACAAAATGGTGTGGTTGAGAGTAGAAACAGAACAATGTTATCTACTACTCGTAGCACAATGAAAGCTATGTCGATGCCTCAAAACTTTTGGGGTGAAGATGTAAGGCATACCATATATGTGTTAAATAGAACTCCAACTAAAGCTTTGAAAAACTCTACACCTTTTGAAGCATTAAAGGGTAGAAAGCCTAACCTAAAACATGTAAGGGTTTTTAGGTGTGTGGCATATGCTAAAGTACCATCAAATCATCTAACTAAGTTAGATGATAGAAGTGTAAAAATGGTATATTTGGGAGTTCAGGAATGATCAAAAGCATGTAGATTGTTTGATCCTATGACTAAGAAAATTTGCATCAGTAGAGATGTCAAATTTTTGGAAAAAAGAAACATTAAATTGGAGTGAATACATGAATGAGGTTGGTACTAAGGAACCTGATTGGGTAAAATTCATTGTTGAAGAAAAGGTTCTTCAAGAAAACAATGAAATGGTTCCTATGACACATGGGGATGAACAGGAAACGGATGATAATCAAGAACCTTTATCTCCTAGTTCACCAAATAATACTGTCACACCTCCAACATGTACACATGAACAAAGTTCAGCTGGAGATGCTGAATGTTCTGACATTTTGTCTAATCCATTTGACCATACACCAGTGCAAGGTTTTAAACCTTTGGCAAAAGTGTATGAAAAGGCTCCAAAAATTGACTTAAATGTTAATAAATTACTCATAGCTGAAGAGGAACCTCAAAATTATAAAGAGGCAGCTAAGGACAAGAAATGGGTTGAGGCTATGCAAGCTGAACTCAACTCTATTAATAAGAATAATACTTGGACATTAACCAAGTTACCCAGCAATCATAAGGCAATTGGCCTAAAGTGGGTATTTAAGACTAAACGAGATGCAAATGGGGAAATCATTAAGCATAAGGCTCGTTTAGTAGCAAAAGGTTATGTACAACAGCATGGTATAGACTTTGATGAAGTCTTCGCTCCTGTAGCCCGTATAGAAACTGTTCCCCTTATATTAGCTTTAGCAGCTTATCATGGATGGGAAGTACATCATCTTGATGTAAAGTCCGCTTTCTTACACGGTGAACTAAAAGAAGAAGTTTATGTTTCACAACCTGAAGGGTTCGTGAAAGATGCAGGAAAGGTTTATAAACTTTCCAAGGCATTATATGGACTTAGACAAGCACCACGTGCATGGAATGTGAAACTAGATCACACTTTAAAATCACTTGATTTTAAGAAATGTACATTGGAATAGGCTGTCTATACAAAGAAAAACAAAACTTCTACTTTACTTATTGGAGTCTGTGTGGATGACCTCATAGTTACTGGAACTCAAAAGAAAGAAATAGACTTATTTAAATCTCAAATGGAAGAGAAATTTGAGATGAGTGACCTTGGATTACTAGCTTTTTATCTTGGAATAGAAGTTATCCAAACAAAGGATGAGATAGCTATTAAACAATCTGCTTACATTACTAAGATCCTTAAAAATGCAGGAATGCTGAATAGTAATGAGACTAAAATTCCAATGAACCCTGGTACACTTTTAACTAAGACTGAAGGTGGAAAACCGGTTGATCCTACTGAATATAGAAGTCTGATCGGTTGTCTAAGGTATTTGTTACATACTAGACCAGACTTATCCTATTCAGTTGGTTTACTTAGTAGGTTCATGCAAGAACCTAAAGAACATCACTTTAAGGCCATTCATCAAGTCCTTAGATATATCAAAGGAACTAAAGACTTTGGTATAATCTATAAAAGGAATGGAGGATGTGAGATAACAGGCTATAGTGGTAGTAGTTATGGAGTTAATACTGAAGAAGGAAAAGGCACTACTGGAATAGTGTTCTACTTCGGAAACTCTCCCATAACTTGGTGCACGCAAAAACAACAAACTGTGGCACTATCTTCATGTGAATCTGAATTCATGGCTGCAACAGCTGCAGTATGTCAAGCTTTATGGCTTAAGAGACTTCTTAGTGAACTTACTGGATGGAAAGAAGAAAAGATCACTCTATACGTTGACAACATATCAGCTATTGCATTAATGAAGAATCCGGTGTTTCATGGAAGAAGCAAGCACATTGACACTCGTTATCACTTCATAAGAGAATGTGTTGAAAATGAAGACATTATTGTTGAACACATTAGTGGAGAACTTCAGAAGGCTGAAATTCTGACTAAAGCATTGGCAAGAGTCAAGTTTGCAACAATGCGGGAACTACTTGGTGTTCAAGACTTGATCATTCGTGATTAAGGGGGTGAATGATAGATTAATCCCTCTTAAGTCAAGTCTAGGGTTATTTATGTAAATTAGTTAAAATATGTATTATAGATATAAGTGTCAATTATGTAATTAGCAAGGGTCAAGTTGTAAATAATTTGTTAAAGTCGTGTATATATACGACCTAGGTCTAAACGAAATTCATATCTTGCGATTCAAGTTCGTATTATTGCAACCACGTATCTTTCTATACATGAAAACAACTTGTTTTGCACTTGGTTTGGTTATTTAAATGTGTCAGTTCTGTGTTTTAATTAGAAAAAAAAGAAATAATGAAGTTTAATCTTTTATTTTAAAAAAAGCATATAATTTGGAAGTGATTTTTTTACCAGACAGGTATAATCTTGTGATTAGGTATCGTTTTGCTACCTTAGGACGTCTAAACCAAATTTCATCTGGCCAAAAAAAATAAAAATTAGGTTTCATCCATACTCGTACCGCATGCGTGAAAAAATCGAAGGGGCGATCAACAGCTAGGGTAAGATCGTGAATGCTTGGGAATCCATGGCAGCTTAACAGCTTCGATCTGCAAACATAGCCAGAGGATTTCCTAAATTTCCCTTGCTTTGCTGCATTTTCAGCTTCTTTTGACACTTATTGAGAGACTGACGCATCTAATCTACTATCAATCATCAATCAGATTTAAGGGTAAAAATTTTTGTAAGTTATCAATGTTTTAAGTGTTTATCATCTGTCCTTATATCTAAAGATTCGTTGCATGTGAGTTGTGACAGAGGATAAGCAAGTGCAGAAATGGGAAAAGCATCGAGAGATAAAAGGGTATTGTTTTTGTTTTCGTATCTTTCTAATTTATGATATCTTATCATAGTATTTATGAGATAATTTGCGCATAAAAGGATATATATTACCGCAAAGCAAAAGAAGAAGGCTGGCGTGCAAGAAGTGCTTTTAAGCTCCTCCAAATTGATGAAGAATTCAACATCTTTGAAGGTGCAATAGAGATACATCATGTATTATTATTATTAAGATGAATTTTTTATGTTTTTGTTGTGATGCAATAAGCATTTTTCATAACATCATTAACAGTTATAGTATTTTTAATTTTCAGGAGTTAAGCGTGTGGTAGATCTTTGTGCTGCACCTGGTAGCTGGAGTCAGGTATGTCAAACTGCAGATCCTCCCTTAATTTCTGCTGGTATTGTACAAGGTTATGTGTACTTGGTGGCTTGATGAGGGCTTGACCATGTTGCACAATGTAAGAGGTGTGTTGGTTAGTGAGTGTGAGTAGAAGATGTGCATAATGGTAAGATGCACTGGGTGAAAAGGTGGAGGTTGATGTAGGTGTTTTTTATTGGTTTAGGAAAAAAAATACCAACCAAGCTGTGACCACGGTCGGTTAGGACGTGTCACACACTGGTCATGCCGGGGTTGTATTAGTGGAAGTGCTTGACGGGATGACAGGGGCATGACTAAGGGGCACCACGCCTGGGTCACCCACTTGCCCCCATTATACATAACCTAAGTGTCTATATTTTCTGTTTTTTGAAGGTCTAGTACAAATGTAATGATCAAGATTTGTATTTTTATCGATATTTTATTTTGAGGAATTAACATTGTATTTGTTGCATCAATAATTCGCATCCTTTTTTTTTTTGTAGGTTTTGAGTCGTAAGCTGTATCTCCCAGCTAAGCTGTCATCTGACCTTCCTCTCATTGTGGCTATTGATTTACAACCCATGGCTCCTATTGAAGGTGTTATCCAAGTTCAAGGAGACATTACAAACGCTAGAACAGCTGAAGTGGTGTGTTGAAATCTTTTTTATTTTTTTGTTTCACTGATTACTAGAAATCAAAACATTTGATGGTTTTCTCTGTGTCCTTGTAATATATTTCTCTTCTTTTTTGTCATTTTTTTAGGTCATTAGGCATTTTGATGGATGCAAGGCTGACCTAGTTGTCTGTGATGGTGCTCCTGATGGTAAGAATTAAGATCACTTAATGGGATTTGCTTATTTGTTTTTCTCATTTTTAAAACATATTTTAGTTGATCGGTCTTATTAATCATTCTAACAATTTCCAAATGCAGTAACTGGACTTCACGACATGGATGAATTTGTTCAGTCACAACTAATATTGGCGGTATTCTTTATAAAATCTTGTTAAACCCAATTCCATATGATATATTATATAATGCTTAAGTTAGTAAACTTTACATGTTAATATCTGGATTATATTCAATTTTATTGCCATTTTATTTTCAGGGGTTAACAATTGTAACTCACATACTCAAGAACGGTGGAAAGTTTATTGCAAAGATCTTTAGGGGAAAGGATACAAGCCTCTTATATTGCCAGGTTTAAAATCAAAACTAATTGTTACTTCCCAGATATGAGAAACAACAGCTGTCTTACTATTGTTGGATTTGAACATGTTTTGAAATGGCCCATTTGTGGTTCGGTAGTTTCAGCCTACTGAAATGTCTTATGGTCTTTTTCTTGCAGCTAAAACTATTTTTCACAGAAGTAACTCTTGCAAAACCAAAAAGTAGTCGCAATTCAAGTATAGGTGAGTTCCACTTGAACCTAATTTAATTGAGCAAGCTTATAGCAGCCAACAAATACCAAACTTTCAATATTTTCATTTGTTGAATTGAGTTTTTTATTATGATGAGAGAGAATGTATATTACTTTACATTCTTTCTCTACAAAAGAAAACACGGATTTGGTGTTTTTATAGATATTTACTGAACGAGAATGGGAGGGCTTGACGCATTTGTATGGTTGCTGCTTTGTGATTTTGATGTCATGGGCTCAAGCCGTGAAAAACAACCTCTTGCACAGATGTGTAGGATAAGGTTGCGTACATCAAATCGTGAAGCAATCCGCCTCGTCCCGTGATAGGAACTTGAATACTCACAATCCAAATTAACAGATCAAAAATAGAAAAGAAGAAGAGAAAATTAGGGTTTTCATTGATGATTAAACGAAGGAATTACAAGGAAAACGAAAAAGAAAACCAGGGAATTAGACCCTCTCTCTCTGCTGAATGCAAGAGCCAAAATCTCTATAAAATCATAACCTACGTATCTTTCCTTATTCTCCACTATTAATAGCATGTCCACTAAACTTCTAATTACTTTTTAAATTCTCAACTTTAATCCTTCTAGAATAAACTTGCAGAATTTTAGGCTTTTCTTTAAAAATACTTTGAGGATCCTTCCTATCATCACGAGACCCTGCTTAAAACGATAACGAATTCAAGCACTAGGTATACCCTTATAAATTTTTATATTAATAGTGAAACACTGTTTTAAACCTGATTAAACTGTTGCTTACATCTCTGAGCACTTATATGGCCTAAATTACTTTACACTACGTGACTCTTTGTTCCTGTAGTTGTTAATTTGGTCTAGCATTTTTATAACCCTAATATTACATATGTTTGGTACACAATGTATATGAGTTCAATCTTGCAGCAAACCTTCTTTAAGGCTTGTTTAAAAGAAATTGTATATGCATCTATTTATATGTGTCGTGTGTTGTATATATTATTATAGGCATGCTCAACTAGGAGAGTGCATTTTGCGGGTCGATACACAAATCCCATGAAAACGACCCGCTAAACCAGTTTGGTCTAATCAGTATGTTAAAGTACGTTTAGTTTTCTATTCTCTAAATAAGTCCTCCACTGTTCCAATCTGGTTTTGGGCATTACTATTGAAATCTGTTTTAGGAAATGTATGTGTATAGTATGTGCTAGTGTGTAGGAGAGTGCATTTCGTGGGTCAACCTATGAAACTTTTGGAACCAACCCGCTAAACTAGTTCGGTCTGACTTGTATTTTAATATTGGTTTGGTTCTTGGTTCCTATGTTTGCCATTTAACTATCACGGTTCCGGTTTGGTTTGCTCCGGGTGTGACATGATTGTCACTCCTATGTTCAATGTCAGTTATTAAAACATCAATTTTATAAGTACGAATTAATGGATGGTTTCACACACCAAGGAAAGTAGCATCTTGGGGAATTTTATGTAGGTAATAAACATCTAGTTGGGATATTGATGGAAGTATGAAAGACCCACTGACTGGAATATTAAGGTAAGTGCACAAGTGGTCTCATTTTGGACCTATTTTTTTTGACAAATTTGTGATATTTTAGATTGAGTTCTTGGTTCAATTTCCATTTTTTACCTTGAAAAATGGTCTCTTCTAGATAGGTTATGCATGCCCGAGAACACTCATTTGAGAGATGATGTATTATATAAGGAGTTTAATTGTTAATCAGTATAGATTATAGTAAAATACATCTTGGTAAAATATCATATTGTTCGAGCGAACGCCCATGAATTATGACTACTTTTTTCTATTCTTTTGGGGTAAAAAACAGAGGCGTTTGCTGTTTGTGAGAATTATTCGCCTCCAGAAGGGTTCAATGAGAAAGATCTGCATCGCCTGCTTGAGAAGGTCGGAACTCCATCTGGTGCTGACGATTTTGGTCTCTCTCTCTCTCTCTCTCTCTCTAAACCTCATGATTGTATAAATATTTATTGATCTTTGTTAAATGACAGATTGTAGAAGCGGATGGTTAGAAGGGCCAAACAAGGTTTATATACCATTTCTGGCTTGTGGGGACCTAAGCGGTTATGACTCAGACCGCTCATATCCGCTTCCTAAAGCCCCTGATGGTTCCTACAAGATCTTGGACCCTGTGCAGCCTCCAATTGACCCCCCTTATAAAAGAGCTCTGGAAATGAAAAAAGCTTCAAATCATGGCTTTGAAAAGCTCTCCCTTGATCCTTGATTCCCTTGATTGTTGCTGCCATTCGATTATTATCACTAATTTGTATCTTAATCGGATCAAATTTAGTGATCGTTTGAGATCATCAGGAATAGTGGTTAAAAAAAACATTTTAAAGTATATCCATTGATTTATTTTAATTTCCTAACAGGGTCATTGAAGATGAATTAAACCAAATATATTGTGGGATTTTAGATGATTCATTGCTAGCATCCTCTTGTTTTTTTGTCTAGGGATCATTGTAATTTTTGTTACAGACCATTAATGTATCCATGTTTATGCAGTTGTTTGGAGTAGGAATCCAACCTATCTATCACGGATTTTGTTTGTCAATATTAATGCTTAATTTTGCTCTGATTAGCCTGACAAAAAACCTAATTTTCATCCGTTAGAGCATTTGGTTAATGTTGTTTTTTAAGTGATTAGTTATTGTTTTACTGACTAATGTTTGATATTTATTTCATTTCCATGGTTGATATTATCATTTGTTTGGAAGATTAGGTGGACCTATTGTTACAAATGTTATGATTGGATATGTTCTATTTAGGCTCTATTTATTGGAGATTGAATTTGATTATGGTTTACTTTACTAGTCTAAGTGCCTTTTGAAAAAGTTAATATGTGAAATGTGACCTTTTGTTAGAGTTATGTTGATACTTCTAATACTCGCAATTAGTGCATTTGGCTTCTAATATTTCTAATACTCACTTTTGGTCTATTTGTTGTGCGCACATATAATGTTTATATGTGTCGGTTCTTGAGGTGTAAAATTACGTTGTTTTAATTACTTACTGTGAAAATAATGTTAAAAGTGTGGGGCTGGTCGGTTAATTAGACATTATGAGCTGAATGTCTCATTAAAAACAATTTTTTAATTCCTGTAGGGTAAAAATTAGGTTATTTACATCTTACTCCTCTCACACGTTATCTTAGGATATAGGTAGAGGTAAGGTACTAAGTACGACAACGATGATGGTTTGATTACTATTTTCACATGAACAGAAAAAATGTCTTTTACAGATTAAACCAGGACAAAACATGTTATATTGATCAAACAATTACATCATGTCAAAACTCTGAATTGGATAAAAAAACTTGAACCGGGTCAAATAGATCAGTCATCAGTGTAGGTTGCATTAAGTCAAAAACATTTAACCGGATCAAAACCGATTGAATCTGGCCAAAATAGAAGGAACCATTGATATTAAGATATTGAATTGACGTGTTATTATTATTAAATGATATAGTATTAAAAGTTAGTTAAATACGCAAATAAAAGGCAAGCTATATTATATTCACTTTCTAGACTAAGGCCCTGTTTGGTAGCCTCTTAATCCCATTCAGAGGCTACCTATTAATGGTTGATAGCATGTGAATGGTTAAAAATTATCCTTAAATCTGAATTGTTAAGAGGTTGGTAATGGTTCATAACCTCTGAATGGTTAAGAGGTAACCCTAAGTCTGAATGGTTAAGAGGTTATGAACCATTCAGAGGTAACCTCTTAATGTCATTCAGATGCAAACAAACAACCCCTAAGACATATTTTATATGTCCAAGCATCAAGCATGCTTTCAATATAAATCCGCTGTCAGTCGTATTTGCTGATGAGGTTACACTTACAAGGGCAAAATTATAATACATAAAACAGTCTCTGAAGTACCACAAGATTCTTTCAAATGGGAGGCCTTGGGTTCAAATCCTTCCCGCAGCGAAATAGGGGTCTGAGGGAGGTCAGGAGTTTTT
The DNA here is from genome assembly GCA_009363875.1 of Mikania micrantha. NCBI lineage: Eukaryota > Viridiplantae > Streptophyta > Magnoliopsida > Asterales > Asteraceae > Mikania > Mikania micrantha. Next base: position 20,921,919 of record CM018688.1, read on the forward strand.
TCAGTGGGGTTTCCTCCTGGGGTGGTTGTGGTGGCTCATGGGAGGTCCATGTAACTATACCTTGGTGACTTGGACTGGAAACAGTGGGTTCATATGATCAAGTCCTTCGCCGTTCAAAAAAAAAAGGAAATATTGTACATTTAATGCAAAGAATCAGGATGATACCAGCATTAATTGAGTCATTAATGCCAAAAATCTTTAGGAAGAAGATGAAAAACAAAGAACAAAAGATAAAGATATAAGCAAGTCAGTAAGGTCTTTACCCGTAATCTGGAAAACATAATATGACATTTATCACCCAAAGCTATGATGATGCGTGGGGAAAGTCGATCTCGGGGGCTATTAAGGACCAAGGACAGACTGATGAAAAACGTTCAATTCCAATTCACTTCAACTAACCGCAATAGAGTCATTTAATTATGAAGTGTAAAATAGTAGAGATGACCTTATACGGATAGAAAAATCAATTTTATTCCGATCATTACTTGTAAGCTCCTTGTGAAAGAAAGAACACTTGTGTCTTCCACTTATTACGAGTATAATCTTGATATTCCATTGTGTGGTCTCATTTTGGACTCTTTATTTTTTATGATATAATTTAAATATTTATTTTTATCTTACAATCTTATTATATATACAAGTGTCTAAAGCTAGCGTAAGATTTAGATTTAAAAAAAAAAATAATATAAATATACAATGAGTTAATTAAGATTGAAGACAAAGCATGCGAACATGTTATAGATACAGTGTATGGAAGCAACGACGGATCGAGCATCTGATCCTTCGTGCATGGTGATCCGGCGTTGAAGTGGGGTCAGCTTTGACGGTCCACGTGCGTGCGTGCAAAGTTTAGTTGGGCTCAGGGTATACGGCTACCTAGTTTTACATTTTTAAATCACATGTTGCCTTATATATATATATATATATATATATATATATATATATATATAGGGGTAGGATCAAATAAAAAGTGTATTTTGCCTAAGAAGGCTAAAAAGGATTTTTAAAACATTTAAAACCGACCCAAACGAACTCCGATTGAGCTCATTTTGATGGCATTGGAACCGTATTGTCGAACTCTATAATATTAGCTTTTAAATTTTAGATTTAAAGTTTATCTATAAAGTTTAGGTTTTAGGGCTTAATTTTTAACTTTTAGGTTTTATCTTTAGGCTTTATTGTTTGAGTTTAAAGTTTAGGTTTTAGTGTTATGGTTTATGGTTTGGGTTTTAACGTTCCGGGTTTAAGGTTCGACAAGACGGTTCCAATGACGCAAAAATGAGTTAGTTCGGAGTTTGTTTGAGTCGGTTTTCAATTTTTTAAATATACTTCTTAGCCTTCTTAGGCAAAATACACTTTTTAGGGGAACCTTCCCCTATATATATATATATATATTTTGATTGACATTTGATCTCAACGTGTGAACCACTGATTTCCAGACCACGTCATCAAAGTCTAGTTACAATGACCTCCGTTGAGACCCCACCACCACCCCAGGAGGAAACCGCACCGGAAAACCTCCTAACCTCTCAAGGACCCCTATTTCGCCTTGCGATGGATTTGAACCCGTGACCATTAGGCTAGAAGCCCTTGGTTGCCTTTCATATATTTAGATAAATAACTTATCGATCATTTTATTATGTATGTTTCTTTTTTATTTATGATTATTATTGGTTTGGTTTCATTTCAATTAAATAACCAACAATCATTATCATTTCACAACAAATCTGATAAGAACAAACTAAAACTAAAAGAACAACCAAGTTCAACGAGGAATTTTCCATGAAGGTTATCGACCTGATTACTTGCGGTCACGATTTACTTGTTTCTAGAGGTTAGTTGGGTATTAGGGTGAACTCGAGGGTTTGTGGGTTCTTACAGTCATAAAAAAAAGAAGGAACGACCAAATGTGAATGAAATTATATATACATATATGATTAAGTAAATATAATAAAAATATAAGCTTAGAGACATAGAAGAGATCCATAAAATACTATTTTATGTAGGAGATAACCCTACAATGAAAGTATGTCTTGCATCCTTAAATGACATTTTCATTGTAGGCATAGACACTTGTGACTTGCAAATATGAGACCAATTTAATATCTCATTAATTATGAATTAAGAAGAACTTAGCTAAACGAAATTTGAATTGTATTTTTATAAAAACTGTAAAATAAGAAAACAAGTTTACTAGTAACTTAAAGCCAAAAATTTCGATATCTACTTCTAGATGTTTTGAACTACTTCATATATGTTCGGAACATCTAGTGTGCAAACTTATAAAGAAATTTTTAACACACTTATAGTAGAAGATTATTTTAGATATATGTGAACGTTTTTTTTAATCTAAAAATAAATTTTTTACAAGTTTAAAACACCTAACAAAAAACTTAAATACTTGCATTAGATTCGTATCAATTATGAATTATGATAGAACATTTAAACATCTTTTTTTTTTTAATTTGTACTTGTTGTGACATACTATGTTGCTTTTATAATGGTTTTTTTTAATAGATGAATATTTGATTTTGGAATAATCGAACCAGTTAACCGATAAAAGTTTGGTAACTGGATTTTACCCATAATAGGTTTTTCAAACTCTAAAACCGAAACCGATATAATAATCGAACTGATTAACCGCCAAATAACTAATTTTTACTGAGGTGGACCGGTTAACTGGCTTGATCTTTTGAAACCTTAAACCAGTCCTAAACCGTCAGTTTTTCTAAAAAACAAAAACTGATTCGAAAAACCAATAACGAACCAGCATCAGTTCGGTTGACTGGTTTTTTGTGCATCTCTATCCCTCATCATGCGTGATGAAACATATCAAGTTAATAACTTGTAGCAAAATAACAATATGATATGTATAGGCATATATGTACAACACTAATAAGATTGCATCTTCCGGTGGATATTACAACCAAATTAAAACTTTCAAACCAACATCATTCTTAAATATTGGTTTACATAACTAGAGTTACAAGATTATAAGGTTATTAATAAACAAAGATACCATGAGAGAGATTCAAATCTATTATTCTTTCCAGAGTAAAAGAGTGATGTTAACGTAAAAACATGTAGTCTAATACTAACCCTTTTATCTTTTCAATGTAAGATTTTGGGTTTGAATGCAGATCGAAGCATATTTGCTAAGACAAGATTAGTACATTTAACTAGTTATAATGTTTCTTCTAAAGTGGGCTCAAACATACGTCTCAAAGCGCTAAATACAATAGAATCAACCCGTTAAAAAAAATACATACACAAGAAAAGAGTGATGGTAAGATGTAAAGTTGTTGTAAATTGCTTAATAAATAACCTTAAATCATGGTGGGGACAACAAAATAATAAAAATGATTATTTATAGTGTGAGAAGACATAATTATATGATTGTTTAATGTAATTTGAACGTTATATATTAAATTAAACTCATAAATAAATGTATAAAAAGTCCTCTCTCCAAACTTAAACTTTATGGCCAGTGGCGAAGCTTGACGAAGATCCCAGGGGGGGCGAAATAAAAAAAAAATTTCCCAGGGGGGGCGAAGTAAAGGTTTTTAAAAAATTTTACACTACGCATCGGGAAATATACACTACTACGCGAAAAAACAGGGGGGGCGGTCGCCCCCCCCGGTCCCTTGTATCCTTCGCCCATGTTTATGGCTAATTAAAACTTTTTTGCCAATGTGGGGTTAGCCCACTTGATAGAGGTATTGCCTCTTAGAAAGGAGGTCTTGGATTCAAATCCAAACAAGGAAGAAAATTGAGTGTAATTTAGGAGTAAGAGTAGGATAGTATTGCCGTTAAAAAAAAAAATTAAAACTTCTGTGGCTCTCACTAGCCACTGCACTCTGCATCAAACGCATTTAAGTTTCGTGCGTTTATGATTTCCTTTTAGCGGCCGCTTTTATAAATAAATACTTCCGTACCCCCCACAATTACATACATACAACACTTCATTCATTGTAGAAAAATACAAAAGTTTATTTATATCCTGGGTTCTTCGCTAAATTTGTAAGAATCCTCAATTTTCATGTTAGTTTGCTTGTTTTGATTTGGAATTTAAACTTTCTGAGATCTGGGTACTTGCTACATTGACACGAATCCTCAAATTTCATGTTAATTTGCTTGTTTTGATTTGAAATTTTAAATTTCTGCGATCTGGGTACTTGATACATTGACATGAATCCTCAATTTTCATGTTAATTTGCTTGTTTTGATTTGGAATTTTATGTTTCTGAGATCGGGTACTTGCTACATTGACATGAATATCATTTTTCGTGTTAATCTGCTTGTTTTGATTTGAAATTTTAAGTTTCTGATATCCGAGTACTTGATACACTGACGTGAATCCTCAATTTCATGCTGATTTTCTTGTTTTGATTTGAAATTTAAGTTTATGCGATCTGGGTACTTGATACATTGACATGAATCCCCAATTCTCATGTTAATTTGCTTGTTTTGATTTGAATTTTAAGTTTCTGAGATCTGGGTACTTGCTAGTTGCTACATTGACATGAATCCTCCATTTTCATGTTAATTTGCTTGTTTAATTTGAAATTTTAAGGTTCTGATATCTGGATACATGATACATAGACATGAATCCTCAATTTTCAAGTTAATTTGCTTGTTTTGATGTGTAATTTTAAGTTTATGGGATCTGATTGAAGAATTGAATAAACAACAGAAGAAAATGTCGGGTGAAAATGAAGAATCAATAGTTCAATCTAATTTCAATCAGACTGAAAGAGTCAATGATGAAGATAATACAGATCACTCTGTTTTCGACATGAAAAGCATGCTTTGGCATGGAGGATCAGCTTGGGATGCTTGGTTTAGCTGTTCTTCAAATCAAGTAACAAATTAATAACAATGAAATTACCAGTTAGGAATGATGAACACCAAGAACTGAATGTACAAGTGTTAATGCAGGTGGCACAAGTGTTGTTAACACTTCCATACTCATTTTCACAACTGGGAATGACGTCAGGGATTGTTCTTCAGGTTTTTTATGGGCTTCTTGGAAGCTGGACTGCTTACCTTATTAGTGTTCTTTATATGGAATACAGATCTAGAAAAGAGAAAGAAAATGTTAATTTCAAAAACCATGTTATACAGGTTGGTTCTTTGATTTTGATTTGTGTAATTATTTCAAAATCATAGCTTTGAATGTCCCACAAATTACCTTTTCTTTTTTTTTTTTTTTTTTTTTGCAGTGGTTTGAAGTTCTTGATGGATTGCTAGGTTATTACTGGAAAGTAATTGGATTAGCTTTTAATTGCACTTTTCTTCTTTTTGGCTCTGTTATTCAACTTATAGCTTGTGCAAGGTTTGCATGCTTGTTTTTATTTACCTTAAATTGATCAAATAAACCGTATATAAACATAGTTTTTTTTTTACTAGATTAGAATGTTATAAACCTGTTATACATACTTAAAAATATATTAAATAGTAATTAGTAACAGTTTTTTTAATTGAAATGATAACTACTCATTACTAAATTTATGTTGAATTTTAAAAAAAAAAAAAAAAAAATATATATATATATATATATATATATATATATATATATCTTTTTCTAATGCTATTGTTTAATATAAAAAAGTAACGAAAAAAATAAGAGTGATAATGCATTAGAAAATGACATATGTTATTTTATTTTATTTTTGAACGGCAGTTAAAATGTCTCGTCGTATTACCTTCAGTTATCATGGCAATTGATAGCTAGGATCGATTCTTCGATCCCCGACCCTGAGACACGCGTGCCCCCAGATGCGCAGGAACCGGATGGCATTCGTAAACCCTCGCCCCCCATTAGGTTCGAACCCGGGATTAAAGCCCTGATTCGTTCTTTCACCTGGATATCCATTAAATTGCACCTAACAAGGTTCGAACCCAAGATCTCCACTTTGGAAAGGTGGACCCTTTACCAGTTGAGACAATTATCCGGATATATGTTATTTTATTTACTAAGATATAGAAAAATAAAGCTGAAAAGAATAACACATATGTTCTCTTGTTACTTCTTTATTACGATAAGATGAATTAATCAAATTGGGTATTTCATGAGCAACATTTGATCAATTAAATTAAAGATAAATAAAGGATTTCTTGCTTTTTATGTCGATAAAAAAGGACATATATGTTGCTTAGCTTTCACTTTGCATAGAGTTGAAAATGAGCTAGATTGTTTCATGGTCTGATATATGTAGTTTTTCGCTACATTTTGTTTAAAAGATAGCCTAAACCCATGACATCAAAGTAAGAAAAAGAAAACTATCTCACTGGTTGATTTTTACGTCATTAGTGGATCAAATTGGGTATTTCTTGAGCTACAATTGATCAACTAAACCAAAGATGAAATAAAGGGGGGTTTCTTTTTGTTTTTATGTTCATTAATGATTAATCAAATTGGGTATTTCTTGAACTACAATTACTCAAATATGAATCTAATTTTGTGTTTTTTTTTTTTAAATAAATACACAGTAACATATACTACATAAATGACAATCTTGACAAGAGAACATGGACATACATATTTGGAGCATGTTGTGCGACCACCGTCTTCATTCCCTCCTTCCATAACTACAGAATCTGGTCATTTCTTGGGCTTGGCATGACCACTTACGCTGCCTGGTACATGGCCATTGCAGCTTTAATTCATGGCCAGGTAAAATTTCCCCATTGTACTTCCTCCAATGCATCATGTACAACTCATTGCTTGTCAAAAAATGGTGATTTAGGTTGATGGGGTCGAACACTCCGGTCCCACGAAACTGGTGCTGTATTTCACCGGTGCAACCAATATCTTGTACACCTTCGGCGGACATGCTGTCACTGTGTAAGCATTTACTTTTTTCAAGATATTTATTGAACCGGATTGGTTATTTGAAAAGTTTTCATTTGAACCGGACTTTTTTTAACCAATTATGTCTTGTCAAAGGGCTTCTAGTACACACTTGACTTCTCTATGAGAGGTCTTGGGTTCGAATCCGGACCAAAGCATATTTGATGAGGAAGGTCAGGGGGTTTATCTAGTTGTGTGGATCCTCCTGGGGTGGGCTCGGGCGTACACCCCAGGCGTCAAATTCGAGGTGACGGTTGAAATCCCGTCTTGGGTATCGTCGTACCAAGCCGTTAAAAAAAAGGTATTGGGGAAGTGATAGGATACACAGATCTTGGGTTATATCCTTGATCTCATCCAATTTTACCGGACTTCCACCGTCGTGCATTTGAGCGGGTGTTTGGGTCGGGTTTTCCCTGGTAGTTGGTGACTGGTAATTGCAGTTGATTAGTTGCCCGTTAAAAAAAACGGACTTTTTTTATGCTTTTTATTTGAAATCTTAAATTTATGATTAATTTAGAATTAAGCTTTATATTTTACTTAAGTCAACGTATGTTATTAAAACTGTAAATCCATACTAAAGTATATAATGTTTTTCGAGTGAACTGGTAATTCAATCGGTTTAACGTCCGGAGTACCTTGCAGCTCAGGCATCCTTTAGCCATTGGAAGCCGCGTATGAAGTACCTTGCAGTTGACTAGTGTTGCCCGTTAAAAAAACAGACTTTCTTTATGCTTTTTATTTGAAATCTAAAATTTATGATTAATTTAGAATTAAGCTTTATATTTTACTTAGGTCTACGTATGTTATTAAAACTGTAAATCCATACTAAAGTATATAATGTTTTTCTCAAGAAAATTGATCAAAGAATTTTATTTATTTATTTATTTATTTAATATAATTTGCAGGGAAATTATGCATGCTATGTGGAAACCTCAAAAGTTCAAATATATTTACCTTCTTGCCACTCTATATGTTTTCACACTAACACTACCGTCATCTTCAATCGTTTATTGGGCGTTTGGCGATGAGCTTCTCAACCACTCCAACGCCTTCTCGCTCCTTCCAAAGACCCGTTGGCGTGACGCCGCAGTCATCCTCATGCTCATTCATCAGGTCTAACAACTCTCTAAAAAATACGAATTTCCTAGACATTTGTCATTATTTGTAATTGATCGTCTGAATTTCACAAGGAAACCTTAAGAAATCAAAAAATTCAAATATCAATTTTTTGAAGCAAGATGGCGAAACCAGTACTTAAAACAAATGGAAAAATTAATATTACCAATGGAAAAAAGAGAAAGAGAAGGTCCCCTCCCACCCCCGACCCCCTATTAACCTCGCCCTTGGTTGATTTCGTCCTTAGCCATGCAAATTTTGCTAAGAAATACAAAAGTTACCAAAGACCAATTGGTCGAGTTATAGTTCCATGACTTTTCTCATATAAGATTGTGGGTTGAAGTCTTTATTGAAGCAAGAATTTGCTTCCTATTGAGCCAGAGGTTTTCTTAATTGTAAGTTTTCTTCTGGACAGGATGGTCGGGTCATCATGTTACTGTTCTTTAAGAAAGAACGGTGATCTATTTAACAAAATTGTTCATGTCTTTGGAGTAAAAAAAAGGAAAAGAAATATAAAAGTTTAATATATTTTACTTTTTTATGAACAGTTTATTACATTTGGATTCGCTTGCACACCTTTGTACTTTGTGTGGGAGAAGGTGATAGGCATGCATGACACAAAGAGCATATTTTTACGGGCAATAGCCAGGCTGCCCGTGGTCATACCCATATGGTTCTTGGCTATAATCTTCCCCTTTTTTGGACCCATTAACTCTGCAGTTGGGGCACTCTTGGTCAGCTTCACAGTCTACATCATCCCTGCCCTTGCCCACATGCTCACTTATAGGACCTCTTCTGCCCGCCAGGTAACATTTACACTTATATTTACATACTTATATCATAAGTCCTACAACTTAACCGAGTTAAGATAACTTGGTCTTCTTGCACTTAATTAGTGGTTGACTCGGTTCTTTTTATACCAATTCGTTTGGTTCTTTCAGAATGCGGCTGAGAAACCACCTCGTTTTATATCGAGCTGGACGGCTATGTATGTGCTCAATGCATTTGTGGTCGTGTGGGTACTAGTGGTCGGGTTTGGATTTGGTGGATGGGCGAGTATGACCAACTTTGTACGGCAAGTCGATACGTTCGGTCTTTTTGCCAAGTGCTATCAGTGCAAACCCACGGTAACACCAACAACAAAACATTGATTCGACTCAACCCAATATTAACTGAGTTGACTCGGTAATCTTAGGATCTTTCTCTTTGTTACTTTAAATACTTGTATTATTATAGATGGGGAACATAAATTGTTTTCCCTGCATCATGTGACTTAGGCTTGTTATTTTATTTTCCCTTTCTTTATATAATGTAGACTATAAGAGATGACTTGGCCTCTCATGTTTCAAGTGAGTTGGAGGAATATTTTTGGAAAAAGATTTTATTTACTAGTTTTACAAATTTCACTATATATTTTAAAACTAAATAAGTTTTTTATATTTTATTGTTTAGGAAAGTTTCACATAATAAGTTTCACTATTTATTTGAAACGTATATACCTGAATGGATAACCAAAAAGGGCATCTAACTTACCGATAATTTTCTTGACTTTCTTATGTGAGATCTTGGGTTCAAATATAAGCAAAAATATATTTTTTAAGGCAATATAAGAGAGTTTACCTAGTTGTAGGATTCCTCCTAAAGTAAGCTCGAGTTTATCACTTGAGCATCAAATTACTTATATTTGTTACTTATAATCATTATTATTTATTTATCTTATTTACTTTTTACACTAAAAATCATTTTTATTATAATAGTAGTTTACATTAAATTATATTAAAATTGATTTTTTATTCAATTTTATATACTATGAACTTTTCATAAGAAGACCTAACAAAATGAAGACTTAAAGTAAATGCTTTATGCGATTGACTCATTAAGTCGCTCATATATGTATGTGTATAGATATATTTGTATGTGTATATACATATAAGATATATCAAATAAATGGAAAAATAATTTGAGAACATTACGAAGGATTGAGGACCGTTAGATTATATTGTTTAGAGGTAATCTTTAAACTTTAATAATTATGGAAATATTACTTATTTTTCTATATTTTTAACAATTAAGCCCTTTTCACTAACAACTAATAGATTTTGTATTAAAAAAAATTTTAAATAAACAAACTACCCTTTATAATAAAAATAAAAAACAAATACATGTTTAGAAATAAAACTAATAAATTCATCTACTCTACCTTTCTTTCTCTGTTCTCTCTTTACATTGAACCACCATCTCTTAGGGGTGTTAATCGTGTTAAGTTAGAGGGATGGTGGTTAATAGATTGTGCGTTAGGTTGATGTGTTGAATTTTGCCACCCAGATCTCATCTATACGGCCATACAATTAGTCGTATCAAAATTTCCTACCCACACCCGAACAAATATAAATTTAAGTCAATACAACCATCACATGTTTAACATATTTATCAAAATTAATCAAATGAATTTATGATTTGTAAGTTGGTTGTTGCCTCAAATGCATGTTAATAACATGTTAAAAAGGTTATAAGTGATAATAATTAATATGATATTTAAAAAAATATATTATTATAACTAACCATCTAATTACTATAATCAAAATTATTTAACTAGGAAATCTAAAATAAAATTTATATAACAAAACTAAACTGAAGTCATCTTTATAAATCAAAAAATAAAATTTTGTTAACTTATCAAATATATGTTTATAGAAGAAAATAATAATATTAATAATTTTCAAGCCTAAATCAGGCTAAAAGGTCTACCCATTTTAAATTGGCTCAGCCTAAACATGACCCATTTATTTAAACGAGTTATACTTGTCAACGAAAATATGATATTTTTTGTGTCGTGTTCGGATCGTTTTAGGAATTGCTGCCACTGTTAAGTTGCACTAAAACGAGAGTCTGATTCCTGTTTATACCTACCAAATTTCCGTTTCGTGAACAATTCCTTCAAAATACAAAAATGAGGTCGGATTCAAACTCATGCCTTTCAAACGAAGCAATCAAGTCGATACCAATAGCAATTAGGGTATTTGTTGGCATCCATTCTCCATTAGAAATACCACACTATTTTTATTCAAAGATAAAAACTACATTAAATCCCTAAATCAACAACAATAAAAAAACATAATCACAAACCCTTAAATGCAAGTTTGGGATTTTATTTGAAAGTAGCTTATTAATTTATTGATTTTATAATGAATTTAATAAGTTAAAAAATGTATGATAAGATCAAAAGAACCTTTTGTTTTAACTTTTTAAGGTTAAAAATCGTTCTTAAAAAGCTATAATTTGTAGCTTTTAGAAAAAAAAAATTAACTTTTTGATGAAATTGATTAAAAATTAATTCAAAAATTTGTTAAAAGTTAATCCAAACAACTTCTTGACTTATTTACTATTCACATATCAAAAGATAATACAATCACTTTTTTAGAAACTTTATTTTAAAAAGTCATAAGTTAATTAGGTTTTTAACAAAAAAAAATTATTTTAAAGTTAAATAAGGAATATCAAACGCAAACTTGAACATAATCAACAATAAAAAGAATAGGGCGCATTGAAATTCAAAAATCCATGATATAAAATAAAGAAGAAAACAATTATCATGCCTATTGATTCAGTCTACCCTGAATAAAAATTTAGTGCACTTTATTAATAGTGACGTTAAAAATCTTTCTTTTATACGGTATGGAACCGATAATAATAAATTAAAAGATTTTTCATGGATTTATAAACTATAATCCTTCCATGAATATTGAAAAAGAAACGACTTTTGTTTGGGTCTTTCTTGTATTTTTATTCCCCTAGAGCCAACAAACTAGAAAAAAAAAAAAAAAACCAACTATATATAATTTTTTAAAAAAAACTTAGAGACCTTATATTTTTAAGACCCTAACCCTTTGCTCGCGTTGATTGGCCTACCGCCTACCGGGTCGGTCATGATTTGGTCAAAGAGTGAAGTAGCCATTAATTAAGCTCAAATTGATCATAATTTTAATTCCATTGTAGCATTTGCCATTCTTGTACAATCATACACAAAAATTTCAGGTAATTAAAACTCCAAAAGAATCGTACTTTGAATTCCATGTACCAATAATCTTAATTATTTGTGGATGAATTTATGAATGTTGACTTTTTAACCAAACGAGTGGGGTGGACCCGCGCTTCGCAGCGGGACGTAGGTTGATTTTTTTGATAAATGTTAGTATATAAAAGTTTAACATTTAAAGGTAAGACCATGATGTAGATCCGGAATACTCCTTTGTTCCATAATTCTAGGGATATTTACAACTATATTTTTAGTGAAACCATTATTTTGGTGAAATCAAACATGTAAATCGTTTGTTTTCGTTTTACTTATTCGATTTGTCGTAAACCAAAAATGAATCTCATGTTATTTCTATATTGCAATTCTATTTGTAGATAGATACATTAAAATATTATATGTTGGCACGGAATGACGTTTTTTAAATCATAAATTAAAGAATTAATAGTATATAGATACATTACATGAATCTTGGAAGCAATGAGCTATATTATAATATTTAATAATATTCATTTTTATGGCGTAACTCAGACACTAATGTGATCTTATTAAGATTGAATTCATATCTTTACATAATGTGGATGTTTGATTCATTTAACAGATCATAAATACTCTTTTATGAGTCAATATATATACAGTCATAATTCATTATAGTATGATAAGAAAAATAGTAAAGGATCAAAGGATTGTACAATGTGATTAAAAGATTACAACATATCTTTACAAACATAAAGAGTAATAGATAGTATAAACTGATCATATAGTCGATAATACACTATGATGGGTCAAAGAGTAAAATACACCAAGATATGATAAATGAATTAGTAAACCATTTTAAAAGATCAAAACATATGTTATAATAATTTTGAATAAAAGTATGGTAGTAAATAGGAAAATATAGTAAAAACATAAAGAAAATTGTAATCCAAAACTGCTTCATTTATTAATCAATTAGGGAAAAACAAAATATAATATAAAGTGAAACCTAGCTGCCTTTATTCACTACAAAAAAAATGCCATATAGTGACACACAAAAAATGTCACAAAAAACCATAAAAGTGCCACTTTTGACTTGTATAAGAATGAATGGCACACAATAAAAGTGCCACTAGAAGCAGTGCCACTAAAGCCTTTTAGTGGCACTTTTTTATGTGTCACTCATTTCTTTATAGACCTTTAGTGTCACTTTTCTTTTTGCCACAATATTAACTACAAAATACCCACAATGATTTAGTGGCACATTTTTCTTTTGCCATAAATAAGAAAAGGCTTTTATGACGCAAATTTTATGTCAATAAAAAATTATTTAAATTTAAAAATACATACTATTTTTAGTGGGACTTAAATCATTATATTATTCACATTACAATACAAATAAAAACTGAACTGAAACATGCGTAAGTATAATATCATGTTCCAATCAAAAACATATCTCAAACATTAGCGAAGAAAATACATAAAAAGTTTCAAACAGTTTCATATGTTTACAAGAAAAAACAAAACAATCTTTCACGTTGTCAACTGAATTCCAAGCAATCCATGATTTTTGTTATCTCTACTCCAACGCTTCAAAATTTGTCAACTATGCCTTCATTATCATGACATCTCGAAAATGACAATTCATTACCACATATAAAGTTGTTAAGAGTTGAGGGACCTAAAAAGTATATACAAATAAACATAAAGGTTAATACAAAATACTATATGAAAAACAATCAAATGTCCCATAACGGCATGTTAGTGGGTCAACACGCCTGTTTACAACTATCCAAACACTTTGAACCCTTTGCCCAATTACCCAACAATTATGAGAAGACAGGTAATGTACATGCATATGATATAACCAAAGTGACTAAACTGAATATATGTGACTTCAAATGATAAAGTGTGAGTGGTCAATAGACGGATCCTCTTGCCTTTGATGCAAAACACATGCATGCCTAGTCATAATACTGCAGTTTGAGTCATAATCAACTCTAGCAGGAGCCAGGATATGGTGGCAGTGCCTCTAATGCTTCTGGCTCCGAATGCATCATTAATCGACACATGCATCTAATATTAAAAAAATTTGATCCTAACCTTAGTCTACCAACCTATTCATTGATGAGATCATGCCAACCTCTTGGGATTTTTATGAAATCCAGGTTGTGAGCATGTGATCATCTATAAGACTTCCTCCATGGTTCCATAATCTCCGGAAAACTGTGTCACCATGGAAACAAATTTCTGGTATAAAATCAAGGTATTTGAACAAAATTATAAAGATACCAGGTAGTGAAATGAAAGCATCGACTCTATCTTGGCAATCTTCTTCACCAATTACTCCCACCTTTTTGTGCATAATCCTAAAAATCAATTCAACACCAAAAAAGATCAAGTTTGATTAACCAAAAATATGATTATACATACTAAAATGTCTAATAATGCCTTCAACAAATCCTATTGGTTGTACAGATAATTATATATAATGAAACAATAAAATTCAAAACCCTAGAATTATCTCACCCTCAACAACTACCATAGCTTAATATATCCCTAATTTTGCATGACTATAGTAACTTCAATCAGACTAAATCTGGAACAATAATATGGGGATGCAGCAACAATGTGTTCTGTATATGTTGCATGTCCTATAGAAGTGACACAATAGTTAAATGCCGCTAAAAACGTGTGCCACTAAATAGCATTTTATTTGTAGTGTGTGTGTATATATATATATATTCAAGTCATTAAAAGAGGTTAACACAACAATATTTCGACTTAAATAAATTAAGAATAGTTTACCTAAACTGCAATGTCAACAAGCTTTGAAAAATGAGTCGCCCAAACGTCCTATGAACTGTTTTGGCAGTACATATACCAATATAAATTTAGTTATAGATATACCAACATCAATTAGAAAAATATATTTATCGATTAGCAAGGCAGAAGCAAGGCACCACATCAAGAATGCTTTTTTTTCTTGCAATTGATTGCTATATGTAACCAGCTACTCATACTTTATGTTCTATAAGAGTGGAAAACAAAGCATAAATATGACCAAGTTAAATCAAAACTATAGAGATCATGCCAATTTTAGCAAGTAAATTCATTAATGGATAACCTGCAAATGTAATTCCAAATTTTTAATCAAGCAAGGAAGCACACATTCATAAACCTTGACAGTAGCACATCCTACTCATGATAATTGAAATTACGATGGTGTAAAGTTACATGGAAAAAAATCATACAAAAATTATTAGAGGAAAGGATGTGAATCTGGTCACGAAACGTTTTCGAACAATCTTCAGAAATTACACCTGGGAACACATGCTTTGTTCTGCAAATTCATTATGTAAACTGATAGAAATTAGATCATACATCTTCATGATCCAAACAAAATATTAATTGTAAAGCAAGCAACAAAATTTATTAATAGAGACTCAGATGTCCACCTTGGTCATCCAGTTGAAAGTTGCAATCACTAACCAGATACTTGATTAGAACCTAATGGAAAACAAAGCATACCCTGATTCATAAAACCAAAAACTAAAATAGCTAGAACAGCTCATAATAAATTTGTTAAAAAAAATCATACTTTACCATAATTTGTTATCTTCATACTTCCATGGTGAAGCTTAATTATGAGCTCAAAATAGCTAGAACAGGTATAATAGAGAACAAGACCCAACCCATAATAAAACATATATCCATCATCATACAATTGACCAGTTCTGGAAGAACAAAACATATGGTAACTAAACTAAAGATCCAAAATTATATCCATTTTTTTATACTAAATGCATCTACAGCAAGTTCTATAAATACACAAAAATAGGTGCCAAAATTGTGTAAAGGTGAGAATGTGAGATCAACCTACTAACCTGGATTACAGAGGATACAGATTCGGAACGGTGGAGGAGGAGGAGGCGACGGAGGAGGGGAAGACAACCGGAGAAGAAGGCGACGGAGGCGGAGGCAAGTGCTAGTAGACGGAGGCAGCGTCGGAGGAGGCAGCGTCGGAGGAGGCAACGACGGAGGAACCGTCGACGTGGACGGGACTGCAATGACGATGAGCCTGCTATGAGGATGAGCCAGTGTTGAGATGCCCTAATTTGAACGATGCTTATAGCACTTTGTTTTGGGGGGGAGGGGGAGGGGGGGTGGGACGATGGGATTGGTTTATTTAGGGGCATTAAATTTTAATAAAATGAAACTAAAATTATAAATTACAAAATTTCAACATTTTATATCGAACGAACAAACGGACACAAACGAACGGACATAAACGAACGCAACATATTACCGAACGTTCACAAACACAAATGAACAAACACAACCTTTGTTTCGTGTTCGTTCATTTAACTTATCAAACGAAATTTCTTGTTCGTGTTCGTTAATTTTTTAAACGAGCTGAGCGACACGAATAAACTTCCCGAAGAACGGTTCACGAAATGTTCGCTAAACGTGCGGTTCGTTTACAGCATTATATACAATGGTTATTTTATTTCAGAAAATTATAAAAGTTTAGAAGAGAATCAATTTTATTAAAATTTGTTTGAGTGATTTTTAGAAGGAATGAATTTTGAGAGGTAATGATAAGTGTGAAAAGTGTTAAATTGATTTAGTGGCATAAGTTAAATGCCATAAAAATACATGTTAATTAAGTGTGGCATATTTAAAGTGCCACTAAAAATATAATATAAAGACATAATTAATAAGTGTCACTAAAAATATGAGTCAAACAAATGTGGCACACTCAAAGTGCCACTAAATCCTATAGTAGTGGCACAAAAATTAAATGCCGCTAAAAACGTGTGCCACTAAATGACATTTTATTTGTAGTGATTCTTATTTTCCGTAAGCGAGCTTGGTTATTTGTAGCTGTTCGATGTGCGATTCACGCAATTCTTCTGGATTTCTAATAGTATTTATCTAAGATGTGATAAACGAATTAGCAAACCATTTTAAAAGATCAAAACATATGTTATAATAATTTTGAATAAAAATATGGTAGTAAATAGGAAAAAGTAGCTAAAAATATGAAGAAAATCGTAATCCAAAACTGCTTCATTTGTAGAACTGGAAAATGTGGAATCTTACAAAAAGAGGAAATAATTAATGTACGAATCCTTAGAACATTTAGCAAGAATATTAATAGGATTTACAAATATATATTAATCAATTAGTTATATGCAAATATATTAATCAATTAGCAAGAATATTAATAGGTAAATAACCATGGCAGATTACCTATTATTTACAAATATATTAATCAATTAGCAAGAATATTAATAGGTAAATAACCATGGCAGATAGCAAGGAAGTTTATGACCAGGTGGATTTTCAATATGACAACTATGAAGAGATGGATGATCTGAAGATTGTAGAGGCAAGCATGCTAAGCTGCTTGCTCTTCCACAACATGGGTATGAGGTTTTCAGTGATGGGCTTCTCGTGTACGTGGTTGAGGAAGATTTGAGTAAATGAAATGTGAATAATCCGTTCTCTTCTCTTTGAAAGAAGGGGCGCTTCCGGTTCTGTCGGTGCTTGAAACAATTTTGTCTTCTCCATATTACTATATCTCTAGAGTCAATAATTTTATATGAGGAACA